>CM065592.1:278451647-278912781 GCA_033119425.1 Bufotes viridis
CACAATGTTGAACAGTGAATGTCAATGCAAGATGTTCTTGCATAGATTAGACATTACAGAAAAAATATTCTGAGTAATACATAACAGGTTAATCACAAAACAAAATAAAACAGAATAGAATAAATTGGCATGACAGCACAGATTTTGTACTATCAATGAAAGCTGAGTCGAGGAGTGAGCGGAGTTGAGATAGGTGGAAACCCTAGTATAACTTTCTGCGAATCAGATTTAGACCCAATACTAGGGGATGGGCTGGGATTAAAATAGTGCTAAGCAAGGAGACAGATTTACCATAGACAATCTGGGCCCGGAGAGGCGTACAGACTAGACAACCACGGCAACCATTGGTTATGCAACTTAATTCTGGACCGCAAGTTGGGAGCAAAAGTTATTTCATGAACTAGGTATGGTTAACTTGTTGTTGAACCTCCACTATAGAGGAAGTAATTCCCAGTTTCCAATATCTAGCAATTACTTTCCTAGTCACAGTCAATATATGCACTATAACCCATCTGGAGTCATATGGGAGGTCAACCAAACCTATACATAGAATGGCTAGTTCAGGAGTTAAAGAGTAGGGATGCCCAAGAGCCTCTTCTATAATTTTATCTGAGCTTAACCACAATGGCCCTATTACAGGACATGACCACCACATGTGAGCGGGTGTACCCCTGTTACCACAGCCCCTCCAACAAATATTGGAGTAATTCCCTATCACATGAGCCAGTCTGTCTATGGTCAGGTACCATCTCAACTGAATTTTTCTATTTTTTTCTGCATGGTTTATGCAGTGTGAGGGTTTCCTAGCCCAAAAGAGGGCTTTATTTCAGTCTTGAATAGAGAAATTTTGTTTTAGCTCATCTTACCATTTACACATAAAGGGTTTTTTGTCAGTAACCTGCCAACAGCCTAGAGATTTGTAATTGAGAGAGAGAGACCTTTTTTTGCCATTTCTGGATTTTTTCAAAGAAATCCGATAGATGTGAGATTGGAGAGATGAGGTTCTGGAGAGTAATAGAGGATAGTAGATGGCGCATTTGCAGGTATTGGTAAAATGACCTGTTAGGGACCCCAAATTTCGTATGTAAAGTCTAAAACTGCAATAGCACAGAACCCTCATATAGATTGGCAATAAGATTTATTCCCCTCTCTACCCAATGTGATAATGTAAGGTTGGGGATATAAAACTCTACTGATCTCAAGGGAAGGGTCGTCCATGAGGTGGTAGGCCTGGACAATGGGTACCCAAGCAGATGTTTCCAAGCGTCCGAAGTATCAGACATCCTATCAAGAGGAAGTTTTAGGTGCAGGTTTGGTTTAAGCACTAAGGCTGCTAAGTAGTTTTTCAATAACGAACCTTTAATGAAGCTTTCCTCTATTTGTATCCACCTCTGAGGGGTGCAAAGCAGATTTACATATCCTTGGCCTGGTTGAACCCCATATTAATTTGAACATGTCTCTCTGCAGCCGTTCTATAAACTTTCGAGGGAACTTCAAGGGGATGCATCGAAATGTATATAAAATTTTGGGCAGAATTAGCATTTTAGTGATGTTAATTTATGCAATACAGGAAAGGTTGCTCTTGGCCAGCCATGTGTAGTCCCGCTGTAGCTCCTCTATCAATGCTTGGGCATTTTTACCGACAAGGTCCTTCACAGATGGTGTTAAGAGAATTCTGAAGTATTCAATCTGGTCGGGGGCCCATCGGAATTGTTGACAATCCAAATTTTTTTTTTTTTTAATCTTTTGTAACCCCTACAGGTAATATCAGTAATTTAGAGATATTGAGTTTATAAAAGGAGATATCTGAGAATTTTTGTAGGATCTCCCAAACTAATGAGACCGATCTAGCTGGGTCTGTCAGGGTCAAACTTACGTCATCAGCATAGAGTGCTATAAAATGAGATTGAGAGCCCACTTTAATACCTTTAACCTCCTGACAACATCTGGTCGTCTCCACCAGCGGTTCCATAATAAGGGAAAGTAAAAGGGGGGATAGTGGGCATCCCTGCTTTGTATTGTTGCCTATCTGGAACGACTTCGAGAGAAACCCTGAGGCAAGAACCTGAGCCAATGGAGCTGAATATAATCCCATGATCCCCTTCACTATGGGGCCTGTGAACCCAAATTTGGATAGGACTTTATCTAAGTACCCCCAGTGTGCCCTGTCAAAGGCTATTTTTAGCGTCCAGTGACAGGAATACAGTGGGTGTCCCAGCCAACTCGGCCACCTGCAAGAGATCAATCATACGTCATGTGCCATCCCTGCATTGCCTTTCCCCTACAAAACCAACTTGATCAATTTTGACCAAGCCAGGTAAAATCAAGTGAAGTCTAGTAGCTATTATTTTGGAGAAAAACTTTATGTCTGTGTTTAACAGAGAGTTAGGCCTAAAATTGGCCAGATAATCAGGTGATTTCCCTGGCTTGGGCAAAGTAACAATCGTTGTACGTAAAAGATCAGGAGGGATGCGACCAGACCCTAAGAACTCATTAAACAGACGCTGCAGGGACAGCACAAGAGCCGATTTGAAAACCTTATAGTACTCATTGACATAGCCATCCGGTCCGAGCACCGAGTGAATTTTAGCACTCTGGATGGCCTTATTAATTCCATCTGTGGAGATAGGAGCATTGAGTTCCCTTAGGTCACCCTCTGAAACTGTAGGCAATGACAGCAAGTCTAAAAAGGATTGGATCATATCTGGTTGAGGTTGGGGGGTAGAACTGTCGGTATGCAGATTATATAGCGACTTATAGAAATCCGCAAACGAGTCCGCAATTTTTTGGGGATTTGTAATAGTCATAGAATCAGACATGCAGAGATGAGTTATCTTCCCCGCTGCTGCTCTCTGATTAACCCTTTTGGCTAAAAGAGACCCTGCTTTATCTCCCATATTGTAAAACCTTGCTTTCATGCGCCGTAAGTAGCGCTCATGGTCATACAGAAGTAGTGATCTGAGATGGGATCTGGCATTAAAGAGCTGTTTATGTAGCGTTTGAGACGGGCTAGGTTTATATTCCGATTCTAGCCTTGATATAGAAGACAGTGCCTCAGACAGTGCCTGTCCTCTTTGCCGCTTAAGTCGGGCAGCCATTTGTAATAATAGTCCCCTCATGTAGGCTTTGTGTGTGAGCCACAAGGTGTCAATGCCTATCTGCGGAGTGTCGTTTATAGTGAAAAAAACAGCTAGTGATTTCTCTAGTTGCACTATTCTTTCAATGTTTTAGGAGGTAAGCACTGAATTTCCATTATGGAGGAGAAGGGTTAGGACTGTTAGTCTGGATCGACAGCAAAATGGGTGCGTGATCCGACCATGTCGTAGCCCCAATGTCTGAGTTAGAAGCTTTATGAATTAATTATTGGGAGATAAAGAAATAATCTATCCTTAACTGCGAAATGTGAGACTGCGAAAGGAAAGTGTAGTCGCCCTCATTCACATGGTGATAGCGCCATATGTCATGGAGGTGGAATTCAGTTAATAAGGAATACAATTCAGGGAGACGTCTACTTGATTTCCTATCACAGTCCAGACTTACAGAAACCGGGATATTAAAATCTCCCCCCAAAATAATAGGACCAGTGGCTGATTCCTGGAGTTTCTTAAAAAACTTCCTGAGGAAAGACAACTGGTGAGTATTGGGATCATACACTGTGGCAAGGGTGATTGGGGTATTGTCTAGCATACCAGAGATAATCACAAATCTCCCCTTAGTATCTGCAATAGATGAGGATAGGTTGAATGAACCATTCTTATTGATGGCTAGCAGGACACCCGCTTTCTTTTTCTTACAGGTAGGAGAGTGAAAGACATGTGGAAAGGCAGGATGCCTGCATCTATCAGTGTCACTCAACAACAAATGAGTCTTCTGCACCATATGCACATCACAATGTGAGTTCATAGCTTCTTTCCATAGCTGCCTCCTCTTGAAAGGGGAGTTCAGGCCCCTAGCATTAAAAGAAACTATCTTAACCCCATAGGCGTGCGCAGGCTATTACATTAGGGTGTGCACCCTAAGAACAAACACACGCCGCGCACGTGCGTCCGCATGTATGTATGCATGCATGCAGGTATATAATATACACATACACACATATATATACACAAATACACTCTGTATACATACATACAGACCCGCATTATCAATATAATGAAGGGAGAATAAATAATTTTTAAACTTATCGTATTTTTCGCCCTATAAGACTCTCTGGCCCATAAGACGCAGGTTTTAGAGGGGGATAATAAGATAAAAATATTTTTCATTATACCTCACGTCAGACCACCAATCAGACCCCCAATGTTAATCAGACCTTAGCTGACAGCTTCAATCAGACCCCCAATGTCAATAAGATCCCAATAACAATCCCATACAATACAGTATAACCCCTGCACCATCCCATACAATACAGTATAACCCTGCGCCATCACATACAATACAGTATAACCCCTGTGCCATCCCATACAATACAGTATAACCCCTGCGCCATCCCCTACAATACAGTATAACCCCTGCACCATCCCCTACAATACAGTATAACCCCTGCACCATCCCCTACAATACAGTATAACCCCTGCACCATCCCCTACAATACAGTATAACCCCTGCACCATCCCATACAATACAGTATAACCCCTGTACCATCCTATACAATACAGTATAACCCCTGCGCCATCCCGTACAATACAATATAACACCTGTGCCATCCCGTACAATACAGTATAACCCCTGTACCATCCCATACAATATACAGTATAACCCCTGTACCATCCTATACAATACAGTATAACCCCTGCGCCATCCCGTACAATACAGTATAACCCCTGTACCATCCCATACAATATACAGTATAACCCCTGTACCATCCCGTACAATATACAGTATAACCCCTGCGCCATCCCGTACAATACAGTATAACCCCTGTGCCATCCCATACTATATAGTATAACCCCTGTGCCATCCCATACAATACAGTATAACCCCTGCACCATCCCATACAATACAGTATAACCTCTGCACCCTCCCGTACAATATACAGTATGACCCCTGTACCATCCCGTACAATACAGTATAACCTCTGCACCCTCCGTACAATATACAGTATGACCCCTGTACCATCCCGTACAATACAGTATAACCCCTGTACCCTCCCGTACAATATACAGTATAACCCCTGTACCATCCCGTACAATATACAGTATAGTCCTCTCTGTGATCACTGGACCATATATAAACCATAAGGGGAAAAATACTCTCAGAAACCCTGTTTCTGACCCTTATGTTAAAACATAACTTTCGTTTGATTGATCTAATATCTAAACACCTAAAGGAAAAAAATAATTTTAAAAAGCTGCTGTTTCTCTACATGACCGGTTGTTTATAGTAGTGTTAATAGAGTGGTTATAGTAATGGTAATAGAGTCTCAAGGATCTATAAAAGCAGCTACACTATTTTTACAGACCTTTTAGACTCTATTAACACTACTATCAACATAAAGTCATCTAGAGAAACAGTAGTTTTTTTTTCCTTTAGATTTTAAAACATAACTTTAATTTGATTGCTCCAACACCTAAAGGAAAAAATAGAATTTTAAAAACCTGCTGTTTATCTAGATGACCTTATGTTAATAGTAGTGTTAATAGAGTCTCAAAAATAGCGTAGCTGCTTTTATAGACCCTTGAGACTCTATTACCACTACTATAAACAACCAGTCATCTAGAGAAACATCAGCTTTTTAAAATTATTTTTTTCCTTTAGGTGTTAAAGCAATCAAATGAAAGTTATGTTTTAACATAAGGGTCAGAAGCAGGGTTTTGTTTAGCCTCTTGGTTATTAGTTCATAAAGCTCCATATTGAGCTCCCAGCAGTAGATAGAAGCCTGCAGGGCACTTCTGTTGTCACATCACCTGGGCACATGCTCTTTGCTCAGAGGCTCCATTCCTACCATGCTATCCCTGGGACTTCATCAGCAGTCAGTAATGGCGCGGGGGCGGTGCTCTTCCATTCTTCCTGATAACTGAAAAGGAAGCTGCTCCTGCTGTGTTCAGCTCCCGAGAGAAGTGGGTGTGAGAGGATTAGCCAATGGCACGGCAGCCAGCTGATACTGGCCAATCAGCAGCCTCCTCCCTATATAACAAAGCTCTGTAATGTACGGAGCTCTGTTATTGGAGATTTCAGGGATCAGCTGGTTGCTCTGCTGCCTGCAGTGCCTGTGCCGTTCACAGCGCTTAGTGCGCTGATGAATGGCAGTGAGATCTGGGCTGAGCGCACATTCTTTTAGTCGGCCAGATTAGGGTGTGCCCAGGCACACTCGGCACACCCCGTGCGCATGCCTATGCTTAACTCTCATCTGACCACAGAAATGAGAACATATTCCCCCTGTGGCAATGTGGATAATGTTGTGGGCTGTGAAGTCCAAAAGAAGCATGTGTGTTCCATGTGTGAACAGGGTTGTCACCAAGGAATGTGTCACCAAGGTTCCCGGCCTTGGTTGAGTAAAGACCCCAGTTTAGGTGTCCACTAAAGTAGTTGGTGGACACCATAATAGATAGTATAGCTGGTTCCAGCTAGTTCAGGGTGGGCTTTTACTGGGAACAGGCAATATGCTGGGTGGGTGCCTGTTCCCCATGCTCCTGTCCGGGATTTTGGACAATGCTCATGTCCAGGGATGCTATTTAATCCTGTTGCTGGACTTGGGTGTGGCTCTCAGTCTGGGAAAGGAGCAGGCTGTGTCGAGGCCTGTGGGAGCCGGGACCCTCTAACCCTGTGTGTGTGGGGTAAGCACCGGTGATGTGTTTTGGGGAGCTAGGTGGTAGACCCAGATCCCGATAGAGAGGCAAAGACTGTTTAGTCAGTGGCCAGACGGCCGAGGATTTATGTTTGTGATTTATGTTTGGTTGCTGTTTTGTGCTTGAAATAAAGCATAGTTTGGACTGCAATCTGGTGGCGAAGTCTGTGAGAATGACCCCCGAATAAGAGCTAATCCCTTACACCCCTCACAGAAAAATCATATTCCAGAACCCAGTTTACATTCTTAAAAGTGGAATTGCATGCCCAAAAATAAAACATAAATGAACCATGAACAATACACCTGTACAGGTGATGAGTAACTTCAGAAACAGAAAAAACATTCAAACTGCCACAAGAAAAAATGGAAGAATTTGGGGTCACACTATTAAGTGTGGGATAAACACGTATCGTGGTGACTAACATGTAAGTACCTTACAGCACCATAGTACAAATAATGTCCAGCTCATGTAACAGACGATTCCATGAGGATCTTATCTAGCTTGGCCTGGGATCCATTCGGTGGCGATACTACGCTTGGAAGAAGACCCAAGGATTTCTATTTCAGTGCCTCTGCTTGTGGGGCCGTGCACACATGTACAGCTCCATTTTGAAAAATGAACAGCTTTACAGGGAACCCCCACCTGTAATTGATTTGCAGGTCCCTAAACTTCCCGGTGATCTCAGCAAATTCTTTGCGACGCACCAGAGTGACCGCTGATAGATCAGGAAAAATCTTCAATCCCTTAAAAATATCAGAGGGTTGGGTTTTTTTTTCTGAGGACTTGCAAAAAGGCCTCTTTCACCCTATAGAAGTGGAGCCTCACGATGATGTCTCTCGGAATGGAGGCATCCAGGCCCGCTGCTTTGGGGACGCGATGTATCCTATCAATGGTTAAGTCCAGTTCAGATAAGCTGGGGACCGTTGCTTTCAGCAGGCCTTGCAGCAGGGCCGTCAGGTCCGCCGTTTCAACAGACTCCGGCACCCCCAGTAGGCGGATATTATTGCGGCGGCTATGTTCTTCAAGATCGCTAATTTTAGCTTGCAGCTTGCTCACCTCGCCTTCCAAGGCCTCATGGGCGTCCATTAGAGAATTGTGCGAGGCCGTGAGCTCCGCCATCTTATTTTCGAAGTGGGATGTCCGTTCCCCCAGGTGAGTAATTTTTGGTGGACTTCTTTGAGGACAAGCTGGAAATCGTCTTTAATACAGCGACGTAGAGCCTCGAGCATGTGTCTCAGAGTCTCCTCTGTTACGGACATGGAGCCACCCATCCCAGGGGAGTGTTGGGTTGCAGAAGCTTCATCTGGTGATGAAGGAGGTGATGGTGCGCAAGATGGTGCCTACGGACTTCCTGGGCTGCTGCTTTGCGAAGGTGGCTTGTAGAAGAACTCTGTCAGTTTGGTAGGTGGATCAAAAGAAAAAAAAGGAGCATTAATAATGAGGTAGATGAAGAAAAAAAAAGGGGTGGGAAGGAAAGGGGGAGAAAGACAGTAAGAAGTGGGTGGGACGGTGAAAGGAAGGGCGCCAGGGGGTGTACAGAGAAAAAGTCCTATAGGGAGGAGAGTATTTCTGAGTGGTTTGGCCGCTCACACTGAAAAAACGGCTCATGGGGAAGATGTATCAGACACATAGAGTGGAGATTAAAAAAGTTTTTTTTGCTAAAGTTTTAGCAGGTTGTGTGGAGCGCCAAGGATTTAAGAGACATCATCAAAGCTAATCATTACCACTTTTCTCCCTGATAAAATTTGACTTTTATTAATATCAATTAAAATGATGATAGGTGAGCAATTGGTTTTAAACTCCTGCCTACACTGTAAATACAAGCATATGACATTTGAGGCAAGGCCACTGTGGGTGTGCACTACCCACTGTAGTGACCCTCTACATGCCGCTTGATTGTACTATAATCTAATATCAGTACCAATGTCTGCCTAAATCGTGCAGTAGCTGCCTCTATTCACTATCAACTAACTCACAGTGCTACAGATTGCTGCTGTAAAACAGATTAGGCAGAGCTAAAAGCATTAGGATCCGTCCCCCAAGATGTTTCGCCAGTATACTATGGCATCTTCAGGGGTATGGACAGACTTGAATGCAAAAACGCTGGGTACATTTATTTATAGCCTAACTTCCTGGCCATTGTCCTATCGAACTCTGTATCTCTTACTGACATCGAATCTACCCCATAACAGGAATCATTGACGCTCAGCTTATGCTCCCATAGGTGCTTAATGGATGATGCGGTGCGCACCGCCGGCTTGCGCACTGACTTACCTTGAATACCAATAGATTGTAGCTAAGTGCGCATGCACTACTACTTAGTCTCCGTGGTATGTGGGTATACGAACAACTGCGGCTCCACTAGCACTTAAGATATGGAGAGATGAGTAAACAGCGCATGCCAAGGAACTTAGTTTCCACTCGTGCCCTGTTAACTCTTAGTTCAGCTAGTGAACTTGCGTTGCCTCTTAGTCTCCGTGGTGAGTAGATATCTGATTCACTAAGGCTGTGCTGGTACTTAGATCCTAAAAGCCCAATGTGTTAAGTCTAAACGTGCTTGCGCTAATACTTAGTCTATGTAATAAGTAGACATGCGATCTACTACAGCTGCGCTTGTACTTGGAACCTGAGAAGATGCAGAGCACACGCCCACAGCTGCTGGAGAGGGATATGCACAGTGAGCTAAAGGCCTTTTGGCCACGTGACCGAGGTCCCTCAGCAGTTGGGCGTGTGCTAAGCTCCGCCCTTTATTCATAGGTGGGTGGCACTTTTATACCATGAAAAGTGCTCTTCTAGCCGGATAGTGGGTGGACCTCAATAACCACTGGCCCTCCCTGTATTTATGATTGGGTGGCGTTTCCATACCAAGGATAGCGCTGCACAGTGAATATAGGATACTGTTACTATAATAAAATCATACTCCTGTGGGTGCTACAGAATGCTTTTCACAGGTAAACATATAGTTCTCAAAACATGATATATTACATAGATAAATCGTCATAAAAGGTGTATATAAATAGATAGATATATGGATATAAATAAATATATAAATAGGACAAAATCTATATGTATATAAAAATACAATACAACAAATACATTTAAAAAAAAATAGGTATTATATAAAAAAAAATGTTATATCACAAAAAGTCATATATAAAATCATAAATAAAATATCATATCTCTGGTTGGGGTGTAAGTGGAGGACTTTATATAAAAATAAATTCATTTAGGTCTATAGAGTCCCTATTGGATCAGTCATAATAATAGTCTGGGAGAAATAATAAACCAAGATCAATTTTCTTGGCGCAGAACTCAAGCATCTTACTTGTTTGGATGCATAAATGTAAAAAAAATGGGCTTATGGTTTGTTACAATTTATTTATGATTTATTTTTGATCTGTATATCGCTAGGATTGGAGTCAACTTGCCCCATGGTCAATATATTATGGGTGATTCATTTTTGGTAGGTGGCTGTCTCTTCTTCACACGCCCCATTGCTGTCTCAGATGATGTTAAAGGGGTCCGCATGTGAATATTGCGCTCGAAGGCCGATTTGAGTCAGTTCAATGGTGCTGCAGCCAGAGCTCACAAACTATGCGGCCGGCGCAATGAGCTAGTAGGCCATGCCCCCAACACCATTGGAAGTTGATTTGACTATGATTTACTCCTTGTACAATATGAAACAAACAACATGACATGCAAAAACATTATGGCGCTTATAGTCCTGGCACTTAATTGCAACATGACACCTATATCCAATCAGGCTCCCCTTCCAATTCGACAGCAGTGGCGGTGGTCATCAGGACTTGATGTAGATCTTCAAACCATTGCTCTAGGACTATCAACACGTCTCTCGTTTCACCACTACCCAATCTCCTGATTGTAAAGAATGAATTGCCTCTATGCAGTCTGGATTCTAGAAAACAACTAAAACTTGGAAATACACATTAGACAATGAAGTTGTGCAACAGACAACATAATTTGAAAAACTACTATGCTGCATCTGGAGCTGTTGGGGACAATAGAGACCTAATCTAGGGGCATTCCATAAGAGAACTTCATAAGGCATATCTTCCGGTTAGGGGTGTAACAGATAGAGAAAAGCCCCAGGGGTAGGTACTCTCACCTCAGTCAGTATCTTTTAGCTTTTGCTACAGGCCAAATCTCTGAATATGCGGGAAAGAGATCAATACAGACATAGACATATTCATACTGTTTTACCATTGTTCTGAATGTCAATCCGCAGTCTCTGAAATGGATGAGATGACCTTGGCATATGCCTTCCTGGAACTCCTGTAGTTCTCTCATCATTACTACAGCATTCACCTTCAACTAACCTAGTGGCAGCATTGTTGAACCTAGGAGCCATCCACCACAGAACCCAATCACACCTTCTGTCTCTTGATTTGCCCCTGTTCTAAATCAATCCTCTTTAGATAGAGTGCCCTCTGAAGGAAGAGTTTATTACCAACTCTCCAGAGTCCATTCTCAATCATCACTTCTACCTTTATCCTTTGATGTTTCCTTTCAGCCTCTAAAGCCTGTATCTGAAAAAGACAAACTTTGGGAAGTCAACTGGCCCTAAGCCATCCTTTATCACACAGACTTCTGCTTAGCATAGATTTCAGGTAAAAGTTTAGCTTTTACCTTCTCAGGCAGTATCAGAGCATCAAACCTCTTTCATACACTCAGCATCCATTATTGATGGGCTTACCCATGGATCAAACAAAATCTCTGCTTCACCAGATTAGACCATAATAATGAGTGATACCGAAGGAATATCTGGATCTATATTGATGTTAGCAGTCCTACCCTCAGCCATCTTACAAACCTCAGCGAGTGTCTTCAGCTCTGCCTCCTGCACTAACATTTCTGGAGGGAGTGGTTCTTTCTTGACAACATCAGATTAAGTAGGAACAGCATATCCTGTCTGAGATGATCCATCTACCAAGAACCTGAAATTATCTACCATAAACTCAAAAATGTGCTTATTAATTGGAGACAGTCATGCGAATTTGAATTATTTTTTATTTTTAGGTGTTATGGCACTACTACCCCTATTTTAATTTATTTTTAGAGGTACCACAGTACTACTCCCTCTTCCTTCCAGAGGCAGCAGAGTAGTCAGATCTAAATTTGTGCACCTTTAAGGTGGTGAACAGTTGGTAAGAGGAGTAGGAACTGCATTACTATCTACTCCTACACATGTGATACTACCCTTAGCCATGAGAGATCATGAAACATGTTTGTTATGAGGCAATTGAAGCTGATCATGAGGATTATATAGCTAATAGGGATCCAGCATTTGACTCTCGATTGTTAATTCCCTATGGGCGTTGCACTTGAAGGTGCTGAAAATTTGTAGCTCCTCCCACAGGCAAGAAAGTAAGCAAGTACCTACAAAGTTTTCCTTCCCCCTTCTTGTGGGGAGGACTAATAGGCAGCCACACCCTCCTTAGACCTTTGTTCAATGCAACTTCAACAACATGGAGGGACAAAATGGAGAGCTATAGTGAACTTCACTTAGGCCTGGCTAATACTAGACCTTTCCAGATGATCCTGAAGACAAAGGTAGCACTTAAGATTTTTTCATGCATATATAAGGTATGTTCAAAGCCCAAATCCACGCAACTTTACTGGAGTCTAGTGAAAACTTTCTCCACACTCTCTGCCCTGTCCTGATGAATAATCAGACAATGTGACAGGCTAATCACCTAAAGCGTTCCTCCCCCATTCCATGAGCTTCACTATGTATTGCTCACCGGACAACAAAGAAGTATTGTCTCCCTCACAAGATCCCACTGCAGAGGCTATAATTTGAGAGAAAGAATCACCAGCTTTACATTGGACTAAATCTTCCAAATCCCACTAACAACATGAGAAAACTCTACATATTTTACTTCAAAACAGCAGAGGTAAGTCCTCTGAATTGGGAATTCTACTCATTGGTAAAATTGATGTTACTACTGGGGATACCGGGGGCAGCAGATTTCATACATCATAAAATCATGCTAGAAATCTCACATTTTCCTATGATTGAATTCCATTCATATCTGAATAAGGACTTAGAATGGGTACAACCTTAGATTGACTGGATTGTTCAAGGACATTTCTAGTTGGCATCATAGGGATAACCTGTGCATGCACATTGTTAACTGGTGGAACATACAATTTGTAAATGTTATTTGCAGACATTATTAAATCTAATTCAATAATGGAGCCCTGTCTGGAACATCTATACAAATAGCACACATGTTACTATCTTCACAGTCTACAGATGCATTACAAATTACCAGCCCCCACCATAAGGGGGGGGGGTTGAATTCCTCAGGACTCTCAGGAGCTAACTTCACTATAGCACAATAGAACACCAAGGGGGGAGGAAAGGAACAGAATACACGATGGGAGGTGTTCCTGTTGGAAGGAGCACATTCGAAAAGGGAAAACGGGGGATAGGATGCCAAATGGTTTCTTCTTTGTTCTCTGTAGGATTCAGAATCCTCCATCTTGTAATAAAAAAAATGCTGCTAATTTCTTCAACTTAATTCAACTTCTAACAATCTGTCACTTCCCAAGACAATTTTCACCATAACTCAACTTGCACTAGCCTATTATTATCATTAATAGGGGGAACTCTTACACAATACTACGTATTTCTGGATAATACTGGATATTTCTGCTACACAGTATCACAAAATGCTTTATACTTTTTCTTGTATTAGCTGTGCAGCTGTTAACATCTCCTCATAATATCCTATAATATTAGAATTGCCCCATTTTTGTGGTTGCACAAAGCTCAAATGGTATCTGATTACTACCAATACTAAACCCACAATTGTGGTTACACAAAGCTCAAACAGTATCTAATCACCACCAAACCCACAATTCCTTTGGTTAAGACCACTGGTCCTATTCACCTCTGTAGGGATACAAAATCTTAATAACTGCCAATTATTTATTCTTCTTCCAAATAGTCCTAAAGATATGCAGCCGTTATCAACCCTTCGAGACTCCTATAGTCTTAAAGATATCCAAGCGATATCTTATCCTATGGAACACACAGTTTTAAAGATATTCGGCTGCTATCTAACCTCATTATGATACACACACTACTATGCAGTTGGTGTTAATCCTACTCATGCCCGTAATTGGCATTACTTCTATCATGAGGACCCCTGGTCACTACTCCTGTATCCTCCAAAAAATCGTCAGAGCTTGGCTTAGGTCCAATTCTATGTCACTGATATCCGACTCAGCTTTCTATCAATTCCTATCGCTTAGTTTTAGCATGTCCTACCACACAAAGAAGGAATATTCATATGGGTTCTTTTGTTCTAAAGGACAGATCAGCTATAATTTGAACCCTTCTATTGCGATAACACCAATTTAAGTCTTGAAAATCTATTTGGGCAAAAGCTCAGAGACGGTAATGTAAGAAATTAAAGCGTCCTTACCTTGCTAGCGTGTGACCTCGTCTGATGGTTTTGAGCAAATCCTCTCGTGGCGTTTGAATCGGAAGTTACACAAGCTGTCTGCCCACCCAGGGACACCAAATTGTTATCACAATTCAAGCCATTCCCTTCTCCTTTGTGTGGTGCCAAATCAATTAGAAGTATAAGTATGCACGTGCCATACTGCTTTCATAATGAGACCAGACACCCAAGTTAGTTTCATGGAAAGGTCTTCTCATCCCCTGAGCAAGAGAGCTTTATTCAAGTTACATTCACCTAAATAGCAGACATAACATCACAAAAGGGGTGTTCCTTAAGAAAAGACCACTGGCTCCGTAACTTGATAGGAGTGGTTTCAGCAACTTCAACTCTGAGTTCATAGGTAGCTTTGAAAACTGCAACCTAACTCCCCCTCCACAGTGACCTTACACACACATGGCTCACACATCTGGATAGCGGCCATCTTGTGGACAAAAATCTCTCACTCACACCACCACCTGCTTGTTCAGGTTCTGCTTCATGTCCTGCTGCAGGATTGTTTCTTCAGTAGGTCGGTGAAGTAAAGTGCTTATCAGAGACTCAAGACTTAAGTTGCTGCTGATGAGGCTGGTACTGCTACTGCCACCCCCCACACACACATACACACCTTAATCCCTCCTGCAGCAGTCATGTCAGTGGAGCGTGAGCTCAGAGGGTTGCCGTCGCTTAGACCTTTGTGAGGATGGGCTGAATGGTGATAATGTGGCTGTCATCAAGCAAATAATAACATCAGCATGCATCTGGCCATTTGCACAATGGACTTGGAGGGACTCTCTGCCTGTATTTTTACTGCATACTGCCACAGTCTGTTGGGGTCATCTGCGTTGCCTTTGTTGTCTCCCTCTACCTCCTCATGCTCCTCCTGTTCCTCTCCTGTCGCTTGGGCAGATAAACCATCTAGTTCTATATAGAATTCCTTGGAGTTTATGTCCTCCTCCTCTTTCTCCTCGTCCTCCTGTGCCAGTTCAGCCTCTATAAGGCTCAGGTGGCAGTGAGATGTATGTGCCATGTCTTCTGCACCCTTGCCAGTCAGATTTATCAGCATCCCCTCCAGAATGTGAGGTAGAGTAATGTCAAAGTTACACTGGGAAGTTGTCCTGTCCGTCTGCATCATCATGAAATTGGTCCCGGTTTCCTCTACACATACATTTGGTCCATCATGCAGAGCATGGAGTTCCAACGTGTGGAAAAGTCGCATATGAGGCAAAGTAGCGGAACACCTTTCTGCCTTTGCAGCTCAAGGAGAGTGTGTTTTGCATGGTAAAAGTGGCTGAAGTGCTGTCACAGATTGAAGATGTGCGCTATGCAGGATGCATGGGTCAGCCCTCCCTGACCATGGTTCCTATCTTCAGTTGGGGAGGAGACTATCAGGATTTGATTTCTTGGTTAATGACTCCGTTCGCCCAGGCTGACCAGGTGTAGAACCATGTGATAACACTGTGCTTTGCATAGGTGGTATGCAGGAGGACTACTGTGACTGTACATACAGTGAAGGCTGAGGATAAGGTTTAGGCAGAGGAGGACATTGGTGCAGAAATTCCACGATGACAATGCAGAGGCGACATTGCCATCACTTAGCCAAGTTGCTAGTGTGCCTGGCCCTGAACCACATTTACCCAATGGACTGAAAAGGACATATATTATCCTTGACCATAGTTAAAGCTCCACATGTTACCCATGAACTGTACCAGACACCGACAGGCTCATGGACTGGACCACCTTCTACTCAACATATGTATACAGGGCTGATACAGCTTTTTTAGAGAATTAATGACGGCTTGGTACTCGGCTGGGCACAAGCCATCAGTTTTCTGAAATGTTTAGAGTCTGCAATATGGAATGGGAGGAGGTACTGTAGTACCAGCAACTTGGCCAGGTGCATGTTCAGCTTCTCTGCCTTTGGATGAGTACACCCATACTGTTCTCTCTTGCAATCTCCTCAGTGATAGACGGCAAAACACGTGACAAGGAGTAGGAGGCAGAGGAGAAGGAGCAAAAAGGGAGGTTACCGATGAAAAAAGAAAAGTAGAATATTCAAAATTACGAATATACACTCACCTAAAGAATTATTAGGAACACCATACTAATACAGTGTTGGACCCCCTTTTGCCTTCAGAACTGCCTTAATTCTACGTGGCATTGATTCCACAAGGTGCTGATAGCATTCTTTAGAAATGTTGGCCCATATTGATAGGATAGCATCTTGCAGTTGATGGAGATTTGAGGGATGCATATCCAGGGCACGAAGCTCCCGTTCCATCACATACCAAAGATGCTCTATTGGGTTGAGATCTGGTGACTGTGGGGGCCATTTTAGTACAGTGAACTCCTTGTCGTGTTCAAGAAACCAAGTTGAAATCATTCGAGATTAATGACATGGTGCATTATCCTGCTGGAAGTAGCCATCAGAGGATGGGTACATGGTGGTCATGAAGGGATGGACATGGTGCGAAACAATGCTCAGGTAGCCCGTGGCATTTAAACGAGGGGCCTAAAGTGTTGTCAAGGATGAAATTGCAGATAGCTGGAACTTATAAATAAACGACTGACTGGCTTGATCTAAAACTAAGGAGCATATAGGTGAGCCCTTTAAAACCCTAAGAGCTCTCCCTGACTGCTACACATGCAAAGGCCTCAATGGTAGACGATTACATGCCCACGTACCTAAGACTGTGTGACACCTGAAAACCCTATAGTAGTGAGGGAACACGGCCACCGGCTCCCTGCACTGAATACAGAGGGAGTCAGGGTCACCTAGAATC
The DNA here is from genome assembly GCA_033119425.1 of Bufotes viridis. Lineage (NCBI taxonomy): Eukaryota > Metazoa > Chordata > Amphibia > Anura > Bufonidae > Bufotes > Bufotes viridis. The sequence goes on from CM065592.1 coordinate 278,468,688, forward strand.
AAGCCAGCAAGGAAACCAAATAAAGGGAAAAGACTTATCTGAGCAAACAGCAGCAGCCTCCAGCAGTGAACACTTCATCTAGGAAGTAGTATAAACCACAAGGTGAGGCAGCATGGGAAGAGAATATAAAGGAAGCCAATTAATCAAGATAAGAGGCAGCTGAGGGAGAGAAAGGAACTGAGCAAAGTGAAACCAAAACAAAGAACATCATACACAAGACAGGGAGGAACCTCTGACCTCTCCCAGAACTGGCGGTGACAGTACCCCCCCTTCTACGGGTGGACTCCGGACACTCAGGACCGACCTTCTCAGGATGAGACCGATGGAAAGCCCTGATGAGACGAGTGGCCTTAATGTCCGCCAGTGGGACCCACATCCTCTCCTTAAGTTAGGACCATAACCCTCCCAATGAACGAGGTACTGAAGAGAACCACGGATAATTTGGGAATCCACAATCCTAGAGACCTGAAATTCAAGATTACCATCAACTAAAATCGGGGGAGGAGGCAAAGAGGAAGGAACAGTAGGCTGGACATAAGGTTTCAATTGGGACTTGTGAAAAACATTATGGATCTTCCAAGTCTGAGGAAGATCAAGATGGAAAGCAACGGGATTGATGACGGATAAGATCTTGTAAGGCCCAATGAACCTAGGACCCAACTTCCAGGAGGGAACCTTCAGTTTGATATTCTTTGTAGACAACCACACCAGATCACCCACATTCAGGTCTGGACCAGTCACACGTCTCTTATCTGCCACACGCTTTTATCTCTCACTCATCTTCTTTAGATTACCCTGAATCTTTTGCCAAATAAGTAACAAGGACGAGGAAAATCTGTCCTCATCAGGTAAACCAGAAGACCCCTCTCCAGAGAATGTCCCAAACTGCGGATGAAACCCATATGCACCAAAAAATTGTGACTTATCAGAGGAGTCCTGACGACGGTTATTTAAAGCAAACTCAGCAAGAGACAAAAAGGAACACCAATTTTCCTGATTCTCCGCAACAAAACCGCGCAGATATGTCTCCAGATTCTGATTGATGCGTTCGGCCTGACCATTCGTCTGCGGGTGAAAAGCAGAAGAAAGCGACAACTGAACCCCCAAGCGAGAACAGAAGGCCTTCCAGAATCTGGAAACAAATTGCGTGCCCCTATCAGAAACGATGTCAGAAGGAATGCCATGTAATTTAACAATGTGATCAAGAAACGCTTGCGCCAGCGTCTTAGCATTGGGTAACCCAGGAAAAGGAATAAAATGCGCCATTTTGCTAAAACGGTCCACTACCACCAGAATCACAGTCTTTCCCGAGGACCGAGGCAAGTCCGTAATAAAGTCCATGGACAGATGCGTCTAAGGACGGGGAGGTATGGGTAACAGGAGGAGAGATCCCGATGGCCGTGAATGAGGGACCTTGGCACGAGCGCAAGTCTCGCAGGCTGCCACAAACCCCTCAACCGTCTTACGAAGAGCTGGCTACCAGAACCTGCTAGCAATGAGATCCACTGTGGCTCTACTCCCCTGGTGCCCAGCAAGAACACTGTCATGGTGCTCCAAGAAAAAGAGCAGAGACGACCACCCCATCAGCCAAAATGGGACCTGGGTCCTCAAAGTTTCCCCCCTCCCGGAAAACAACGTGACAGGGCATCCGCCTTCACATTTTTAACCCCAGGGTGGAACTTAACAACAAAATTAAACCTAGAAAAGAACAAGGACCATCTGGCCTGTCTCGGGTTCAGACGCTTGGCTTATTCCAGATAGGCCAGATTCTTATGGTCGGTAAATACGGTAATTGGGTGTCTGGCTCCCTCCAACCAATGACGCCATTCCTCAAAAGCCAATTTGATTTCCAACAACTCCCTATTTCCCACATCGTAATTTCTTTTTGGAGAGCTTTTTTGAGAAAAAGGCACACGGTCGCCATTTAGCAGGAGAGGGGCCCTGAGATAAGACTCCGCCCACCCCAACCTCAGAGGCATCCACCTCAACAATAAAAGGTAGAGAGACATCAGGTTGTACCAAAATGGGAGCGGAAGCAAAACGCTCTTTAATACTATAAAAGGCTTGAAGCGCCTCTTCCGACCATGAGGAAAAATCCACCCCCTTTTTAGTCATATCAGTGAGTGGCTTAACAGAGGAATAATTCAAAATTAACTTTCTGTAATAATTAGCAAAACCCAAAAACCGCATCAGTGCCTTCTGATTTTCAGGAAGATCCCAATCAAGCACGGCGCGGACCTTCTCCGGGTCCATCCGAAAACCAGAAGCGGAGAGAAGAAAACCAAGAAATTGAATCTCTGGAACCGCAAACGCACATTTTTCAAGTTTAGCGTACAATTTATTCTCCCGCAAAATCAGCAGGACCTGACATAGGTGGTCCCGATGAGTCTCGAAATCAGGAGAAAAAAATCTAAATATCATCTAGATACACCAGTACAAATTTCCCCATTAAATGATAGAAAATGTTGTTCACAAAATGTTGGAAGACAGCCAGAGCATTCATCAAACCAAAGGACATAACCAAGTTCTCAAAACAACCCTCCGGGGTATTGAAGGCCGTCTTCCATTCGTCCCCCTTCCTGACCCTGACAAGGTTGTATGCCCCTCTTAAATCCAACTTAGAAAAAACTTTAGGCCCCACAATCGGGTTAAACAAATCCGGGATCAGAGGAAGCAGACAGGGGTCACGAATCGTGATACGGTTAAGCTCCCTGAAATCCAGACAAGGTCTTAAAGAAGCATCTTTTTTTTTAACAAAGAAAAAACCAGCGGCAACAGATGACTTCGAGGGTCTGATATGTCCCTTTCTCAGGCTCTCAGAGATATAAGTACGCATGGCTGCTCTCTCAGGTTGAGAGAGATTGTATAATCGTGATTTAGGCAGCTCGGCGCCTGGGATGAGATTAATTGGACAATCATACTCCCGGTGAGAGGGCAACTCCTGGACACCACTCTCGGAAAACAGATCAGGAAATTCTGAGAGAAAAGAAGGTACAGTCTTGGTAGAAACCTCTGCGAGAGTTGCCGTGAGGCAATTCTCTCTTTAAAACTCACTCCAACCATTTATTTGCCTTGCTTGCCAATCAATGGTGGGGTTATGTTTAGTGAGCCTGGGTAGCCCCAAAACTAGAGGAGTAGGTAATCCGCTTAAGACAAAACATGACACATCCTCAACATAAGTTTCACCCACAGTTAAACGGATATTGTGAACTATGCCCTTTAACGATTTTTGAGAAAGTGGAGCTGAATCGATAGCAAAAACAGGTATAGCTTTTTCCAAAGTGCAACACCTTGTGTTGTAGCAAATTGACTATCAATGAGATTGACAGCTGCTCCACTATCAACAAAAATCTCACAAACAAAGTTCTTGCTGTCTAGCGCCACCCTGGCAGGTAGGAGAAAACGAGAACTACAAGCAAACGGAAAATCTTCAATTTCCACATTAACTTTGCCAATTGTAGCAAATGGAAAGTTTTTAGAGGGTTTATTTTCCCTTTTCTTTTTATTACCATCAGAAAACCCCATGAACCTCCTAGAAGGGCAAACATTAGCTAAATGGTTAATACCTCCACAACAGAAACATACTCTCCTCTGGGAGCTGAATCCTCTAGTATCAGAGGCAACTAAACCCAGCTGCATGGGGTCCTCCACGGAGGGTATAGAGACAGAGTGAGACCCCTGTGCACTGCATGAGACAACTCCAGTGTCCTTGGGCTGAATATGACAGGAAAGAGTAGTCTCCTTTCTCTCTCTCAGATGCCTGTCGATACGAACAGCTAGAGACATGGCAGACTCCAAAGACACTGGCCTCTCATGAAACGCAAATGCATCTTTTAATCTCTCAGAAAGACCATGACAAAATTGACTTCGGAGTGCAGCGTCATTCCAACTAGTATCAACTGCCCATCTCCGAAATTCAGAACAATATATCTCTGTGGACTGTTTACCCTGACATAAAAGATGCAGTTTAGATTCAGCCAGAGCAATACGATCCGGATCATCATATCTCTGACCCAGGGCTATAAAAAATTAATCTACCGATCGGAGGGAGCGTGCCCCCACCGTCACCGAAAAGGCCTAAGACTGAGCGTTATCCCTGAGCAGCGAGATGATGATCCCCACCCTCTGCTCCTCATCACCAGACGAATGGGAACGTAAGCGAAAATTGAGTTTGCAAGCCTCTCTAAAACTAACAAAATTCTCACTACCCCTGGAAAACGTATCCGGAAGAGAGATTTTAGGCTCGGAACAAACTCCATGAACACCAGCAGAACCGGTCACCTGAAGCTGAAAAACAGTTTCACGGAGATCTGCTACCTCCAGAGTAAGACCTTGCATGCGGTCAATCAAGGCTGAAACCGGATCCATGCTTGAGACGGTTATGGCGGTTTATAATGTCAAGGATGAAATTGCAGATAGCTGGAACTTATAAATAAACGACTGACTGGCTTGATCCAAAACTAAGGAGCATATAGGTGAGCCCTTTAAAACCCTAAGAGCTCTCCCTGACTGCTACACATGCAAAGGCCTCAATGGTAGACGATTGCATGCCCACGTACCTAAGACTGTGTGACACCTGAAAACCCTATAGTAGTGAGGGGACACGGCCACCGCCTCCCTGCAATGAATACAGAGGGAGTCAGGGTCACCTAGAATTAAGCCAGCAAGGAAACACGATAAAGGGAAAAGACTTATCTGAGCAAACAGCAGCAGCAGCCTCCAGCAGTGAACACTTCATCTAGGAAGTAGTATAAACCACAAGGTGAGGCAGCAAGGGAAGGGAATATAAAGGAAGCCAATTAATGAAGATAAGAGGCAGCTGAGGGAGAGAAAGGAACTGAGCAAAGTGAAACCAAAACAAAGAACGTCATACACAAGACAGGGAAGAACCTCTGACCGACCGTCTCCCAGAACCGGCGGTGACAAGTATGCCCAGAAAACATTCCCCACACCATTACACCACCACCACCAGCCTGCACAGTGGTAACAAGGCATGATGGATACATGTTATCATTCTGTTAATGCCAAATTCAGACTCTACCATTTGAATGTCTCAACAGAAATCGAGACTCATCAGACCAGGCAACATTTTTCCAGTCTTCAACAGTCCAATTTTTGGTGAGCTTGTGCAAATTGTAGCCTCTTTTTCCTATTTGTAGTGGAGATGAGTGGTACCCGGTGGGGTCTTCTGCTGTTGTAGCATATCCGCCTCAAGGTTGTGCGTGTTGTGGCCTCACAATTGATTTGCTGCATACCTCGGTTGTAACGAGTAGTTTTTTCAGTCAACGTTGCTCTTTTATCAGCTTCAATCAGTCGGCCCATTCTCCTCTGACCTCTAGCATCAAGGCAGCCACTATTTTTAACGTAGTGCCGTGTCCGCCTGACACCAGCATGTGTCCCAGAACATCACCCGTGCACTGACCAATGCACCTACTGGGAAGGTCAAACTCACCACGGACATGGGCCCTATGTCCATAAGGGTCTCCACCAGCAGCTATGTTACTGGCTCAAACCCCCACTTCTCCTCCTCCGCCGCCTCCTCCTCCACTTCCACCTCTAACAGCAGTCAGCGATCAGTCGCTATCTGGAAGCAGTGTAGCACTGCTGTGGGTAAGCGTCAACAGGCCGTGCTGAAGCTGATCTGCTTAGGGGAAAAACAGCACACCGCCGCAGAGCTGTGGCAAGGTATAATGGACCATACGGAGCTGTGGCTCTCGCCACTCAACCTACAACCAGGCATGGTTGTGTCTGACAATGGCCTTAACTTGGATGCGGCTTTAGAGCTCGGCAACCTGACACACATCCTATGCCTAGCCCAAGTCTTAAACTTAGTGGTTCAGCGGTTTATAAAAACCTACCCCAATTTGGCAGAGCTACTAGTGAAGGCGAGCCGCATGTATGCCCATTTCCGCAAACCATCCACAGCTTCGTCGGGTCTATTAAAGCTGCAGCATCACTTGCAGCTTTCAGCTCACCGACTGTTGTGCGACGTGAGCACACGCTGGAACTCTACGTTCTACATGTTGGCCAGGCTTTGTGAGTAGCTGAGGGCAGTTGTGGAATACCAGCTTCAACATGGTCATCGCCTTTCCAGTCAACTGCCACTATTCACAAGCAAGGAGTGGGAATTGATGTCAGACCTCTGTGAGGTTTTAAAAAACTTTGATGAATCCACACAGATGGTTAGTGGCGATAACGCTATTATCAGCATAACCATTCCACTGCTGTGTCTACTCAAATGATAGCTGCTCACAATTAAGGAGGACGCTCTGAATGTGTCAGATGAGGAAATGGGGGAGAACATTACACAGAGTGATAGCCAGACCACCCACAGTTCATCTTCTCAGCGTGAATTGGGCCATGAGGAGGAGGAGGAGGAGCTGGAGACAGTTGCCTACATAAAGGCAATTTCAATGTATTGTTTATAATGTACTCAGTCTACTGCAGTGTATTCCCATTCACCTTTTCCACCACAAAAAAAAGTGTATATGGTTGAATCTTGTTTTCTACTCCTCCTCCTCCTCCTCCTCCTCCTCATCCAGATTATATATATTCCCTCTGCTACAATTTTTAAAGAGGGTCAGCTCACCAGCAGGCCTTTAACCATAATGTTTTACAGGGTCAGCTCACCAACAAGTCCTTAACCATTATGTTTTATAGGGTCAGCTCACCAGCAGGCTCTCAACCATAATGTTTTACAGGGTCAGCTCACCAACAGGCCCACTGAAGAAGGGGATATTCACCCCGAAACGCGTATGGTCAGGACCCCCTCTATAGCCCAGTCTACACCGGCATGTTAACCGCATTGTGCAATATTCCATTTTGGGACAACGCGCGGAGGTCATAGACCCATGTGAAACGGATACTCACAGGTTCCTTGAAGACGCCGAGCCCTAAGGAAACCCGCTTGCAAGGACGACACAGCAAGTTTAACGTCCAGAGTGGGTAATGTACTAACTCCAGCACAGTGGAATCTGTTTTTTATTGCCGGTAGTAGTCAGACACGTGTCATTAACTCTTTCAGCGGGACGCCGCTGTTGTATTCAGCTTCAGACGCCAAAGACATTTGCAGTACACCAAAGGGAAGCATCGTCTCCTGTTGCTTCGTGTGGAGGCTGTAGGTTCACATTGTGGATTGCTGCATTTTTAAATCGCACCTAGACTGTTGGACTTTCCTATAGCCATTATTGTGTGGATTGATATCGCTGGACTGCTTTTGTGATATCCATTGCTGCTAATTGACACCTTATTGTTGGAATTCTACTGCTGAACTGCTCATGCACTTTTATTGATCTATCACTGGAGGTCACATGAATATATATGAATTATAAGCATACAGTGTGGGCACGTGCAATTTTGATTCATTTTATTATTTATCCATTGTATTTTTTAATTGATTCGTTGCACTTTTTGCACTATATGCACTTTGTAGCATTGACACTCATTTAGCATTCGAATTGCACTTTGTTTTGTCACTATTGCATCTGCTTCATTAAATTATTAATTAATTTTAATCCCATACATCAGTGGAGTGCCCAGATTTTTCATACCAATTTCAATGTATTGTTTATAATGTACTCAGTCTACTGCAGTGTATTCCCATTCACCTTTTCCACCACAAAAAAAAGTGTATATGGTTGAATCTTGTTTTCTACTCCTCCCTCCTCCTCCTCCTCCTCATCCAGATTATATATATTCCCTCTGCTACAATTTTTAAAGAGGGTCAGCTCACCAGCAGGCCTTTAACCATAATGTTTTACAGGGTCAGCTCACCAACAAGTCCTTAACCATAATGTTTTACAGGGTCAGCTCACCAACAGGCCCACAACCATAATGTTTTACAGGGTCAGCTCACCAACAGGCCCACAACCATAATGTTTTACAGGGTCAGCTCACCAGCAGGCCCTCAACCATAGTGTTTTACAGGGTGAGCTCACCAGCAGGCCCTCAACCATAATGTTTTACAGGGTCAGCTTACCAGCAGGCCTTCGACTATAATGTTTTACAAGGTCAGCTCACCAGCAGGCCCTCAACCATAATGATTTATAGGGCCAGCTCACCAGCAGGCCCTTAACCATAATGTTTTACAGGGTTAGCTCACTAGCAGGCAATAGCAGGCCCTCAACCATAATGTTTTACAGGGTCAGCTCACCAGCAGGCCCTCAACCATAATATTTTTACAGGGTCAGCAGTCAGCTCAACAGCAGGCCCTCAACCATAATGTTTTACAGGGTCAGCTCAGCAGCAGGCCATCTTTTCCACCACAAAAAAAAGTGTATATGGTTGAATCTTGTTTTCTACTCCTCCTCCTCCTCATCCAGATTATATATATTCCCTCTGCTACAAGGGTCAGCTCACTACGCGTTTTGAGCGGTAACGCTCTTACTCATGACCTCAGGTCATGAGTAAGAGCGTTACCGCTCAAAACGCGTAGACCGCTACCGCAATCAATGTGTACAAACGCTGGTGATTTCACTTCTGTATGGTGACTGTATTTACCGAAATAAAGGATTACAAGGCTTTTTTGAACAAAGTTGGAGTGCTGGATTTTCCTCCTCTTTTCTCTGCATCGTCTCCAAGGACTACCTTGATAATTCCTTGCACCCAGGGAGGAAGGCATTCACTTGCAGGTGAGCTGGATAATTACTTTGTTTTTGCCTCGCACATTATATCAGAAAGCAAGGACAGCATCCATCTTAGATTCATTCTGAAGCGGCAGTGTTAGTTAGAGCAGTGAGAGAGCTGCTGCTGCTGAATTAATATAGGGATTCTAGGGAAAGCATTAGCTACTAGTGTTCTGTGTCCACTCCAGTCCTCAAAGACTCATCTGCTTTAAGGAAAGCTTCCTTACAGCACCCCAAAAAGCCCTTTTTAGGGCTGGTACATCAGTCTGCTTTTTATATATATATATATATATATATATATATATATTGCAGTTGCCTGCTCGTGTGTGAGAGTCCGCAGGCCTACGGACTGTACTGTGTGCACACCACTCATATAGGGTGGCACAGTACCTTGCAGATAAAAAAAGTCGTTTAATTTTTAATGTTTAATATAATTTCAGTTGCCTGCCAGTGTGTGTCAGGCCCACAGACTGTACTGTGCCCACAGCCAGTGCCCACCACTCCTAACGGGTGGCACAGTACCTTGCAGATAAAAAAGTCATTTTATTTTTACCCTTTAATATAATTTCAGTTGCATGCCAGTGTGTGTCAGGCCCACTGACAGTACTGTGCCCACTGCCCACCACTCATATAGGGTGGCACAGTACCTTACAGATAACAAAGTCATTTAATTTATAGCCTTTAATATCATTTCAGTTGCCTGCCAGTGTGTGTCAGGCTCACAGACTGTACTCTGCCCACCACTCATATAGGGTGGCACAGTACCTTGCAGATAAAAAAGTTATTACATTTTTACCCTTTAATATAATTTCAGTTGCCTGCCAGTGTGTGTCAGGCCCACAGACTGTAATGTGCCCACTGCCAGTGTCCACCACTCATATCGGGTGGCACAGTACCTTGCAGATAAAAAAGTAATTTATTATTACCCTTTAATATAATTTCAGTTGCCTGCTAGTGTGTGTCAAGCCCACAGACTGTACTTTGCCCACTGCCAGTGCCCACCACTCATATCGGGTGGCACAGTACCTTGCAGATAAAAAAGTTATTTATTATTACCCTTTAATATAATTTCAGTTGCCTGCTAGTGTGTGTCAAGCCCACAGACTGTACTTTGCCCACTGCCAGTGCCCACCACTCATATCGGGTGGCACAGTACCTTGCAGATAAAAAAGTCATTTAATTTTTACCCTTTAATATAATTTCAGTTGCCTGCCAGTGTGTGTCAGGCCCACTGACTGTACTGTGCCCACCAATCATATTGGGTGGCACAGTACCTTGCAGATAAAAAGTCATTTAATTATTACCCTTTAATATAATTTCAGTTGCCTGCCAGTGTGTGTCAGGCCCATTGACTGTACTGTGCCCACCAATCATATCGGGTGGCACAGTACCTTGCAGATAAAAAGTCATTTAATTATTACCCTTTAATATAAATTCAGTTGCCTGCCAGTGTGTGACAGGCCCACAGACTGTACTGTGCCCACTGCCCACCACTCAAATAGGGTGGCACAGTACCTTGCAGATAAAAAGTCATTTAATTTTTACCCTTTAATATAATTTCAGTTGCCTGCCACTGTGTGTCAGGCCCGCAGACTGTACTGTGCCCACTGCCAGATCCCACCACTCATATCAGGTGGCACAGTACCTTGTAGATAAAAAGTCATTTAATTTTTACCCTTTAATATAATTTCAGTTGCCTGCCAGTGTGTGTCAGGCCCACTGACTGTACTGTGCCCACTGCCAGTGCCCACCACTCATATCGGGTGGCACAGTACCTTGCAGATAAAAAAGTCATTTAATTTTTACCCTTTAATATAATTTCAGTTGCCTGCCAGTGTGTGTCAGGCCCACTGACTGTACTGTGCCCACCAATCATATCGGGTGGCACAGTACCTTGCAGATAAAAAAGTCATTTAATTATTACCCTTTGATATAATTTCAGTTGCCTGCCAGTGTGTGTCAGGCCCATTGACTGTACTGTGCCCACCAATCATATCGGGTGGCACAGTACCTTGCAGATAAAAAAGTCATTTAATTATTACCCTTTGATATAATTTCAGTTGCCTGCCACTGTGTGTCAGGCCCGCAGACTGTACTGTGCCCACTGCCAGTGCCCACTGCCATATCCCACCACTCATATCAGGTGGCACAGTATCTTGTAGATAAAAAGTCATTTAATTTTTACCCTTTAATATAATTTTAGTTGCCTGCCAGTGTGTAAGGCCCACAGACTTTACTGTTCCCACTGCCCTCAACTCATATAGGGTGGCACACTGCCTTGCAGATAAAAAAGTAATTTATTATTACCCTTTAATATAATTTCAGTTGCCTGCTAGTGTGTGTCAAGCCCACAGACTGTACTTTGCCCACTGCCAGTGCCCACCACTCATATCGGGTGGCACAGTACCTTGCAGATAAAAAAGTAATTTATTATTACCCTTTAATATAATTTCAGTTGCCTGCTAGTGTGTGTCAAGCCCACAGACTGTACTTTGCCCACTGCCAGTGCCCACCACTCATATCGGGTGGCACAGTACCTTGCAGATAAAAAAAGTCATTTAATTTTTACCCTTTAATATAATTTCAGTTGCCTGCCAGTGTGTGTCAGGCCCACTGACTGTACTGTGCCCACCAATCATATTGGGTGGCACAGTACCTTGCAGATAAAAAAGTCATTTAATTATTACCCTTTAATATAATTTCAGTTGCCTGCCAGTGTGTGTCAGGCCCATTGACTGTACTGTGCCCACCAATCATATCGGGTGGCACAGTACCTTGCAGATAAAAAAGTCATTTAATTATTACCCTTTAATATAAATTCAGTTGCCTGCCAGTGTGTGACAGGCCCACAGACTGTACTGTGCCCACTGCCCACCACTCAAATAGGGTGGCACAGTACCTTGCAGATAAAAAAGTCATTTAATTTTTACCCTTTAATATAATTTCAGTTGCCTGCCACTGTGTGTCAGGCCCGCAGACTGTACTGTGCCCACTGCCAGATCCCACCACTCATATCAGGTGGCACAGTACCTTGTAGATAAAAAGTCATTTAATTTTTACCCTTTAATATAATTTCAGTTGCCTGCCAGTGTGTGTCAGGCCCACTGACTGTACTGTGCCCACTGCCAGTGCCCACCACTCATATCGGGTGGCACAGTACCTTGCAGATAAAAAAGTCATTTAATTTTACCCTTTAATATAATTTCAGTTGCCTGCCAGTGTGTGTCAGGCCCACTGACTGTACTGTGCCCACCAATCATATCGGGTGGCACAGTACCTTGCAGATAAAAAAGTCATTTAATTATTACCCTTTGATATAATTTCAGTTGCCTGCCAGTGTGTGTCAGGCCCATTGACTGTACTGTGCCCACCAATCATATCGGGTGGCACAGTACCTTGCAGATAAAAAAGTCATTTAATTATTACCCTTTGATATAATTTCAGTTGCCTGCCACTGTGTGTCAGGCCCGCAGACTGTACTGTGCCCACTGCCAGTGCCCACTGCCATATCCCACCACTCATATCAGGTGGCACAGTATCTTGTAGATAAAAAGTCATTTAATTTTTACCCTTTAATATAATTTTAGTTGCCTGCCAGTGTGTAAGGCCCACAGACTTTACTGTTCCCACTGCCCTCAACTCATATAGGGTGGCACACTGCCTTGCAGATAAAAAAAGTCATTTAATTTTTACCCTTTAATATAATTTCAGTTGCCTGCCAGTGTGTGTCAGGCCCACTGACTGTACTGTGCCCACTGCCAGTGCCCACCACTCATATCGGGTGGCACAGTACCTTGCAGATAAAAAAGTCATTTAATTTTTACCCTTTAATATAATTTCAGTTGCCTGCCAGTGTGTGTCAGGCCCACTGACTGTACTGTGCCCACCAATCATATCGGGTGGCACAGTACCTTGCAGATAAAAAAGTCATTTAATTACGAATTAAGGACAGCTGGGGAAAAGCTTGGGGCTTAAGCCAACGGGTTCAGTAATAAACCGGGACTCGATAACCTAAAAAGACAAAGACAAAGTTAAAGCTTCTTAATGAAATGAGGATGAAATGAACCACAAATACTAATCTGTAAAATAGAAATGAACAAAAGAAAACTTCTGAAAGGTCTGCCATGGAAAATAGTATCAGATGGCCGTATGAACTACAAATGTCGATGTCAATAGTGAAATTTTCTAAGCTAAGAGCCACTCCAGCAAGACTCTTATGGCAGGAGCCATGTGTGCGAGCCCCTTATGGCAGGAGCCATGCGTGTGAGTCCCTTATGGCAGGAGCCATGCGTGCGAGTCCCTTATGGCAGGAGCCATGCGTGCAAGTCCCTTGTGGCAGGAGCCATGCGTGCAAGTCCCTTGTGGCAGGAGCCATGCGTGCGAGTCCCTTGTTGCAGGAGTCATGCGTGCGAGTCCCTTGTGGCAGGAGCCATGCTTACGAGTCTCTTGTGGCAGGAGCCATGTGTGCGAGTCTCTTATGGAAGGAGCCATGCGTGCGAGCCTCTTATGGCGGGAGCCATGCGTGCCAGCCTCTTATGGCGGAACAAGTATCAGATGACCATGTGAACTACAAATGACTATGCCAGTCGTGAGGTCCTATAAGCGAAGAGCCACTCATGTGAGCCTCTTATGGCAGGAGCCTCTTATGACAGGAGCCATGCGTGCGAGTCTCTTATGGCAGGAGCCATGCGTGCGAGTCTCTTATGGCAGAAGCCATGCATGCGAGTCGCTTATGGCAGAACAAGTATCAGATGACAGTGCGAACTACAAGTGTAGGTGCCAATCCTGAGGTCCTATAAGCGAAGAGCCACTCGTGTGAGCCTCTGATTTTGTTTTTTTTTAATAAACCACTTATGCAGCACCAGAATGCCTTGGGGACTCTCATAACCATGACCCCCTCCAACAGCAAACCTGGTACACGAAACATCCTACAATCATGTCGTATCCCTATCAAACAAAACATGAAAAACGGTCATGGGGCCCCCGAAGCCAGAGGCCGAAATAGGAGCAGCTCTAAATGTGAGTGGAGCATAAACATGATGGAACAGTGAACGTAAATGCAGCTCTGAAACAATCCTAGTATGAACATGTTGTGACAGCGGACATGTAAACACAGCTCTCACTGTGAGCAGAGCAAACATGGTATACCAGTCGACGCATGAACGCAGCTCTGTTTGTGAGTGGAGCAAAGTGTGAACACCAGTGTGGTGCATCCAGAGAATAAAAATGGAGTAACAGTGGCAGCTATGGCTGTAAGTCGAGTTAATAACATGTAATAACAGGCGTGTAATACGGATCCGGATGTCAGCTTGGTACGGAATGTGATGTAACAGCCAACAGGTGAACGCAGCTTGAATGTGATTAACGTTGAAGAATGATGAAAATAGCAGACATGTAGACACAGCTCAGGTGAGCAGGGAGTAAAACATAGCGTAACAGCCAAATGTAAAGTTGGTCTGGGAATGAGCAGAGTAGGAAAGTGCTGTGATAGTAAAAGACATGCGGATGCATCTGAGGCGTATGAAACATGGTGCAATAGTAGGCATAAAAAGCATGAGACATGAAATAAAAACGAAAGTGTAAATGCCGCTCAGGATAACAGCAGAGCATAAAAGTGCGGCAGGGTTTTTAAGTACATAGAGCAGTGAAATAAGTGAAGTATAAAGATGGTGGTAGCGGGGGGACGCGGGAGACACATGGCAAGGAACAGCTACAACAAGAGGCCTAAACAACAACAGCTGTGTCCGATCTCCAAACATGACGTCACGTGCAGCCCAGGTAACTCCGCCTTACAGCAAACTGGCTGAAGTAACTTTTCATACGAGACGAACAAAACGAGTAAAAACTTGTAAGATTTATAAGAACTAACTTCTATTACCAAACAAACAAAGTTGAAAAGAAATAGAAATATTTAGCCCCAACGAACAAACCTGAGGTAGCAGATTCCGAGGCGAAGCCTCCCGTTTGCCAGCAAAGTCGGTTATGACCGGCCAGGAAAGGCGGCCCAGGCCCAACTTACTTACGTATTATGGCGCGTGCATGCTACAGTAGCAGAGAGCAAAAAAACAAGCTCCATTCAGGCTCCATGCTGCAAAGAAAGAATCCACCCACCAGGGAAGCTAGTTTGCTAACGACACCCAGCGGCAGCTGTGCACCTGAGAACACACGCCCGTGAGTGAGGCTGTGGCTTGTATATGAAGAGCCTCCGGCCCCTCTCACAAATGCAGGCTGACTAATCAGCCTTATCATCAAAAAAAAAAAAAATGACAGGCAGAGGCAGGCCACCCCGCAGGGGACGTCCTGGTCGTGGTGCTGTGATTTCCTTTGGCCCTAGAATAAGGCCCAGTGTTCAGAGGCCACATACCCTGAACTTGAAAAATTCTGAGGACATAGTTGAATGGCTTACACAGGACACCCAATCTTCTACAGCTTCCGCTCGGAACCTTGACGCACCATCCTCCTCCAGCTCAGCTTCGGGCACCTCTCAAGTTACCACTCGCCCGCCCTCCGCCACCACCAACACTAGCACCACAGCCGCTTCACTTGAGCTGTCAGAGGAGTTATTTACACATCAGTTGGAAGAAATGAGTGATGCGCAACCATTATTGCCAGAGGATGTAGATAACAGGGATATGTCTCAGTCAGGCAGCATTACACACATGGACGTACGGTTTGATGATGATGATGTTGTACCCACTGCTGTTTCATTTCCTGAGTTGTCAGATACAAGTGAAGCACTTGATGATGACGATGTGTCCATGGATGTCACGCGGGTGCCCGCTCGAAGAGAAGAAGAACAGGGGGAAAGTTCAGATGGGGAGACAAAAAGGAGGAGGAGACGAGTTGGAAGCAGGGGGAGGTTGTTGCAAGGAGCTAGTGGCACAGTCAGAGGGCATGTATAGGCACCCGGGGTCAGCCAGACAGCACACCAATCAACGCATGCTGTTGCCACTACCAGAATGCCATAATTGCAAAGCTCAGCAGTGTGGCATTTTTTTTTGTGTGTCTGCCTCTGATAACAGCGATGCCATTTTCAACCTGTGCCAAAAGAAACTGAGTCGTGGGAAGTCCAATACTCACCTAGGTACAACTGCTTTGCGAAGGCACATGATCTCACATCACAAACGCCTAT
Source organism: Bufotes viridis (assembly GCA_033119425.1). Taxonomy (NCBI): domain Eukaryota; kingdom Metazoa; phylum Chordata; class Amphibia; order Anura; family Bufonidae; genus Bufotes; species Bufotes viridis. The sequence goes on from CM065592.1 coordinate 278,484,444, forward strand.
GGGATCAACACATGAGTACAAGCAGCACACAAACTCAAAGCCACCATGCTCCTCCTGGTCCAGCATCTTCAGCCACGTCAACCACTGCTGTCCTCCTTGCCCCCTCTCAACCACCCGCCACTCCGCCTCTCACCTTCAGAAGTTCCTGCTCATCTGCCCACAGTCAGGTGTCTGTCAAGGAAATGTTTGAGCGTAAGCAGCCAATGTCACAGAGTCAACCCCTTGCCCGGCGTCTGACAGCTGACTTGTCGGAACTCTTAGCCTGCCAGCTTTTACCATACAAGTTGGTAGAGTCTGAGGCCTTCTAAAAAATTTTAGCTATTGGGACACCGCAGTGGAATGTACCCGGCCGAATTTTTTTTTCACAAAAGGCAATTCCCAACCTGTACTCTATTTTGGAAAAGGAAGTCATGGCATTCCTGGCACACAGTGTTGGGGCAAGGGTCCATCTAACCACTGATACTTGGTCTGCAAAGCACGGTCAGGGCAGATTTATCACGTAAACTGTGCATTGGGTAAACCTGCTGACGGCTGCCAAGCACGGAATGCGTGGCTCTGCAGCTGAGTTGGTGACACCACCACAACTTGCAGGCAGGCCTGCTGCCACCTCCTCTACTCCTCCTACTCCATCCTCTTCGCTAACCTCCTCGTCTGAGTCCTCTTCTGCTGCTTCGTCTTGTTCCACATCAATTGCACCCCCCAGCTCCCCGGGGGCTATTCCACATCCCGGATACGACAGTGTCACGCCGTCTTGGGGTTGACTTGCCTGAAAGCAGAGAGTCACACTGAACCAGCACTCCTGTCCGCCCTGAACGCACAGGTGGATCAGTGGCTGACCCCGCACCTACTGGGTCGCACGCGCAGTGCCCCAAATTGGAAGGAAGAGGACCGACCAACCATCTTTTTCCATCTCCCGGTTCCTAAAATCTATTCCATACACCGGCCCCTGATAGGGGACAAAACAGAGATTAAACTGGTAAGAACAAATTTTGTTTTTATTTAAAAAAAGAGGACAGCCTCTGCGGAGCTGGGTATTTTTTGGCCGCGTTACTGAACGCTCATGCACAATGACTGTAGGCTCATGCGTCCTTTTGCGGAGGTGACAAACCTGGTGAGTCAAACCTAAGGCAACATCATCGACCTCATCCCATATAAATTTTTTCTGGAGCGTGCCTGGGAAGAGTGCTTGATCGGGCCGTAGATGAGCATGAAGAAGAAGAGTTCTGGTCACCATCACCACCAGAAGCAGCCTTGTCGTCGTCTATTGCTGGACCTGCGGCAATGCAGAGAGAGGAGTCTGAAGAAGAGGAGTCAGAGGAGGAAGGTGGCTTTGAGGAGGTGGAAGACCAACCACAGCAGGCGTCGCAGGGGGCTTGTTGTCACCTTTTGGGGACCCTTGGTGTTGTACGTAGCTGGGTGGAGGAAGAGACCTTCAATGACGTCAGTGAGGACAAGGAACGGGACATGGCTAGCTTGGTATCCAACCTTGTGCAAATGGACTGTTTGCGGTTGTTTGCAGTGCGTTAAAAGGGGAGTTTGGTCTGTCAGAGTTTGGTCTGTCACTGTTAAGCGGGCGTAACCCTTGCACTACCTGATCGATACAACATCATACCTGATCGTATACACACACTGGATGTTTTAAAGCACGTTGTTCCAAACAATTTAGGAATGTTAGGTGATTTACGCCCTTTATGGATTAAAACCCGACTCTGCGTCAACTACTTAATTTTCCATGGGAGTTTTGCGATGGATCCCCCTCCGGCATGCCACAGTCCATGTGTTAGTCCACTTGAAACAACTTTTACATCACTATTGTGACCAGAAAGAGTCCCTGTGGGCTTTAAAATTCGGCTGCCTATTAAATTATATGGCGGTTCGCCCGTTCACGAACAATCGCGGAAGTTCGCGTTCGCTTTTCGCGAACGGAATTTTTTTTGTTCATGACATCTCTAGCCACCAATCATAATTTTTCAATGGTGTGTATGATGCCCTCCTTTGTGTGTAATAAATGGTGTATTGTAGTGCCGATTCCTTGTAATTTTTGGCAACCCTTTCACCTAGTCCTAGTGCATAGGAGTGCCACTACCTGTACAATTGTACCACAATGTGAACGGGACCCTCCATTATGTAATATACAGGCTGTTTCGGAGGTCCTCTTGCTTGTAATTTTTGTCAGCACTTGCACTTTATTTACAATTGAATGTTTCCTAACAATTCTTCTTGTGAATTTTTTTTTTTTTCCTGGGGGGGGGGGGGGGGGGTTGTGCCTATTTTTGTCAATCTGTAAAAGTGGCGTACAACTCGGACAACATGGTTCCCAGCAGAACCTGGGAGTCCAAGATGCATCTATACATGCTGTTCCTGATCCATTTAGGTGGTGTTTCTGTCACTTTCACACCTTTTCTAATGGACTAGGCACCCTCCCCTCTTCAGAGCAGGGGGTGCCTGGTTGTCTCCCATTGACTTCCATTATACTCGGGTGATCGGCCGAGCGCACGCACGAATATTGCTGTTTGTTCGGAACGAGTACCCAAACACCCGAACACTTTTGTGCTCGCTCATCACTATTAACAATATGAAATCCTTTTTTCTGTACAGAGTTGACAAGCTCTACTAACTGCCTGTAGATTTTTTGTCCTTTCCCTCATCTGAGGAGAAGACTGACTTCTTATCTCTGCTCTCTCACATCACATAAACACTCATTATACAGTTGTGTTCAAAATTATTCAACCCCCACTGAAATTGAGTGTTTTGGCCAGTTTGACATTGATTTTGATCATTTCAGTCATCTTGTTTACAATTAAATCAAAGACGCACTTGTAAGTCAGACAAATATAACATAACATTTATAATGAAATAACCACAAATGTCTTTTCTGTACTCACATCATTATCAGTTTTATTCAACCCACAAGTGACATTCAATCTTAGTACTTAGTACAACATCCTTTTCCAGTTATAACAGCTTTTAAACGTGAAGCATAGCTTGAGACAAGTGTCTTGCAGCGATCTACGGGTATCTTGGCCCATTCTTCATGGGCAAAAGCCTTCAGTTCAGTCACATTCTTAGGCTTGCACGCTCCAACTGCTTTCTTTAAGTCCCACCAGAGGTTCTCAATCGGATTTAAGTCTGGTGACTGCGATGGCCACTTCAAAATGTTCCAGCCTTTAATCTGCAACCATGCTCTAGTGCAGGCATCCTCAAACTGCGGCCCTCCAGCTGTTGCAAAACTACAACTCCCAGCATGCCTGAACAGCCTACAGGTATAAGCCTACAGAAGTGCATTCTGGGAGTTGTAGTTTTACAACATCTGGAGGGCCGCAGTTTGAGGATGCCTGCTCTAGTGGACTTGGAGGTATGCTTGGGATCATTGTCCTGTTGAAAGGTCCAACGTCTCCCAAGCCTCAGGTTTGTGACGGACTGCATCACATTTTCATCCAATATCTCCTGGTACTGAAGAGAATTAATGGTACCTTGCACACGCTGAAGCTTCCCTGTACCTGTAGAAGGAAAACAGCCCCAAAGCATGATTGACCCCCCGCCATGCTTCACAGTAGGCAAGGTGTTCTTTTCTTCATAGGCCTTGTTCTTCCTCCTCCAAACATAGCGTTGATCCATGGGCCCAAAGAGTTCTAATTTTGTTTCATCAGTCCACAGAACACTATCCCAAAACATTTGTGGTTTGTCCACATGACTTTTGGCATACTGCAGTCGACTCTTCTTATTCTTTGGAGACAGCAAGGGGGTGCGCCTGGGAGTTCTGGCATGGAGGCCTTCATTACGCAGTGTGCGCCTTATTGTCTAAGCTGAAACTTCAGTACCCGCATCTGACAAATCTTTTTTCAGTTCCTCAGCAGTCACACGGGGACTTTTCTCCACTTTGCGCTTCAGGTAACGCACAGCAGTCGAAGTCAGCATCTTCTTTCTGCCACGACCAGGTAGCGTTTCAACAGTGCCCTTTGCCTTAAATTTGCGAATGGTGCTTCCTATGGTGTCTCTTGGTATGTTTAACATCTTTGTAATCTTCTTATAGCCATTGCCCTTCCTGTGAAGAGAAATCACCTCTTCTCTTGTCTTCCTGGACCATTCTCTTGACTTCACCATGTTTGTACACACACCAGTAAATGTCTAGAAGGAGCTGAGTATCACAGTCATTTTAAATCTGCGGAATTGGTGCTTATTATGCTTGTTTGCTGCTCCTTGACATCCACAGGAGTTTTCAATACCTGATCGAAAACACTTGAATGAACCTCTGTTCTTAAGAGTGGTAGTCTTTAAGGGGTTGAATAATTGTGTCAATGAAGAAATCACAAAAAAAACATTTAATATTGTATTACAAAAACAATTGATGTCATTTTAGTTGTATTTGGTTCTTTAAAAAGTCCTTGTAAGATTTCATTCTGAACACAATTACAAATGTACACTAAATTCCCTAAAACCCTTTACAGCATTGGGGGTTGAATAATTTTGAACACAACTGTAGCTCAATTCTTATCTTACTGATAAGAATGTGGCTTACTGATATCGGAAGTTTTGATAAAGTTTCGTTCGGACCCGAATCGGTTAGGGCCAAATCAAGGTTACCCCAATTGCCCTAAAAGTAGGTATATACCCCCTATAGCTTCCTCTAGCTTGCTAGGAATCATAAGAGGAAAAGATATTACTTTCTGTTTATATTTTTATATTTCCTTCCCGCCTCCCCAAGCTCAGAAATGCAATGTCTGGCTGTATTCAGTAGTATAGCCAGCAAAGACAGCAATATTGACAATACATTAGTAAGGGGCTTGTATTAAATTTCTCTACATGATAAATGACATTTGCTGAAGTGAGACAACCCCTTTAAATATGTTGAATTTGTTTCTTCTTGTAGTTTCCATATATGTATTCAAAGTAAATAAAAAATGATACCTTCAAAACTGTTTCCATGGTATCATTTTATATCATGTATTTTAATAGATTAGATTAACAAAATCAAAGTTATTCTAGCTGTTACAGCTAATGTTGCTAAGCAACACTTAAATCGAGAATTCAGAAGGACATAAAAAATGACTCAACAGATCTGTTCTCATTTCTAGATTCATCTACTTTATTCAGATATTTAGTTATTTTCCCATGGATTTAAAGATTATAATAAAATAATTCAGTGTGGAATTGTATAAATATCTGCAATTTATATTTACTACTAGTGCTTCTTGATTATTTGTTACTTTAAAGTTGCTAGCAGAGTTTCCAGTAGAGATAAGTGCATTTCTTAGCTCAGATCAAATTTTTTTGCAAACAGTGCTTATTCAGAAGAACACTATTGGCCAATGGCAGGCAAATGCTAATTTACAAGAAATTAAGATGAAAAAACAAATTTATTGACTGTAGGCAAAGAAAAATTGTGAATTATTAACTTATAATAAATCCAATTGATGATACAAGTAGCCTAGAAACATATGTAATACATTTTGAACCAAGCCCCTCAGCAGGAATCCATAGTTGCTTGTGAGGACTACAATACATGCATTTGTCAATATCAATCAAAACAGAGGCTGTAAAATGGTGAATATTTTCTCATGTGAAAAAATAAAAAATCACCAGTGTCCATCTTGTTTAGCAACAAACAATAAGGCCTCTTTCACACGGGCGTCATGTTTGACGCCCGGATAAGAGGCGGGTGCGTTGCGGGAAAATGCGCGATTTTTCCGCGCGGGTGCAAACGTTTGTAATGCGTTTTGCATGCGCGTGTGAAAAATCGCCATGTTTGGTACCCAGACCCGAAGCCGGACTTCATCACTGAAGTCCGGTTTTAGGTAGAGTATTCTGTAGAATTTATTATTTTTCCTTATAACATGGTTATAAGGGAAAATTATAACATTCTTAATAAAGAATGCTTAGTAAAATGAAGATGAAGGGGTTAAAAATAATATAACTTAACTTACCTTAGCCACTTGATCGCATAGTTGCGATCTGCCTTCTCATTTCAAGCTTCATCTAACAGTACAGGACCTGTGATGACGTCACATCACATGGTCCAATCACATGGTCCATCACCATGGTAAGATGGACCATGTGATTGGACCATGTGATGTGACGTCATCACAGGTCCTTTAGTTGTTAGCTGATGCTGGAAAAGAGAAGACAGATCGCAACTACGCGATCAAGTGGCTAAGGTAAGTTAAGTTTTATTATTTTTAACCCCTTTATCTTCATTTTACTAAGCATTCTTTATTAAGAATGCTATTAGTTTCCCTTATAACCATGTTATAAGTGAAAATAATAAAGATCTGGTCCCGTTGCTAAGCAACCATGCGGGAAAATCGCACTGCATCCGCACTTGCTTGCGGATGCGATGCAATTTTCCTGCAGCCCCATTCACTTCTATGGGGCCTGCGTTGCGTGAAAAACGCACAATATAGAGCATGCTGCGATTTTCACGCAATGCAGAAGTGATGCGTGAAAATCACAGTTCATGTGCACAGCCCCATAGATATGAATGGGTCCGGATTCAGTGCGGGTGCAATGCGTCCTCCTCACGCATTGCACCCACGCGGAAAACTCGCCTGTGTCAAAGGGGCCTAAGAGTCAAGTAATAGAACATCAATGATGCTTGAACTAGTGAAAACACCACTGAAATTATACATACCATTTTGTGTACTATAGTACTCTTCATAGATGGAATCAGACATGGGGTAACATAGAATGTAAGGTCATGGACTCAGGTTTATTCATTTTATGAAAATCTTATGAGTTCCTTCATCTCTCCTGGGGCATCTCCTTGAGGGTCCCTCATCACCGGAAGACAATGATGATGGAGTAGAGGAGAAGAGGAATGTGGCAACCTCTTCTCCCTCACTTACAGACTTCGTTTCAGAAGCAAGGATGGCATATGCCTCTTCAGTGAAGTACATTCTCTGGGATGGATGGGACATTTTTATTTTTATCGGTGTGTGTAAAATAAAAAGTGTCAGGGGGGTGTATGTTGTGATTTAACATGTGAGGGGGCTTGTAATAAACTACTGTAGTACTAACTAAAATGGACTTATATATATATATATAGATAGATAAATAGATAGATATATAGATAGATAGAACTAGCTAGCACTAAATGATTTCTTTTTTTACATAAAAAAGCACTAAAACTAAGAAGATGCTACCAGTAATTGACACTACTGACCGGCGCTCAGAAGGTGCAGGACCTACGGATTTATGTGGTAGTACCACAAGTCCCAGCAGCACACTGGGGGAACAAGTCCTCTCTGCAAGCAGTCACCAAGCTAGAATGACTGCCTGCAGAGAGGAACCAACTGTTTTTTCTGCTGCCTAGCACTGCCATTGGCTGGAGCATTGTTCCAGCCAATCGCAGCGCTGGGAGGGGACATCAGTGTCTGATGTCCCTTCCCTGACCTCGGAGGTGACATGCACTGATGTAATCAGCCCCAATCACCTTCGTCCCAGCCACCAGCAGCAAGACAGATAGGACAATAGTAGTATAGCACTGCCATTGGCTGGAGCAATCGCATTGCTGGGAAGGGACATGGGCAGATGTCATCAGCCCCTCCCACCTCTAGCCTAATCCCCCTGCAGCTTCATACATTGCCAGCGCTGCGATGTGCCGGTCTTCACTAACCGGCCAATCGCAGCGCAGTGATCGGGGCTGCTCCTCCTCTCCCTCAGCTAAGATGGCTGCCTGCCGATTAGTGCAGCCATCTTATTCCAGTCACCGCGCGATGCAGTGCAATAGTACGTCATGTGTCGGGAAGGGGTTAATAATGTTTTCCATCCAGCTATACTAATATAATCACAGCATTTTTTTAAAACAAATTAGCATTTATATATAATTAATTGTGAGCTTGGAGAGTTTTCTATTAGTACAGTAGTAATGACTGCAGGGTATTAGGCTTTGAAATCTTATGTGAACAATACATGATAAAATAGTAATTATGTCTCAAATCAGTTAAATATATATATATGAAAAAAATGAATAAAATAAACCAAATTTATTCACCCATGTGGAACCGCGACGTTTCGACTCTTATACCAGAGCCTTTCTCAAGTAATGTACAGGACCAAGTGCAAGGTGTATATATCAGGTTAGTAATGAAATACTTAATCACAAATCAATTACACATAATTAGTGCATACAGTGAAAAACAGAATTCATAGTAATACAGGTTCATGATTTTGTAGCATGTGCCAAATCATCATAATTATAACAAATCAATATCTCAAATATGACTAACTGTATTTAAATATATCATACAAACAAATTCATATTCATCAACTTGATATCCATCACATGCGCTGAATAATGTGCTAAGTGCCGAGTGTAATCAGTGCTGGATAAGGGCGGTGAAATGGTTAACTTACAATAGCCAGCGTAAGCACAACACTATTAGATTTAAAAACCATACTTACTATATAAACTGTGTATGTCCCGGCTGCATACTGCAATACGGGACTACGTCCTTCAATGAGTGGCACATCCGCGCATGCATACATCAGATTCTCACATACTGCCGCCATATTAAGTAAGGGTAATAGACTTTAATAGTCAGCGCATGCTGACTATTGAAGCTAGCAGTTATACCGGCAGACATTTTGACTAATGGTAACTAGTACCAATTGCCCGAACGGCACCAAGGTGCACCTATAAAGGTGGACCAATATATCGACCTGTGGGATGGTTGGGCACCAGCCTCCCAGCACCTGTCCAACCACTACTCAGGTAGACACACCACACGGGCACCTCCACGAAAGTGGGGCATCCGCACTAGGTTCGTCCCCAACAGGTCACTCAATATAAAACACCACCAGAAAGGGATCTCCTCAAGTTCAGGGCAAGGACTACTACCGCTATTGTTTAAACTTATATTACCTATAACTTATATATACACCGCAAGTTGCAGCTCGGACATGTGCAGCAAAATATATCATTTAAAATATTGATAATGGATATAACGCAGTGTTGCACATTGATCTAGCAGTTGTAGGGACAATCCATATTCATCCTCAGCCATATCTAGCATTCCACCTAAATTAAAAGAAGACAAAAAAGTGTAAATATTTCATATAGAAAATTTTCCTCTATATACTACCTAACACTAACAAGTAGGCTGTTGTCAGCACCGCAGGCATAAGAGGGCAGACCGCTATTATCTCAAACCTCCAAAATTATACTCCACAATAAGTCCCGAAAGTTTTAAGGTATATAACCTATGTATCCACTGCATTTCTTTCAGTTTAAGAATATTGACCCTGTTATCTCCACGTCTAGGTAAAGGAACATGGTCAATAGAGATGGCCCGAACTCTCCGCTGGCGAACAGTTCCCAGCAAACATAGCTTGTTCGCGTTCGCCGCAGTGGGCGAACACATGTGATTTTTGGTCAGCCCCCAATACATCATCATTGAGCAAACTTTGACCCTGTACCTCACAGTCAGCAGACACATTCCAGCCAATCAGCAGCATACCCTCCCTCCTAGACCCTCCCATCTCCTGAACAGCATCCATTTTAGATTCATTCAGAATTTGCAGTCTTAGTGAGAGGAGGGACAGTGTAGCTGCTGCTAATTTAATTGGGAAATCGATAGCTAGGCTAGGGTATTCAGTGTCCACTCCAGTCCTGAAAGACTCATCTGATCTCTGCTGTAAGGACAGCGTCCTGACAGCACCCCAAAAAGCCTTTTTTAGGGCTGCAACATTAGTCTGCTTTTTTTTTTTCCCCCTATATATATGTTGCAGTTGCCTGGCCTGCCCGTGTGTGAGGAGCTGCAGGCCCACAGACTGTAGTGTGCCCACTGCCAGTGCCCACCCCTATGATGCCTTGTGGCACAGGACTTTGCATTAAAAAAAGGCATTTCATTTTTACACTTTAGTGTAATTTCAGTTGCTTGCCTGCTAGTGTGTGTCAGGCCGACTTCCACTGACTGTAGTGTGCCCACTGCCAGTGCCAACCACTGATACCGGGTGGCACAGTAGCTTGCCGATAAATAAGGCATTTAATTTTTAGACAGTAGTCTAATTTCAGTTGCTTGCCTACTGCCAGTGTGTGTCAGGCCCACTTTCACAGACTGTAGTGTGCCCACTGCCAGTGCCCGCCACTCATACCGGGTGGCACAGTACCTAGCACGCGTAGTACCACTTATCTAAAAAAAAATGACAGGCAAAGGCAGGCCACCCCGCAGGGGCCGTCGTGGTCGTGGTGCTGTGATTTCCACTGTCCCTGGAATAATGCCTAGTGTTCAGAGGCCACGTACCCTGAACCCGAAAAATTCTGAGGACATAGTTGACTGGCTTAGACAGGACACCCAATCTTCAACAGCTTCCGCTAAGAACCTTGACGCACCATCCTCCTCCAGCTCAGCTTCGGTCACCTGCTCTCAAGTTACCACGCTCCCGCCCACCGCCACCACCACCACCACTACCACCACCACTACCACCACAGCCACCACAGCGCTTCACTTGATCCGTCAGAGGAGTTATTTACACATCAGTAGGATGCAATTAGTAATGCGCAACCATTATTGCCAGATGATGTAGATTACAGGGATATGTCTCAGTCAGGCAGGATTACACACATGGACATACAGTGTGATGATGATGATGTACCCACTGCTGCTTCCTTTGCTGAGGTGTCAGATACAAGTGAAGGGAGGGAGCCAGCGTTTTTTTAACCATCTCCCCGTTCGAAAAATCAATTCAATAAATGGACCCCAGATTGGGGACGTTAGAGGGATTAAACTGATGAGAATAGTAATACATAAAATACCCTCATATCGGGTGTGACAGTAAATTGCACAGCGCAGACGCAGTGACCGTGGATAAAAACAAAGGGGAGGGAGCCAGCGTTTTTTTGACCATCTCCCCGTTTGAAAAATCAATTCAATTCACCTTTCAGGGACCCTTGGTGTTGTACGTGGCTGGGTGGAGGAGGAAACCTTCAATGACATCACTGGGACATGGCTAGCTTGGTATCCAACCTTGTGCAAATGGGGAGTTTGCCGTTGTGCAAATGGACTGTTTGCAGTTGTTTGCGGTGCATTAAAAGGGGTTTGGTCTGTCAATGTCTGTGAAGCGGGCGTAACCCTTACACTACCTGATCGATACAACATCATACCTGATCGTATACACACACTGGATGTTTTAAAGCATGTTATTCCAAACAATTTAGGAATGTTAGTTGATTTATGCCCTTTATGGATTAAAACCCGACTCTGCGTCCACTGCGTAATTTTCCATGGGAGTTTAGCCATGGATCCCCCTACGGCATGCCACAGTCCAGGTGTTAGTCCCCTTGAAACAACTTTTCCATCACTATTGTGGCCAGAAAGAGTTCCTGTGGGTTTTAAAATTCGCCTGCCTATTGAAGTCTATGGCGGTTCGCCCGTTCGCGAACATCTGCTGAAGTTCGCGTTCGCCGTTCGCCAACGGAAAATTTTATGTTCGCGACATCACTAATGGTCAATTATAGTACATCTTAGATCAACTTCTTTATGTTTATTGTCCGTAAAATGTTTAGCGACAGGCAGGTCAAGGCGTTTTTTTCTGAATGGAATACCGATGGTTTTTAAATCGGTGGAGGTTTCCCACACATACAATAATTATCACTGACACGACAAAACATAAATGACAAAGGATGAGTCACAAGTTAAATGAAAACATATGGGATATGAAGTGCCCAATATTGGATGTGCAAAACATAACGACAATTGACACAATTTAGGCATGGAAAACTACCAAGCCCAAGCTGTGTCAATGTGTTCTGCTTCAGGACTTTTACTGGTCCTACATCAGCCCTGACTAACTCCTTACATAGAACAAGATAATCCCAGCAAAAGTATTCTTTTTATAATGCTATTTATTCCAGTATCAAATACATAAGTTCCAGATACAATATAATCCTGGACGCGTTTCGGCTAGTGGCCTTTCTCAGCAGGTCACAGGAATCAGCACACAATACATTTATATAGACAAAGTGATGTCAGACGCCAACAATGATTGACAAACAAAAATAACCAATCGAAAACTTGGTTTCATTATCATATAAACAAGCAGACCATACACGTTACCATCATTGTTCTTAATTCACAGATGAAGTCTGTAAAAGTAAAATAAAATTGAAACAGAATATCAGCATATAGTCAATTAAACATATGTCAGTGAGGCATGGGTCATATTCGCGGTTCATACCACGCGGCTGTAAAGTGTCCAATGTGTGGATCCAAAAAGCTTCTCTGCGGAGCAGAAGCCTCTTGATGTCACCTCTTCTTTTCGGCATTTTCACCTGCTCTAGCACTTAAAATTTTAGTTGTGCAATGCTGTGTCTATACTTTTCAAAATGATAGGGCAGTGGTAGCAACAGATTTTGTGTCCTAATTGTGGACTTGTGTTTACATATTCTGTCCCTAATTGTCTGTATTATTTCACCCACATAAAGTAACCCCCATGGGCACTTTATTACATACAGTAGATGACATTAGTTGATTCACAGGTAAAATAACCATTGATGTTATAGGGTTTGCCTGTACGTGGGTGAAACACCTGGGACCCTTTGATAATTTGCTAACACTGAAGACAGTGTAGGCACAGGAACGTGCCTTTTTTCTGACTGAGTGTCTCAGTGTCAGTTTTCTCAGTTTTCCCACTGCCCAAAACTGCCCATACTAATTGATCCCTATAACTGGGATTTCGCTTATTACAGATCAGTGGAGGAGGTTTGAACTCATAAGTGTTATGTATATAAACTAACAACATCTATAGTTACTAACCAGCTATTTTCCGGTATTTTTTCAATTTCTCTGATCGCAGCCAAAAATTGTGTTGTGTCAAGTAGAAAAGATCTAGTGTTCCTGATTAGTAACGCGTCCAGGATTATATTGTATCTGGTACTTATGTATTTGATACTGGAATAAATAGCAGTACAAAAAGAATACGTTTTCTGGGATTATCTTGTTCAATGAAGTGTGGCGAAAGCTCCTTCCCGTGCAAAGCAAAGAGGATCGAGTGCTGGCTATCTTCAATATTGATTTACCTGCTTACATAGACTCCTGTTTCTTCGATAAGAGAACAAGGGTGGAGCAGTAAATTTGGGTACATTTCTTATGCACCCTCCCAAAATGTTCCAGTGACGTTTAATAATTGCACTTATTCCAGGGCTGAAATCAGTGTATGTAGAGACAAAGGGTTAATGCTGGACTCTAGGTGTGCCTCCTAGAATAAGATTTTTCCTATCCAACCCTATGACTTCCTGTCTATGGGCTTCCATTAATTTGTAGGGATAACCACGTTTAACAAACTTACATAGATACCAAAGTTTCATCAAGTACTGCAGAATCAAAAACAATTTGTTTTGCACGTAAGAATTGAGAATAGGGGAGACTCCTTATCATATTTCTTGGATGACAACTATTGTATCGTAAAATAGTATTTCTATCCATAGGTTTTATGTACAATTGGGTACTAAGTTTACCCTGGTCATACAACACAGTGGTGTCCAGAAATTGCACCTCTGTAGCTGAATGTACTAGAGTAAATTGTAAAGCATTAGATACTATTTAGAAACAAATGAAATCCAATACAGATGTAGCATGGTTAGCACTCCTTTTTTCTGAGATTTCTGAGATTTTCTGAGGCTTTTTTCGTGTTTTGTTACATTACAGCCTTAAGTTCAATGTATTGTTAATCAGAATTTTATGTGATGGATTAGAACACAATAGTCTAAGTTGGTGAAGTGAAATTAGAAAAATATATAAATAAAACTATTGTTTAGAACTAGAAAACAGAAAACTGGCATGTGTGTATGTATTCACCCCCTTTTTTTAGGAAGGCCATAAAAAGCTCTGGTGCAAACAATTACCTTCAGAAGTCACATATTTAGTGAAATGATGTCCACCTGTGTGCAATCTAAGTGTTACAGGATCTGTAATTACACACACACCTTTTTTGAAAGGCCCCAGAGGCTGAAACACCTAAGCAAGAGGCATCACTAACCAAACACTACCATGAAGACCAAGGAACTCTCCAAACAAGTAAGGGACAATGTTGTTGAGAAGTATAAGTCAGGGTTAGGTTATAAAAAATATCAAAATTTTTGATGATCCCCAGGAGCACCATCAAATCTATAATAACCAAATGGAAAGAACATAGCACAACAGCAAACTTGACAAGAGACAGCCGTCCACCAAAACTTACAGACCGGGCAAGGAGGGCATTAATCAGAGAGGCAGCACAGAGACCTAAGGTAACCTTGGAGAAGCTGCAGAGTTCCACAGCAGAGACTGGATTATCTGTACATAGGACGACAATAAGCCATATGCTCCATAGAGTTGGGCTTTCTGGAAGAGTGGCCAGAAGAAAGCCATTACTTTCAGCTAAAAACAAAAAGGCATGTTGTTATTTTTCGAAAAGGCATCTGGAAGACTTCCAAAATGTATAGAGGAAGGTGCTCCATTCTGATGAGACTAAAATTTGACTTTTCGTAGATCAAAGAAAACGCTATGTTTGGTGCAAACCCAACACATCACATCACCCAAAGAACACCATCCCTACAGTGAAACATGGTGGTGGCAGCATCAAGCTGTGGGGAAGTTTTTCAGCAGTCGGAACTGGGAAACTGGTCAGAGTTGAGGGAAAGATGGATGGTGCTAAATACTGGGATATTCTTGAGCAAAACCTGTACCACTTTGTGCGTGATTTGAGGCTAGGACGGAGGTTCACCTTCCAGCAGGACAATGACTCCAAACACACCGCTAAAGAAATTTGAATGGCTTAAGGGGAAACATGTAAATGTGTTGAAATGGCCTAGTCAAAGCCCAGATCTCAATCCAATAGAAAATATGTGGTAAAGATTGCTGTTCACAAGCACAAACCATCCAACTTAAAGGAGCTGGAGCAGTTTTGCAAGGAGGAATGGACAAAAATCCCAGTGGTGAGATGTGGCAAGCTCTTGGAGACTTATCCAAAGCGACTTGGAGCTGTGATTGCTGCAAAAGGTGGTTCTACAAAATATTGACTTTAGGGGGGTGAATAGTTATGCACATTTAGTTTTTTTGTTATGTTGTCCTATTTGTTGTTTGCGTCCAATGAAAAAAAAATAATAATAATCTTCAAAGTTGTGGGCATGTTCTGTAAATTTGATGCAAATCCTCAAACAATCCATGTAAATTCCAGGTTGTGAGGCACAAGAAAAAAGGAAAAAGAGGTGTTAATAATTTTGCAAGGAACTGTACATAACATCCACAACGTAATAGCTGCCTTACAAATCAGATAAGATTTCATCTACTACTACTACTACAGAGCATGTGTTTCTGTAAATGCACAGCCACGTTTAAAAATGTTATGAAATTCTTTATAATGCGCAATCACACCACTTTTTCATGCATAGTAAGGAGTGTTCCGCGAACTGAAGCATTCAAAGCAGAATTTTATCCAAAGTTTAGGAAAAATTAGATTTTCTTCAAAACCGAATTTCTCGCACCTCGTGTTAATGAATTAGATGTTTTCTAAAATGGCTGCTGCACATTTTATAAACTGAAAGTAAGAAGCCCAGGAATGTGATATGATCGATAATGCCATGCAGCTAGCCAGTCAGCAGATAGCCATGCCCTGTGATGTCATATCCCAATAAAAATAGTCATCCTGCGTGGTCTCCGCCAATTCACTGTGAGCTGAGTTTAGGGGGAGACTTAAAAAAAGCGCAAATGTGATATATACATATATATATATTATTGACAACATTTTTAAATTGTAGAATATTGGATAGAGAGACTGCAGGGACAGTGCAGGACGATCGTAGGGAGCGTTTTTAGACACTGTTGGGAGAGCATAGGCAGACTGCAGGGACAGTGCAGATTGAGTGTAATTGCTGTCTACATCTTAAAGGACTGCTGCCACAATCTCATTTAATCTCTTATTTTATATATAGAATTACTGTGCCTCAGTGTTAAAGGGCGGTCTAATATATTGCTGTCTACATCTTGGTGAACTGCTGACACAATCCCTGTTAATCTTTTAGTTTTTATATAGAATTACTGACCCTCTGTATTAAAGGGCAGGTAAATATATTGCTGTCTGCATTTTGTTGAACTGCTGACACATTCGCCGTTAGTCAGAGGTTTAACTAGAGTTCTATGGGCTCCAGGGCAAACTTTGGATGTGGCCTGCCCCCACCCTCTGTGACCACGATTGTTACACCCCTGGTCTCTGGTAATAATAATATCCCCCCAACTAATGTACTTAAAGCTCCCACAGTATTATACCTATAGTGCCCCACTGTCCTAAGTTATGTCCCCCACTTCCTCCAGAAATGTCCCTCACTGCCCCCAGTAATGTCCCCCACTGCCCCAGTCTTCACTCACATGTAACAGGGCCCCGCACAGTCACTGTAGTTTTATGCCGGGCCACATCAGAATGCTCATCTCAGCTGCATCATACGGTCTAAGATCGATCAGGCCTGAGGGCTGTCTAATATATCACCGTCTGCATCTTGTTGAACTGCTAACACATTCATAGTTAATCCATTACATTACTGGTACAGTTACTGTACCCTATAGCCAACAGACAGTTGCCTGCACCCTCCAAAGGAACTGATGCATTTCTCACGGGCCCACACCCCCTCACCAGCAGTCAGGGCTTGTTAACTTAAGCAGAAAGAAACTATCGTTTCTTCCCATCATTTTCAATGTCGTGTATTGCTCCTTATGCTCCGCCTCCTTCTTATTCTCATTTCTTGTTTCAACGGCAATCAATCGCGGAGGTGATTGCGAAAAGACAACAGTATGCATGCACTCATCCAACAGCACAAAAGTTGAACGTGCACCTGGCTAAGTTACAGCCCCTCCCTTTATATGTAGTTAACTATGGAAGTACTGTGGTTAGAGATGTTGCGAACATAAAATTTTCCGTTCGCGAACGGTGAACGCGAACTTCCGCGAATGTTCGCGAACTGGCGAACCGCCATAGACTTCAATAGGCAAGCAAACTTTAAAACTCACAGGGACTCTTTCTGGCCACAGTAGTGATGGAAAAGTTGTTTCAAGGGGCCTAACACCTGGACTGTGGCATGCCAAAGGGGGATCCATGGCAAACCTCCCAAGGAAAATTACGTAGTTGACGCACAGTTGGGTTTTAATCCATAAAGGGCATAAATCACCTAACATTCCTAAATCGTTTGGAATAACGTGCTTTAAAACATCCAGTGTTTGTATACGATCAGGAATGATGTTGTATCGATCAGTTAGTGTAAGGGTTACGCCCGCTTCACAGTGACAGACCTAATTGTGAGAGACCAAACTCCCCGTTTAATGCACCGCAAACAAACGCAAACAGTCCATTTGCACAACCGCAAACTCCCCATTTGCACAAGGTTGTATACCAAGCTAGCCATGTCCTTGTCCTCACTGACGTCATTGAAGGTCTCTTCCTCGCACAATGAACTGTGCCACCCTATATGATGGTGTGTTCAGTAATCAGTAGTACTATTTTTATCAGTTTAATCCCTGTTACGTCCCCTATCAGGGGACGTGTATCGAATAGATTTTAGGAACCGGGAAATGGAAAAAGAAGCTTGGTCGTTCCTCTTACTTCCAATTTGGGGCACTGCGCGAGCGCCATGCAATGTACTGTGCCACCCTATATGAGTGGTATGTTAAGTAGTACTATTGCTATCAGTTTAATCTCTGTTACGTCCACTATTAGGGGACGTGAATAGATTTTAGGAACCAGGAGATGGAAAAAGATGATTGGCCGGTCCTCTTACTTCCAACTTGGGGCACTGCGCGTGCGCCGCGCAATGTAGTGTGACACCCTATATGAGTGGTGTGTTAAGTACTATTCTTATAAGTTTAATCCCTGTTACGTCCCCTATCAGGGGACGTGTATCAAATAGATTTTAGACAACTGCAAAAAGTTGTCAATAGTTGACACACTTATGACATACATTTTATTCCTCTATGCATCAATCTTGGCGTAGTGGTGACTTTGCTCGTGCGCACGTTTGGGAGATTGCAGGCGATGGCAGTTTTTCAAAGCCGATGGTCGTGCTGAGGTAGTTCAGTGACGGTTAAGTGACCCAGAAAAAAATGATTCTGCAGTGAGGGCCCATTGTTAGCCTAGTAGGCTTTAATGATCACCTTAGATGATCACAAAGAAAATTAATGTTTTTTATATGAAAAATTATCCAATTAGCCAATCGCTTTTGGTCTGTTCACAATGAAGCAACGACCTTGCCATCTGGGGTGTGCCAACATTGCCAACACACTCATAGAGGCGATCGCTTCATTGTGATACGCAAGCCCCTTCACCACAACAAGGTAACAATCACGAAGGGGAATTGACACATGTATGTGCCTTTTTGTTTGTTTTGTTTTTGCAGCCACAGTGCAGCATCAGAGGCCAGAAAAATTAGGCATGTACACATGCCTGAAAAATTAAGTATTGTTGCAGCCACTGCTGTAGCAGCGGCCGGAAAAATTGATGTTTTCCTGGCAGAAAGTGTACTAAAACATTGCGGCTTGAACCCTAGTTGGTGGCGGAGAAGTTACGCAAGTCATCCGGCATGCAGAGATTAAATACAGCTGCGTGGGGACCATTTTTAGCCCAAGGCATCTCATCAGGCCTTTTTTAGTCAAATGTATCCCCCAGTGTCAGTACCTTCGTTATCCACGCCTCCTTCATCTTAATAAAGGTGAGGTAATCTAGACTTTTTTGACCTAGACGACTTCTCTTGTCAGTGACAATTAGAGATGGCACGAACTATTAGCCGGCGAACAGTTCCCGGCGAACATAGCTTGTTTGCCTCCGCCGTGGTGGGCGAACATATTCGATGTTCGCGTTCGCCCCTATACTTTATCATTGAGTAAACTTTGACCCTGTACCTCACAGTCAGCAGACACATTCCAGCCAATCAGCATACCCTCCCTCGCAGACCCTCCCACCTCCTATCTAAACGCAAGGACAGCATCCATCTTAGATTCATTCTGAAGCTGCAGTGTTAGTAATTGTAAATCACAATGCGATTAATATAACCTGTATTATTCGCATTGCGATTACAACTTAGATCTTTGTTCCTAATGGTTGTATTGCTAGAATATAACGAAGATAACAAATATAGCACTATATTCTCTATCTTCGTTATATTCTAGCAATACAACAACCATTAGGAACTCAGATCTAAGTTTAATCGCAATGCGATTAATTTAACCTGCATTAATCGCATTGCGAATTCAACTTAGATCTGAGTTCCTAATGGTTGTTGTATTGCTAGAATATAACGAAAATTGAGAATATAGCGCTATATTCGTTATCTTTGTTATATTCTAGCAATACAACCATTAGGAACTCAGCTCTAAGTTGAATTCGCAATGCGATTAATATAACCTGCATTGCGATTTCAACTTACCACACTCTGCGTCAACTACGTAATTTTCCATGGGAGTTTTGCCATGGATCCCCCTCCGGCATGCCACAGTCCAGGCGTTAGTCGCCTTGAAACAACTTTTCCATCACTTTTGTGGCCAGAAAGAGTCCCTGTGGGTTTTAAAATTCGCCTGTCTATTGAAGTCTATGGCGGTTCGCATTGTTCGCATGTTCGCGAATATTTGTGGAAGTTCGCGTTCGCCGTTCGCGAACAGAAAAATTTATGTTCGCGACATCACTAGTGACAATACCTCCTGCTGTGCTGAAGGTCCTTTCTGACAGGCCGCTTGAAGCGGGTCAGGCCAGAAGTTCTATCGCAAATTGGGATAGCTCATGCCACAGGTCAAGCCTGCACACCCAGTAGTCAAGGGGTTCATCGCTCCTCAGAGTGTCGATATCTGCAGTTAAGGCGAGGTAGTCTGCTACCTGTCGGTGGAGTCGTTCTCGGAGGGTGGACCCCGAAGGGCTATGGCGATGCTTAGGACTTAAATAGCTCTGCATGTCCTCCATCAACAACATGTCTGTAAAGAGTCCTGTCCTTGCCGGCGTGGTCGTGGTAGGAGGAGGATTACTTTCACCTCTTCCCCTTTCTCGTTCTCCTTCAGTCTTTTTATACGAGGGTCACTCAACAGGCATGACAGCATGTAAGACCGCATTTGCACAAGGTTGGATGCCGAGCTACTCATCTCCCGTTCCTCGTCCTCACTGATGTCTTTGAAGGTCTGTTCTTCCCCCCAGCCACGTACAACACCATGGGTCTCAGGTTACAACAACGAGCACCCTGGGATGCCTACTGTGGTTGGTCTTCCTCCTCCTCAAAGCAACATTCCTCCTCTGACTCCTCTTTCTCAGACTCCTCTTCCAGCATTGCCGCAGGTCGAGCTAGCAATGATGATAAGGCTGTTTCTGGTGGTGATGGTGACCACAACTCTTCCTCTTCCTCTTCACGCTCATCTATGGCTTGATCCAGCACTCTTCTCAGGGCACACTCCAGGAAGAAAACAAATGGGATGAGGTCGCTAATGGATCCTTCGGTGCGACTGACTAGGTTTGTCCCCTCCTCAAAAGACATAAGCCTACAGGCATTGCGCATGAGCGTCCTGTAACGTGGCAAAAAAATACCCAGCTCTGCAGAGGCTGTCCTAGCGCCCCGGTCATAAAAATACTCATTGACGGCTGTTTCTTGTTGGAGCAGGCGGTCGAACATTAGGAGTGTTGAATTCCAACGTGTCGGGCTGTCGCAAATGAAGTGCCTCACTGGCAAGTAGTTTCGCCGCTGAATGTTGGAAAAGTGCACCATGGCTGTGTAGGAATGCCTGAAATGGCCACACACCTTCCTGGCCTGCTTGAGGACGTCCTGTAAGCCTGGGTACTTACACACAAAGTGTTGTACAATCAGATTCAACACATGTGCCATGCAGGGCACATGTGTCAACTTGCCCAAATTCAATGTCGCCAACAGATTGCTTCCATTGTCACACACCACTTTGCCGATCTCCCGTTGATGTCGGGTCAGCCACTTCTCCACCTGTGCATTCAGGGCAGACAGGAGTGCTGGTCCGGTGTGACTCTCTGCTTTCAGGCAAGTCAACCCCAAGACGACGTGACACTGTTGTATCCGGGATGTGGAATAGCCCCTGGGGAGCTGGGGGGGGGGGGTGCAGTTGATGATGTGGAGCAAGCTGCAGCAGCAAAAGAGGACTCAGCCGAGGAGGTTAGCGAAGAGGATGGAGTAGGAGGATTAGAGGAGGTGGCAGCAGGCCTGCCTGCAAGTCGTGGCGGTGTCACCAACTCCGCTGCAGAGCCACGCATTCCATGCTTGGCAGCCGTCAGCAGGTTTACCCAATGCGCAGTGTACGTGATAAACCTGCCCTGACCGTGCTTTGCAGACCAGGAATCAGTGGTCAGATGTACTCTTGCCCCAACACTGTGTGCCAGACATGCCATGACTTCCTTTTCCACAATAGAGTACAGGTTGGGGATAGCCTTTTGTGAAAAAAAATTTCAGCCGGGTACCTTCCACTGCGGTGTCCCAATAGCTAAAATTTTTTTGAAGGCCTCAGACTCCACCAGCTTGGATGGTAAAAGCTCAGACAAGCCAGCTGTCAGACGCCGGGCAAGGGGGTGACTCTGTGACATTGGCTTCTTACACTCAAACATTTCCTTGACAGACACCTGACTGTGGGCAGATGAGCAGGAACTGCTGAAGGTGAGAGTTGAAGTGGCGGGTGGTTGAGAGGGGGCATGGAGAACAGCAGTGGTTGACGTGGCTGAAGATGTTGGACCAGGAGGAGCATGGTGGCTTTGAGTTTGTGTGCTGCTTGTACTCATGTGTTGATCCCATAGGCATTTGTGATATGAGATCACGTGCCTTCGCAAAGCAGTTGTACCTAGGTAGGTGTTGGACTTCCCACTACTTCTTTTGGCACAGGTTGCAAATGGCATCGCTGTTATCAGAGGCAGACACACAAAAAAATGCCACACTGCTGAGCTTTGCAATGACGGCATTCTGGTGGTGGCAACAGCATGCGTTGATTGGCGTGCTGTCTGGCTGACCCTGGGTGCCGATACATGCTGTCTGACTGTGCCACTAGCTCTTTGCGACGACCTCCCCCTGCTTCCAACTCGTCTCCTCCTCCTCTCTGTCTCCCCATCTGAACGTTCCCCCTGTTCCCTCTGTTCGAGCGTGCACCCACGTGACATCCACGGACACATCATCATCATCAACCGCTTCACTTGTATCTGACAACTCAGCAAAAGAAGCAGCAGTGGGTGCAACATCATCATCATCATCACACCGTACGTCCATGTGTGTAATACTGCCTGACTGAGACATATCCCTGTTCTCTACATCCTCTGGCAATAATGGTTGTGCATCACTTATTTCTTCCAACTGATGTGTAAATAGATCCTCTGACAGATCAAATGAAGCGGCTGTGGTGCTAGTGTTGGTGGTGGTGGCGGCAGGCGTGCGAGTGGTAACTTGAGACACACTGGCAGTCAACTAACCTTAGATTAAAGTGTAAAAATTAAATGCCGTATTTAAGGTTAGTTGCCTGCCAGTGTGTGTCAGGCCCACTTCCACAGACTGTATTGTGCCCACTGCCAGAGCCCACCACTCATACCGAGTGGCAGTGGACACACTACAGCCAGTGAAATTGGGCCTGACACACAGTGGCAGCAGGCAGGTAACTGAAATTAGATTAATGTGTAAAAATGAAATCCCTTTTTTTTATGCAAAGTCCTGTGCCACACGGTATGAGTGGTGGGCACTGGCAGTGGGCACACTACAGTCTGTGGAAGTGGACCTGACACACACTGGCAGCAGGCAGGCAACTGAAATAAGATTAAAGTGTAAAAATTAAATGACTTTTTTTATGCAAAGTCCTGTGCCACACGGTATGAGTGGTGGGCACTGGCAGTGGGCACACTACAGTCAGTGGAAGTGGGCCTGACACACATTGGCAGCAGGCAGGCAACTAAAATTAGATTAAAGTGTAAAAGTTAAATGCCTTTTTTTTATGCAAAGTCCTGTGCCACGCGTTATGAGTGGTGGGCACTGGCAGTGGGCACACTACAGTCTGTGGGCCTGCAGCCTCTCACACACGGGCAGGCCAGGCAACTGCAATCTATATATGGAGAAAAAATAAATAAAATTAGACTAATGTTGCAGCCCTAAAAAGGGCTTTTTGGGGTGCTGTGACGCTGTCCTTACAGCAGATGAGTCTGAACACTGGCCTAGCTAACGGTTTCCTTATGAATTCATCAGCAGCACAGCAGCAGCTTCACTCTCCATGCTCTCACTAACACACTGCAGCTTCAGGATGTGGGAAGGTATGGGAGGGAGGGCACTGATTGGCTGGAATGTGCTGACTGTTAGGTACAGGGTCAGAGTTTGCTCAATGATGATGTATAGGCGGCAGACCGAACAACGTATATATTCGGCCGCTGCGGTGAACGCGAACAAGCTATGTTCATCGGGAACTGTTCGCCGGCGAATAGTTCGGGACATCACTAACTGTGGTATGCAATAGAATATGAAAATCATTCTTTTTTATGCACTCTTTAAGGGGACCAGGTCTTAATGATGACCATCCTCCTCTCTTGCTGGTTTTACTTCGTCCAAATCATCCTTCAAAGTCTCCATATCCTAGAAAAGTCCTTAAAATGCAGAGAAATGAGAAGCTGGATGTTCCTGATGACGTATCATCAGTATTAGATGATGTGGAAAAGGAGAAAAACAGATGGCAGAAGAAGGATTTTTCCACCTGTAGGGCAGGAGAGCAGTTGGGTTTGGAGAAGCGGGTTTTCAATTAGGTGGTGGGGACTTTTTTTCTTGTGTCACTCCAAGAATTCCCCATGACCATTTTTAACAATTCATTGATCCAACTGCCAGTTACCTGCTACTCCAAGAGGTACTCTTCATATGTAGTTTCAGGATGGAAGGGTTAAAGGCAAATCTAATTGATAAACATTAAAAACTGCTGATGAGGAGCTCACCATTTATGAATATTCAATAGGGAGAAGGAAAATATACCGCCCCCTTCCATGTGTTGATCCACATATTGTAAAGTATCAACGAGCATCAGGTCTATGCCGTTGTCTCAGCACCGTCATTGCGCATGTCCAAGATTAGAATAAAGAAGTGCACATCACCCGAGATGCATCACATGACCGCCCGGGTAATGTGCTTCCTGGGTGATGTGCACTTGTTTATGCTAATGCATGCCACCATTAATCTTGGACATACGCAATGACGGTGCTGAGAAGGTAACACGGACCTGATGTTCGTTGATACTATACAAAATGTGGATCAACACACAGGAGTACTCCCTTGTGTAACTTCAACGTTAGCCAGTGGCAGCTTATGTGTGGCACCTGCCTTTTGCTCAGGCCCTTTAAGGAGGCCACTTTATTTGTCAGTCGCCAGGACTACGTGATGAATGATGTCATTCCACTTCTTCACGTCCTGGAGCAAATGTTGATAAATCTGGCTGACAGGGAATAGGAGACATGGCGCCTACATCTCATGACCACCTGTGTCCTGTGGTGGCTGAACTGGGGGAGGAGGGGGAGGAGAAGGATATTCATGGACAAACAATGTATGTAGAAATGGATGGTTTATCTACACAAATGACAGGAGAGGAGCAGGAGGAGCATGAGGAGCTGGAGGGTGATAATGAACACCAGGCAGATGACCCCGACACACAATGGCAGTATACAGTAGAGATGGAGGCAAGGTGTCCCTCCGAGTAACTTGCGCAAATGGCCAGATGCATGCTGAGTTGCTTGTTTAGTGACAGCCGTATTGTCACCATCCGGCAGAGGGATGACTACTGGCTCTCCACCATGTTAGACCCTCGCTGCCGCTCCAAAATGGGGGCCATTTTTCCACCTGCTGAGAGGAAGGATAAGCTAAACTACTATTGGAGGCTGTCTATGTGTTCCATCACCCATCACTCTGCCGCCATGGCTGCTGGAACAGTGGGGGGAGTAGGGGAGTAGGGAAGGGGCGTCAGGAGCACCACCAGCTCCATCAGCAGTAACTTAAGTCTGGAGTCTCTAATGAGCACTTTTCTTCACCCACCTACTGGACAAGCTTTCCTGTCTGGCCAGTAGTCTGGCATTAGAGTGAATGTTTAGTGTAGTGGGGGCTATAGTTCTATCTATAAATGGGCCCTGGTTCAGACCTATACATTATAAAACGTCATACTTTATTTCTATAATTAAACCACAACCTATACTAATGCAAATAAAACTATCAGGGTATAGTCGGGAATTTTTCAGTTGCAATATAACAGTATGAATTGCGGAGCTTTATTCAGGAACTATTCATGTAATATATGCCGCAAGAGTAAGTAATTGTGTTATTATTTATCACACAATATTTGTATTATGACTGTTTTAACATTGTATGATATACAGGTGTTTAGCCCATTACATTTCATGTTTTGTGCAAATACTCAGTTTCCGCTCTCAATTTTCACTGTTTGCCAAATTCCAAAAGCACTTGGGCACTTGCACTGGCGGTGTTTTTGTGCAATCGCACTCCGTCTCACTGTGTGTGTGCTATTTGATGGAGAGGCTGCTCCTATCACTCTCAATATTGGCACACTAGTATTCAGCAGGGTATAACAGTGCACTACCTGCTACTCCATATATTGTCACCTATCACACTCACAGGGACACGTCTTATGCCACATGCTTGTTGTCTCTGCTACCATCTTCTCCTACTGCAACCCACCATCTTGTGCTGTTACTGCCACTGCTGTTGCTCCCCACCTTCCCACTCTGTGACAGAGACACTATGTTATATCCTCATGATGTTGCCGCCCTCTCCACTATGTGACTGGACCACTGTGTTGACTGCTTATGTTGTTACCACACTCACCGCTCTGTAACTGGTCCATACTGATGCACAGTTACTGTTTCACTACCACAGCGGACTAGCTATGCATGTTTCTGCAATGCACAGTGATGTACACCGAGATACACATTCCCTGCAGCTGGGAAATAGCTGATTTATAATGCGCTTCATGATAAATAATTCTGATCAAATAAAAAATAAAAATAATTTGGCGAGGCGTCCGAATAAAATTTTTGAAAACCTCACTCAAATCTATTAATGAAATAATTTGGCCTCTCTTTCGGAGGGAATAAAACATTCTCCCATTTTTGCTTTGATAGCGAGGGTCTAAAAGTTTGGCCAATGTGCTTGATGAGCCAGTTATTTCCAGCTCCGTCCCTAGAGATGAGCAAATCGAAGCTGAAGAAGTGGAATTTGATCCGAATTTCAGGAAAAATTCGATTTGCACCGAATGCGTATTTCCTCGCGCTTCGTGGTAACGAATCGCACTTTTCCTACAATGGCTGCTGTTTCTGGCACAGGCAGAGGTTGCAGCAGAATAAGGGGGCGTGGTAACAGGATTCGCAGCGAGAGGCCTAAGCTCCCAGTGTCATCTAGCAGTCATGTCTTAACTAGCAACACAGCGGTTCTTGATTGGTTAACTCGGTCATCCACTTAATCCCAAGTGACATCAGACACCCCCAGCCAACAGTCGGTGGGTTCGTCAGACACAACCCTTAGTTGGCATGGCCCAGGAGCAGGCCCTTTGCCCTCACCTGTCCTCAACCTGTATCTGTCCTTTGCTGTTCCCTCAGCCACAGAAGTATTGTATGCTGTGGGCTCAGTTCAACTATACAGCGAGGTTGAGTTACTAGACGACAGTCAGAAGCTACGGCACAGCCAAGATCTGGAGGAGACATCCGCCGCTTCCTCCGCTAGGCGGGCAAGTAGTGATGAGGAGAGTGGCGTGGGTGGTGGTGTTGTGAGCGGTCAGGCTCCTGACCAAGAGACCGTTGAGGAGGACATCAGTGATGTGCAAACATTAATCGATGATGATGAAGCCGATCGCACTTGGGAGCCAGGTGCAGAAGGGGCTTCATCATTAGGAGACGAGGGTGGCAACTTGCCCGTGAGGCAGCGGCGGATCCAGCAAGGTGGTAACATGGCTGGGAGTCAGCAGGGTGGCAGCAGTGGTAGGTCAGGAGCCAAACATGCCTGGGGTTGACCACCTGCTTCGCAGCAGCCTACCTGCCCGGGAAGAAGTGGTGCAGGGGTTCATGGAGGCAGCGGCGGTAGCAGTCAGTCAGTGCGGATTGTTGGGGGGAAAATCACCTACTCGGCGGTGTGCCAGTTTTTTGTTAAGCCGCCGGAGGTAGTAAACGTGGCCATATGTAGAATCTGTGGGCAGAAGGTGAAGCGTGGCCAGGATGCCAATAATGGCACTACGGCCCTGCATCAATATGCAGCGTCACCAAAAAGTGGCCTGGGAGAACCGTGGCTCTGATGTGGTGGTCCAGCCTGCCACAGCATCCTCTGCATCACCTAGTGGCACGCACCACATTTCAGGCAGTCAAGGCTCCACCACCTCAGCTGAAGGGAGATGTCTGTCATTCCCATCTTCTGCTGGTCCAGATGCTCCTGCTCCTCCTCCTCCTACTCCTCGTCAGTCATTCCGTCAGCAATCGATCAAAATCGATTGCCAAGTGACAGCAGTATGTGTGCATGCATCCAACAGCGCAGAAGCTGAACATGCTGCTGTCCAAGTTGCTGGTGCTGCAGTCCCTCCCTTTCCAAGTGGTGGACTCTGCACCTTTCAGAGAATTAATGGCTTGTGCCAAAGAGTGTTGGGCGCGAATATTCGCGATGCGAATATTTCGCGCGAATATCGCATATTCGCGATTTCGCGATTTTTTCGCGAATATTCGCGTTGGTTAAATTAGATGATACACAATAAGTTCAAGAACTTCAGTTCACTTGTGTTGATAAATGAGTTTGAGTAACTCTGAGTTTCATACATTTAAGGTGTTGTTTTGCATCAAGGCTCTTTTTCAAAGCCATAGCCAAAATCCTGCCTTTTTTGCGATTTTCCGTAATGCGATTTTTTTGACAGCGATGCGAATATCTAACACTTGCTGACATGCCTGCGCATTGACTTGAAAATTGAAATATTGCCTTTATGCGATTTTTCCGTAATGCGATTTTTTTCACACTCTATGCGCTTGGTAGTCGCGATCGTCAAATTGCGAATACGAACATGCTGCGAATTGCGAATATATTCGAAAATTCGCATATTCGAATATATGTCGTCGTGTTTTCCTCTTCTTATTCTCATTCACCCCCAATCATTAGTTTCACTTTCAACAAGGCTTCATTTTATATCCATTCCTCGACCCCCCGTCCCCACTTCCCTCCCTTGTCTTTTTTTTTTTGTTTGCGATTTTTCCTAATGCGATTTTTATTAAGCGATGCGATTTCTTTCACACGTGCTATTCTTCCTGCGCATTGATTGACTTGACCATCCCGGCCATGAAAGTTAAAGTGTTTTTGCGATTTTTCGTAATGCGCATGCGAATATTAGCGATTATTTAATACATGGTAAATAAAGATTGAAAAGCAGATAACATGTAGATGGTATATTTTATTGCACTAGGTAAATATGATGTAATCGATTTTGTACGAATACTGCCTTTGCCTGCCAGTAACAATGATCTTGCGCAATATGCGCATGATCATACGCATTATGCGATTATCCGCGATTTTATAAAAAAAAGATGGCGATTAAATGATGACGAATACGAATTTTACGAAATATTCGCGAAATATCGCGAATTCGAATATGGGCATATTCGATCATCACTAGTGCCAAACCTATGTGGAGAGTCCCAAGCCATCATTTCTTTGCAAAAAAGGCATTACCAGCCCTGTACAAATATGTAGAACAGAAAGTGGGCCAGTCCTTGAGCCTGATGCCGACGTGTGGAGCTGTAACTACGATCAGGGACAACACATGTCCTTTATGGCCCACTAGGTGAATATGGTTCCTGCACAGCCACACCAGCAACTTGGCCAGGTCACGCCGCTTGCTCCTGCACATTCTCACGCCGTTGGTCCTGCGACAGTGTCCGCTTCTGCCTCCACATTCTCCACCATGTCCTCAGCCTCCACTACAGGGTCAAGTCATGGTGTCACGCTGTTCTGCACCTCGTTTCCCAGGGGAGGAACTGCACTGTGTCCTTCATTAAGAAATCGAATCCTCGCTTTTTCCCCGACAACTCAAAATCGGAACCTTGATGACCGACAACGGGAAGAACATTGTGTCAGCGCTGCGTCAAGGAGGGCTGAGCCATGCGCCCGGCATAGCACACGTTTTCAATCTGGTTGTCAAGGGGTGACTTCTGGCTGTCCACCTTGTTGGACCCTCGCTACTGGTCCTGAATGGGGGCCTTTTTTACACCCACTGAGAGGGAGGACAAACTGAACTACTACAGAGTCATACTATGTAGTCAGTTGGTCGCTGCCTATCTGCGCCGTCATCGATCCTATCGCAGGTCTGACCGAGGGGGGGCCCTCTGCGCTCACATTCCACTGCCATGGCTGCTGGGGAGGGGTGGGGTGGCTCCATCAGCAGCAGCCTGAGTGTACAGTTTATGATGAGTAGTTTTCTTTACCCGCATAGTGAAGAAACTACTCACCATTTAGTGGGTTATTATTCTGACGGATCAGAGAAAGGGCAAATTAATCAGTGACGTCAACACAAACTTACTGCTGACACCCTCTACACTCTGTCAGGGGGGGCTCTACTTGTATACGCATTTAATAGAACAGGTTCTGTAGACTTCTACGTGGAATCAGCTGGCGACGGTGTAAAAGGAGTGTGCTTCTTCTTGGCGTTAACATCAACCTGGAAGGCTGAGTTGATACTTGAGTTATTTGTCTGTTTTGGCCCCGTGACTGCCCAAATAAGTGAAGTGTGCAGTTATTCTAAGAGCGACGCCTGTCATCTGCATCTCATACGGACTCACAGTACTATTTCACTACCAAAGAAGACTTCCTATGCTTGTTACTGCAAGTCACAGTGTTCTACACCATTATAAAGGCTCTCAGCAGCCAGGAAATAGCAGTTTTTTTAATGTAATTCGCTGTGAATATATTCAGATTGAACCACATTTTTCCCCAAAAATTCAGCGAACCGGCAAATAAAATTTTTGAAAAAATCGATCCTGCAAGACGTTTGGGTGTCATGGCCCTAAGCATTGTTATCATAATATTCCTGCTCCTCCACCTCCTCCCTCAGTGGAAGCTCCTTATGCTCATCTTCCATGCTGCTGGGGAGGGGTGGGGTGGCAGGAGCAGTATCAGCTCCATTAGCATCAACCTGAGTCTATAGTCGCTGATGAGTAGCTTTCTTTACCCGCATAGTGAAGAAACTACTCACCAGCCGCAGCAGCAGGTAGACCTGGAGCAGGACCTGAACCAGCAGGTGGTGGCATACTTGGACAGGACCCTGCCAACCAACATTGAAGATCTGCTGGACTACTGGGCAGGCATGGATCAGCCAGGATTTCCACCCACCAATTCCTGATGCATCTGATTAGATAATCCATGCCGCCTCACCCAAACCTTTAAAAAAGAAACCGGTTTCTTCTGGCTACCTGCCTCAGCTACAACTCTGATGCTGCCAGCCGCCTGCTGCCACACATCTGTTGCCAAGTGCTCCTTCTTTCACCCACCTTCGTCAGCGGGTACTGGTATTGCTACCCACCGCCCCACTCTCTCACCAGGTCACTTTGTGGTCTCCTGATGCTGCTGCTGCCATCCCCACACTATGTCACCTTGCCATATATATATTAGTAATTACACGTTTTATTTTGTGCCATACATTTTTTACAATTACTAAAAGACGTATAAATTTAATCTCTATTTCTGAAATGTATCTGCTGGGATTTGAACTCACAACCTTTTGCATAACAGGCAAGAGTCTTAATCACGGGCTATACAACCCAATGATAAGCTGTGTTGGAAAAACCTGATAGTAAAGTAGTAAGTCTGCCTATACAGAATGAATACTTACTGATACAGAACCTACTATGAGGTTTTTCCAGTATAGTGCTATCATAAGGAGCACCTCAAAATCAGCTACCTGCAAGCAACTGCTTTCATTTTTTTTCCCTCCATTATGACAGAAATCTTTTTTTTTTTTTTTTTTGTGGGGTTCAATTTAATGAATCTGCATATATACTTCATTACTTGAGAAATACTCATGTGACACCTAATTACCAGTGTGTACTAAGGTGAAATCTAGCATTAAGCCTCAATCGTTCATTCACATATATTCAGTTGACACAGTGGCAATTTAATTAACGTATTTTTTTGTGTGTGTGTGTGTGTGTGGGGGGGGGGGGGGTCAGTTTAATTCAGTCAGTTGCATATATACATGAATACTGCAGCAATATCCCTGGTGTGGCACAAATCTACCAGTGTGTATTAACGTGAAATTTAGCTTCAAGCTTCAATTGTCCGTTTAGGGTTCAATTTTATTAATCTGCATATATACTTGATTCCTGCAGAAATACTCACGTGACAGCTATTTACCAGTGTGTACTAAGGTGAAAGTTAGCATCAAGCCTCAATCGTTCATTCACATATATTCAGTTGACACAGTCGCAATTTAATGAATGTATTTTTTATTTTATTTATTTTTGTTGGGGGGTTCAGTTTAATTCCGTTGCATATATACGTGATTACTGCAGCAATACCCCTGGTGTGGCAGCAATCTTCCAGTGTGTATTAACGAGAAATTTAGCTTCAAGCTTCAATTGTCCATTTACGTATATATGCAGTTTCCACACCACACAATTTATATTTTTTGGGGGGATAGCTAAATGTAATTAAACCAGCATATATATGTGATTACTGCAAGACACAGGGTAGGGCAGCAATCTACCTGTGAGTGATAATGAGAAATTGAGCATAAGGCCTCCATTGTCCATATGTGAATTTTATTTCTACAGGGTTATAATTTAAATTTTTTGGGGGACTTGTTCAATTTAATTAAACCAACATATAGGTGATCAACACAAGAACACAGGCCAGAACACAGAAGGGATAACAAATTCAGG
The DNA here is from genome assembly GCA_033119425.1 of Bufotes viridis. Taxonomy (NCBI): domain Eukaryota; kingdom Metazoa; phylum Chordata; class Amphibia; order Anura; family Bufonidae; genus Bufotes; species Bufotes viridis. The sequence goes on from CM065592.1 coordinate 278,516,307, forward strand.
CTTAAATCAGTAACCCTTTATTTCTGTGTGCACAACATCTGAGAAGCCCAAAAATGTCCGGGCTACGAATGGGTTCCAAACGAAAGACCTAGATCGAGAATGTGGGTAAAAGCAGCACCAAGCCTAGCTGGCATTATTTCTCCCAAAAAAGCTATTCCTACCTTGTACTCTAATGTCGTGGATAACGTGGGCTGCTCCCTGTCATTTCCATTGTGCGGCAAGGTTCACGCATGGTCCACACTTGGAGCAGCTCTTGTGGGGAGGAACAGTACATGTATTTTACAACTCACTGGTCAATATTTTTCTTCCTGGTAGCAGTGAGACAGCATCCCGGCAATGCGACCAGATTATTTTAACTCCCCCATAATTGTGTCAACCTAGCCCCCACACTAGGCACCTATACTTCTCTCTCCATGGACACGTTCTCGCCCCCAACAGTAGCTGGGAACAGGGTCACTTGTACTGTCCCACCTTCCTATCACATGTGTCAGGTCAAGTGGTGCACTACTTTCTAAATAAATACACCGACTTGCGCAAGGTGCTAGCAAGGTCCAGGAGACTGTCCAAGAATCTCAGCCACTCTTAAGTGGTGAGGAACTCTTTCCTGGACCTGGAGTGACAGAATGGCCTACCGCTATACCTGTGATCTGCCAATTCAATGGAATTCGACATTGCACATGCTTGAACGTCTCTATGAGCAGCAGAAAGCCATGAATGATTTATTTTGTCATGCAACAGACATCCTCAGCAGCAGGGAGCATGGGTTAAATTAACAGGCTGAACTGGATGGACAGATGTCTTTTTTCAGCATTATAAACTATGTTACTTCAAGGTCAGGTAATGGCAGCTCATCTAGGAAAAATGTCTTAAATATATGCCACCATGGGAGCTAGTATAGATTAAAGTCTGTTACGCAACCTGCTAGAGGAAATGCAAGACTTATGTAAAGGCCTGTGCCTCGACATAACTTTGCCGCTTCCTCCAGCAGCACAGAGAGACTTAATATTGCCATGGAAGAAGCTCGTCCTAATACATATCCCCATATATTTTACTACCACAAAGCAATATAAATGTTTGCTAATGAAGTGGAAAACTTTGGTCTCGTAGAAGCTTCCCTAACTTGTAGGTAATATTTATTTTACTCGCTTATATAGAGATGACGTTGCATAGCACTTTACAGACATTATAATAGCTCTGACCCCAGTGGGGCTGATAATCAAAGTTTCCCTACCAGTATGCCTTTGAAGTGTGAGGGGAAACCAGGGTACCCTGAAGAAACCCACACAAACATGGGGAGAACATACAAGCTCCATGCAGATGTTGTCCTTGCTCGGATTCGAACATAGGAACCCAGTGCTGCAAGGCACCAATGCCAACCACTGAGACACCATGCTGCCATACTTATGATAAGAGATGAGCGAACACCTGTAGGTTCGGGTTCGGGAAGTTCGGCCGAACTTCCCGAAAATGTTCGGGTTCGGGATCCGAACTCGACCTGAACTTTATCCTGAACCCGAACCCCATTGAAGTCAATGGGGACCCGAACTTTTAGGCACTAAAAAGGCTGTAAAATAGTCCAGGAAAGGGCTAGAGGGCTGCCCAAGGCAGCAAAATGTAGGTAAATACCCTGCAAACAAATATGGATAGGGAAATGAATTAAAATAAAATAAAATAAATAAAAATTAACCAATATCAATTGGAGAGAGGTCCCACAGCAAGGAAGCATGCGTCATATCACCCACCACTGGAGAAGGCCACTTTCAGTTATTTCGGCCCCAGCACCCAGACAGAGGAGAGAGGTCCCACAGCAAGGAATCATGCGTCATATCACCCACCACTGGAAAAGGCCACTTTCAGTTATTTCGGCCCCAGCACCCAGACAGAGGAGAGAGGTCCCACAGCAAGGAATCATGCGTCATATCACCCACTAGTGGAGAAGGCCACTTTCAGTTATTTCGGCCCAGCACCCAGACCGAGGATAGAGGTCCCACTGCAAGGAATTATGCGTCATATCACCCGCCACTGGAGAAGGCAACTTTCAGTTATTTCGGCTTAGCACCCAGAAAGAGGAGAGAGGTCACACAGCAAGGAATACGTCGTCATATCACCCACCACTTGAGAAGGTCACTTTCAGTTATTTCGTCCCCAGCACCCAGACAGAGGAGAGGTTCATTCAACTTTGGGTTGCACCGCAAGATCATGGTAAAGTTAAAAAAATGAGGATTCAGAATTCAAAAGAAGTGCCCCGGTGTACAAGAATACATGGTTGAGTGGGAGGCAGTTATAAATGTCTTTTCTGCACAAGGGAGGCACAGATCCTGTGGGATCCATGCCTGGTTCATTTTTATGAACGTCAGCTTGTCCACGTTGGCTGTGGACAGGTGGCTGCGTTTGTCAGTAATGACGCCCCCTGCCGTGCTGAATACACGTTCAGACAAAACGCTGGCCGCCGGGCAGGCCAGCACCTCCAAGGCATAAAATGCTAACTCTGGCCACATGGACAATTTGGAGACCCAGAAGTTGAATGGGGCCGAACCATCAGTCAGTACGTGAAGGGGTGTGCATACGTACTGTTCAACCATGTTAGTGAAATGCTGCCTCCTGCTAACACGTTCCGTATCAGGTGGTGGTGCAGTTAGCTGTGGCGTGGAGACAAAACTTTTCCACATTTCTGCCATGCTAACCCTGCCCTCAGAGGAGCTGGCCGTGACACCGCTGCATTGGCAACCTCTTGCTCCTCCTCTGCCTTCGCCTTGGGCTTCCACCTGTTCCCCTGTGACATTTGGGAATGCTCTCAGGAGTGCGTCTACCAGCGAGCGCTTGTACTCACTCATCTTCCTATCACGCTCCAGTACAGGAAGTAAGGTGGGCACATTGTCTTTGTACCGGGGATCCAGCAGGGTGGCAACCCTGTAGTCCGCAGACGTTAAAATGTGGGCAACTCTGCTGTCGTTGCGCAGGCACTGCAGCATGTAGTCGCTCATGTGTGCCAGGCTCCCCAGAGGTAAGGACAAGCTGTCCTCTGTGGGAGGCGTATCGTCATCGTCCTCCAGTTCCCCCCAGCCACGCACTAGTGATGGGCCTGAGCTGTATCGGGTGCCACCCCGCTGTGAACCTGCTTCATCCTCATCCTCCTCCACCTCCTCCTCATCCTCCTCGTCCTCCAGTAGTGGGCCCTGGCTGGCCACATTTGTACCTGGGCTCCCTCTAAACCACTTCTAACAGACTGGCCTGAAAATGCTAAAAATTACCCCTCATCCTCCTCCTCCTCCTCCTGGGCCACCTCCTCTTCCATCATCGCCCTAAGAGTTTTCTCAAGGAGACATAGAAGTGGTATTGTAACGCTGATAACGGTGTCATTGCCACTGGCCATGTTGGTGGAGTACTCGAAACAGCGCAACCGGGCACACAGGTCTCGCATGGAGGCCCAATCATTGGTGGTGAAGTGGTGCTGTTCCGCAGTGCGACTGACGCGTGCGTGCTGCAGCTGAAACTCCACCATGGCCTGCTGCTGCTCGCACAGTCTCTCCAGCATGTGCAAGGTGGAATTCCACCTGGTGGGCATGTCGCATATGAGGCGGTGAGCGGGAAGGCCGAAGTTCCGCTGTAGCGCAGACAGGCGAGCAGCGGCAGGATGTGAACGCCGGAAGCGCGCACAGACGGCCCGCACTTTATGCAGCAGCTCTGACATGTCTGGGTAGTTGTGAATAAACTTCTGCACCACAAAATTCAGCACATGCGCCAGGCAAGGGATGTGCGTCAAACCGGCTAGTCCCAGAGCTTCGACGAGATTTCGCCCATTATCGCACACCACCAGGCCGGGTTTGAGGCCCACCGGCAGAAACCACTGGTCGGTCTGTTGTTCAATACCCCGCCACAACTTCTGCGCGGTGTGGGGCCTGTCCCCCAAACTTATGAGTTTCAGAATGGCCTGCTGATGTTTACCCCGGGCTGTGCTGAAGTTGGTAGTGAAGGTGTGTGGCTGACTGGATGAGCTGGTGGAAGCAGAGGAGGAGGAAGCCGAGTAGGAGGAGGAGGCAAAGAATGATGCCCTGCGATCCTTGGCGGCGGAAGGACGTGCGCCAAGGAACTCTCCGCCTGGGGCCCAGCTGCCACTACATTTACCCAGTGTGCAGTTAGGGAGATATAGCGTCCCTGGCCGTGCTTACTGGTCCACATATCTTTGGTTAGATGGACCTTGCCACAGATGGCGTTGCGCAGTGCATACTTGATTTTATCAGATACTTGGTTGTGCAGGGAAGGCACGGCTGTCTTGGAGAAGTAGTGGCGGCTGGGAACAAATACTGTGGGACAGCCATGGACATCAGCTGTTTGAAGCTGTCTGTGTCCACCAGCCTTAATGACAGCATTTCAAAGGCCAGTAGTTTAGAAATGCTGGCATTCAGGCCCAAGGCTCGAGGGTGGCTAGGTGGGAATTTACGCTTTCTCTCCAAGGTTTGTGAGATGGAGAGCTGAACGCTGCCGTGTGACATGGTGGAGATGCTTGGTGACGCAGGTGGTGGTGTCGGTGGCACATCCTCTGTTTGGTGGGCGGCAGGTGCCAATGTTCCTCCCGAGGCGGAGGAACAGGCCGAGGCAGCAGCAGAAGAGGGAGCAGAGGGAGCCTGAGTGAGTTCCTTGTTTTTAACCACTTCAGCCCCCCTAGCTTAAACACCCTTAATGACCAGGCCACTTTTTACAATTCTGCACTACACTACTTTCACCGTTTATTGCTCCGTCATACAACTTACCACCCAAATGAATTTTACCTCCTTTTCTTCTCACTAACAGAGCTTTCATTTGGTGGTATGTCATTGCTGCTGACATTTTAACTTTTTTTGCTATTAATCAAAAATGACTGAAATTTTTGCAAAAAAATGACATTTTTCACTTTCTGTTGTAATTTTTTTTTTTAAACTACATTTCTATATAAATTTTTTGCAAAATTTATTGTTCTACATGTCTTTGATAAAAAAAAAATCCAATAAGTGTAAATTTATTGGTTTGGGTAAAAGTTATAGTGTTTTCAAACTATGGTGCAAAAAAGTGAATTTCGGCATTTTGAAGCAGCTCTGACTTTCTGAGCACCTGTCATGTTTGTTCAGGATAGTATAAATACCCCCCAAATGACACCATTTTAGAAAGAAGAAACCCCAAAGTATTCGCGGAGGGGCATGGTGAGTTCATGTATCATTTCATTTTTTTTCACAAGTTAGCGGAAAATGACACTTTCTGAGGAAAAAAATAAAAATAATAAAGTTTCCATTTCTGCTAACTTCTGGCAAAAAAAATAAAAATCTCCCACGGACTCACTATGCCCCTCAGTGAATACTTTGGGGTGTCTACTTTCCGAAATGGGGTCATTTGTGGGGTGTGTTTACTGTTCTGGCATTTTGGGCGGGGCTAAATTGTGAGCAGCCATATAAAAGCTAAAGGTACTCGTTGGAATTTGGGCCCCTTTGCGCATCCAGTCTGCAAAAAAGTGGCACACATGTGGTATCGCCGTACTCAGGAGAAGTAGTGCAATGAGTTTTGGGGTGTATTTTTACATATAACCATGTTGCGTGAGAGAAATATCTCTGTAAACTGACAATTTTATATAAAAAAATTTAAAAAGTTGTCATTTACAGAGATATTTATCATACCCAGCAGGGGTATATGTAAAAATACACGCCAAAACACATTGCCCTACTTCTCCTGAGTACGGCGATACCACATGTGTGACACTTTTTTGCAGCCAAGATGCGCAAATGGGCCCTAAAACCAATGAGTACCTTTAGGATTTCACAGGGCATTTTTACGCATTTGGATTCTCACGCTTTAGGACCCCTAAAATGCCAGGGCAGTATAAATACCCCACAAGTGACCCCATTGTGGAAAGAAGACTCCCCAAGGTATTCCGTGAGGGGCATGGCAAGTTCACAGATTTTTTATTTTTTTTTTGGCACAAGTTAGCGGAAATTTCCACTAACTAGTGACAAAAAATAAAATTTTACATGAACTCACCATACACCTCACGGAATACCTTGGGGTGTCTTCTTTCTAAAATGGGGTCACATGTGAGGTGTTTGTACTGCCCTAGCATTTGAGTGTCTCCGCAATCATTACACGTATGGCCAGCATTAGGAGTTTCTGCGATTCTCCTTATATTGAGCATACGGGTAATGAGATTTTTTTTCCGTTCAGCCTCTGGGCTGAAAAAAAATTAACGGCACAGATTTCTTCATTCGCATCGATCAATGTGGATGAAAAAATCTCTGCCAAAAAATGTGCAAAAAAAAAAAGTAGTAAGGCCCCATTCACACGTCTGCAAAAATGTCCGCATGTATTCCGCAATTCTGCAGAATAGATGCGGACCCATTCAGTGTGAATGGGGCCGGCGGTGATGCGGAGAGCACACTATGTGCTCGCCGCATCAGCATTTGCGGAGCTGCGGCCGCAAACTTCCGGGTTTCGGCCCCCAAACATCCGGCCGCAGCTCCGCAAAAGATAGAGCATGTCCTATTCTTGTCCGCAATTGCGGCCAAAAAAAGGCATTTTCTATACAGTTCTGGCAATGTGCGGATCCGCAAAATGCTGAAAGCACATTGCCGGTGTCCGTGTTTTGCGGATCCATGGATCCGCAAAACACATACGGACGTCTGAATGAGCCTTACAGGGGAGTGATTAGTGACAGGGGGTGACAGGGGGTGATCACGGGGGTGACATGGGGTGATCAGGGGTTAATCGGGGGTTAATCAGGGGTTAATCAGTGATGGAGGGAGGGATGGATGGGGGGGTCTGTGTGGTGATTGGTGCACTTACAAAAGATTCCTTTGGTGGTCCCAAGAAAAAAGGACCACCAAAGGAACGAACAGCAAGCATATCAGACGCTGTTAACAAAACAGCGTCTGATATGCAATTTTTTTTAACTTCTACAGCCTGCCAGCGCATGATCAGCGCTGGCAGGCTGTAGTTTAACTTCAACCCGACGCGGTCCTGTGAACGCGTGCGCGCGTTCACAGGAAATCTCGCGTCTCGAGAGATGACGCCTCGGCGCGTCCAGGAGGAAAAAATCGACCGCCGCCAGGACGCAATCCTGCGTTCGGCGGTCGGCAACAGGTTAAGGTGTTTACTCCACTGCAGTTCATGTTTTGCATGTAGATGCCTGGTCATGCAGGTTGTGCTAAGGTTCAGAACGTTAATGCCTCGCTTCAGGCTCTGATGGCACAGCGTGCAAACCACTCGGGTCTTGTCGTCAGCACATTGTTTAAAGAAGTGCCATGCCGGGGAACCCCTTGAAGCTGCCTTTGGGGTGCTCGGTCTCTGGTGGCGGTGGCCAGTAGCAGGCGAACTCTCTTGGCGGCGGCTGGTCTGCTTTTGCCCCCTGTTCCCTCTTTTGCTACACTGTTGGCTCAGTCTCACCACTGCCTCTTCCTCTAAACTATGAAAGTCAGTGGCATGACCTTCATTCCATGTGGAGTCTAGAACCTCATCGTCCCCTGCATCGTCTTCCACACACTCTTCCTCCCTGACCTCCTGTTCGGTCTGCACATTTCAGAAAGACGCAGCAGTTGGCACCTGTGTTTCGTCATCATCAGAGACGTGCGGACTCCGATGAGGTGGTATTTCCATGTCCTCATCATCAGGAAACATCAGTGTTTGTGCATCAGTGCATTCTATGTCTTCCACCACTGGGGAAGGGCTAGGTGGATTCCCTTGGGAAACCCTGCCAGCAGAGACTTCAAACAGCATAAGAGACTGCTGCATAACTTGAGGCTCAGACACTTTCCCTGATATGCATGGAGGTAATGTGACAGACTGATGGACTTGGTTTTCAGGCGCCACCTGTGCGCTTTCTGCAGAAGACTGGGTGGGAGATAATGTTGTGAACGTGCTGGATCCACTGTCGGCCACCCAATTGACTAGCGCCTGTACCTGCTCAGGCCTTACCATCCTTAGAACGGCTTTGGGCCCCACCAAATATCGCTGTAAATTCTGGCGGGAACTGGAACGTGAGGTAGTTGGTTCACTAGGACATGTGGCTGTGGCAGAATGGCCACTTCCTCTCCCAACACCAGAGGGTACACTAACACCACCACGACCGCGTCCACGTCCCTTACTAGATGTTTTCCTCATTGTTACCGTTCACCAAGCACCACAATAAGAAAAATATTTGGTCCAATGTATTGATTTCAAATTCAGGGCTTTTTTTTACAGGCACCTAACACTATCTGCCTATTTATTTATGTAGCGTATTACACTAATTCAGGCACAGCAGTAACCACTGATTTAGGGGAATATCTCTTTTAGGGCTAGTGTTTAGGCCCTGGATGAAAGTTATCCTTTTATGGACAGATTTACACTTAGCCTGCAACAGCTCAAACACCAGATTCAGGGTATTGCTATTTTGGCAAATGAATTTAACCCCAGAACAAAATATACCCTTTTACAGACAGATTAACACTTGGCCTGCAACAGCTTGGACACCAGATTAAGGGTATTGCTATTTTGGCAATTGAATTTCACCCCAGAACAAAATATATGTTTTGGCGGACACTATTATACTTTGCCAGCCAGAGCTGAAACCACTGATTAATGGTATTGCTATTTTGGCAAATGAATTTCACCCCAGAACAAAATATACCCTGTTACGGACAGATTTAAACTAGGCCTGCAACAGATGGAACACCAGATTCAGGGTATTGCTATTTTGGCAATTGAATTTCACCCCAGAACAAAATATATCCTTTGCAGGAAACCATAAAACTTGGCCAGCCACAGCTGAAACCACTGATTTATGGTATTGCTATTTTGGCAATTGAATTTCACCCCAGAACAAAATATACTCTTTTACGGACACATTAACACTTGGCCTGCAACAGCTGGGACACCAGATTCAGGGTATTGCTAATTTGGCAATTGAATTTCACCCCAGAACAAAATATATGTTTTTGTGGACACTATGAAACTTGGCCAGCCACAGCTGAAACCACTGATTTATGGTATTGCTATTTCGGCAATTGAATTTCACCCCAGAACAAAATATATAATTTGCAGGACACTATGAAACTTGGCCAGCCACAGCTGTGACACCAGATTTATGGTATTGCTATTTTGGCAATTGGATTTCACCCCAGAACAAAATATATGTTTTTGCGGACACTATGAAACTTGGCCAGCCACAGCTGAAACCACTGATTTATGGTATTGCTATTTTGGCAATTAAATTTCACCCCAGAACAAAATATACCCTTTTAAGGACACATTAACACTTGGCCTGCAACAGCTGGGTCACCAGATTAAGGGTATTGCTATTTTGGCAATTGAATTTAACCCCAGAACAAAATATATGTTTTGGCGGACACTATAAAACTTGGCCAGCCACAGCTGAAACCACTGATTTATGGTATTACTATTTTGGCAATTGAATTTCACCCCAGAACAAAATATATGTTTTTGCGGACACTATGAAACTTGGCCAGCCACAGCTGAAACCACTGATTTATGGTATTGCTATTTTGGCAATTGAATTTCACCCCAGAACAAAATATATGTTATGGCGGACACTATTATAGTTTGCTAGCCAGTGCTGGGACACCAGAGTTAGGGGATTGCTATTTTGACAATTGAATTTCACCACAGAAAATAATCTATCCTTTGCCAAACAGCAGACAGTATTATACTTGGCTAGCCAAAGCTGGAACACCAGATTTAGGGGATTGGTATTTTGGCAATTGTATTTAACCCCTCAATAAAATATAGAAATTGCTATCCTGAGTTTCTAGGGGTGACAATTAGCACAGCCAAGCCCCTGTTGTAGGATATAGCAAAAAAAAAACTAGTATTGATGGATTGATGGACTTGGTGGCAGCTTGTTCTGGTGCACCACAAGTCACAAAATGGCTGCCGATCACCACAGAAAATAAGTGACAGAAAAACGCTCTGTGCAGCCTAAAAACCAGTGAACAAGTAACTAGCAGAAGTTCAATCATTCACAGCTGTAGATCGATCACATCATTAGGTGCTTTTGCTGACTTTTTCCTGCCTAATCTCGCCCTCACAGCAGCTGCGTCCTCTCCCTACACTAATCAGAGCAGTGTGACGTGCGGCGCTACGTGACTCCAGCTTAAATAGAGGCTGGGTCACATGCTGCACTTGACCAATCACAGCCATGCCATTAGTAGGCATGGCTGTGATAGGCTCTTAGGGCAAGAAGTAAAACGCTAGCTGATTGGCTGCTGTGCAGCCCTTCAGAAAGCGGGAAGTAATCACCGAACCCGAACTTTTTTGAAAATGTTCGGGTTCGGGTCCGTGTCCCGAACACCCCAAAATTCGGTACGAACCCGAACTATGCTCGAACTGTTTGCTCAACACTACTTATGATAATTGTTATAACTATTCTACTGCCTTCAAGGCAAGTTCATGAGAGACGCATACTCAGTGTCCATTCAGACGTCTGTAGTGTTTTATGGTCCGTAAATTGCGGACCGCAAAACACAGACACTGCACATCACCAGCGCTATATATAGAATTCCTATTCTTGTCTGCAGCAGCGGACAAGAATAGGACATGCTCTAGGACACTGTGTGCTGTCTGCATCTTTTCCAGCCCCATTGAAAATGAATAGGTCCGCACCCATTCCACATAATTGTGTAACGGATCCGGACCATTCATATGAACATCTGAATGGACCCTAAGTTAAAGATTTATCAAGATCTTCACTTTCTGTGCTGGTTTTTATATCCCCTGCACCGCCGCTGGAAGTGCCTAATTATAATTATAATTAAAAAATTAGGCACATCTTTCTGCAGTCTGTGTGCCTTAATAGAAATATATTACAGCTCAGAGCTGCCATAGAATTCTGGCTTCATTTGCACCAGAAAATGGCATGAATGAAGACAAATTTATTGAGAAGGCTGATCCCACTCCATCCCACCCTAGTCAAACCCCCTTCAAGGGGGTAAAAGCGGATAGATGCAACAATTTGTTTAAGAAGTCACAGTTAAAAAGTTGCAAACACATAATTTATGACTTTTTAATGCCACTTTGCAGGCGCAAGGGAGATTATGAATCTCTCTCAAAGAATTTAAAGATGCAAAATAACCCACAGTTAAAACTTTAGAACTATAGAACTCAATTCTACTTTCTATGGAAAAATTAAAGCATGTTTTGCATCTTTTAATAAACCAGGCATATCATAACGTACTTTTAATATTAATCAATGAAAGAAAGTCCCCAGTACTGTGCCTATTTTCCTCAGCATCGCAGGTCCAAAGTGTGACGTGGGCTATGTTCACACAGAAAGTCAATGCGTTAGTTCAAAAAGCTGTGCTGCTGCACTCCTTACGATAGAAATTTCAAATGCAGTAAGGGGTCCACCCTTAGAGCTCGATACAGAGAACTGGCTCACTCCCACTATGGACTTTGTATACAACCTTCCTATTCATAAGAAAGAGACACTTTCATAGTGAGGTATTGCCAGATCCGATACAGTTAAGAAACAATTTATTGCACTCACAAAGATAAAATTTCAGTAAAAGCACATTGGTATATCTTACTGTTTTCACAGATTCACCGGTTAAAATCCAATACACTGCCCGACCCGGGTTTCGCCTCTCGTGCTTCGTCAGAGGCGTCTGACCGGCTTATATTGACGTACTTCCTTTCCCACCATTTATTGCACATATGTGACTCATTAACTCATTGACAATCACAGACAAAAATACATGTTATTCTGTTCCTTCACACCAACATAGATAAAAACCAGGATCCCCACCATATATTGCAACATAAAAGACTTTTTCTCAAGAGGGGCCACTTCAGATGTTTAAACTAATTCCATTTCATACATTAATGCATATTAAATGCGAATCATGCAACACCATCAAAACCAAAAAAACTAAAACCATCAAACTAAAAAAAGTATATGTACAGTTGTGTTCAAAATTATTCAACCCCCACTGAAATTGAGTGTTTTGGCCAGTTTGACATTGATTTTGATCATTTCAGTCATCTTGTTTACAATTAAATCAAAGAGGCACTTGTAAGTCAGACAAATATAACATAACATTATAATTAAATAACCACAAATGTCTTTTCTGTACTCACATCATTATCAGTTTCATTCAACCCCCAGGTGACATTCAATCTTAGTACTTAGTACAACATCCTTTTCCAGTTATAACAGCTTTTAAACGTGAGGCATAGCTTGACACACGTGTCTTGCAGCGATCTACGGTATCTTCGCCCATTCTTCGTCGGCAAACGCTCCAGTTCAGTCACATTCTTAGGCTTGCGCGCTGCAACTGCTTTCTTTAAGTCCCACCAGAGGTTCTCTATCGTATTTAAGTCTGATGACTGCGATGGCCACTTCAAAATGTTCCAGCCTTTATTTTCTGCAACCATGCTCTAGTGGACTTGGAGGTATGCTTGGGATCATTGTCCTGTTGAAAGGCCCAAAGTCTCCCAAGCCTCGGGTTTGTGACGGATTGCATCACATTTTCATCCAATATCTCCTGGTACTGAAGAGAATTCATGAAACCTTGCACATGCTGAAGCTTCCCTGTACCTGTAGAAGCAAAACAGCCCCAAAGCATGATTGACCCCCCGCCATGTTTCACAGTAGGCAAGGTGTTCTTTTCTTCATAGGCCTTGTTCTTCCTCCTCCAAACATAGCGTTGATCCATGGGCCCAAACAGTTCTAATTTTGTTTCATCAGTCCACAGAACACTATCCCAAAACCTTTGTGGTTTGTCCACATGACTTTTGGCATACTGCAGTCGACTCTTCTTATTGTTTGGAGACAGTAAGGGGGTGTGCCTGGGAATTCTGGCATGGAGGCCTTCATTACGCAGTGTGCGCCTTATTGTCTGAGCTGAAACGTCAGTACCCGCATCTGACAAATCTTTTTTCAGTTCCTCAGCAGTCACACGGGGACTTTTCTCCACTTTGTACTTCAGGTAGCGCACAGCAGTCAAAGTCAGCATCTTCTTTCTGCCACGACCAGGTAGCTTTTCAACAGTGCCCTTTGCCTTGAATTTGCAAATGATGCTTCCTATGGTGTCTCTTGATATGTTTAATATCTTTGCAATCTTCTTATAGCCATTGCCCTTCCTGTGAAGAGAAATCGCCTCTTCTCTTGTCTTCCTGGACCATGACTTCACCATGTTTGTGAACACACCAGTGAATGTCTAGAAGGAGCTGAGTATCACAGTCATTTTACATCTGCCTAATTGGTGCTTATTATGCTTGATTGCTGCTCCTTGACATCCAGGGGTGTTTTCAATACCTGATCGAAAACACTTGAATGAACCTCTGTTCTTAAGAGTGGTAGTCTTTAAGGGGTTGAATAATTGTGTCAATGAAGAAATCACAAAAAAAAAAAAATTAATACTGTATTACAAAAACAATTGATGTCATTTTAGTTGCATTTGGTTCTTTAAAAAGTCCTTGTAAGATTTCATTCTGAACACAATTACAAATGTACACTAAATTCCCTAAAACCCTTTACAGCATTGGGGGTTGAATAATTTTGAACACAACTGTATGTATATAATCAAAAGGATATATACAGTCTCTTCAAATGTCGAACTATATATAGGTGAAAGTGCGCTAAATTCACCCACATATTTCTAAGAGAGGCAGGACTTGACTTCACACTCTATATTAAGACCTATGGGTTGGATCGTTTTCAATTTATACATCCACTCTACATGCATTTGTGGTCGGATCGGCTATCAGAAAGGTGTACCTAACCTATCTAACCCTATCTACAACAAGTAGTAGCATTATGCCATAACTGCTGCAGTAGGGCAGCCTAAAGGGGGCCACCCTATAGCCTTGTAATCAGCCTCCCCTCCCACAAATACAACAATATATTTTCTTAATACTTGTGGTCGGATCGGCTATCAGAAAGGTGTACCTAACCTATCTAACCCTATCTACAACAAGCAGTAGAATTATGCCATAACTGCTGCGGAAAGACAGCCTAAAGGGGCCAAAAAGACCAGACCTTAGTTTAGAGCAAAATATATACATACGATTACGACACCCACTTTGAACGCAAAAGACACTTCACTATGAAGGTGCTGAATATACCGTACATATCACAGAGACTTCTATGTACCTTACCTCTTTGTCACGTGCACCAGCACGTTGTTCTTGGAAGTAGCTAATGTTGATGCGTTTGAAAGAGTGGCCGGTAATCAGAAACGATTTACTCCTATGTTGACCAACATATGAACATATTACAAGAAGGTCTGAATCCTGAGAGCTTCAGACTGAAACAACTATGGTGAATCTGATGGAAGGGCCTAAATGAACTCCAACCATTCGCAAAGGGCCCTGCTCGGAGACCAACTATTCCTGGTAGCAAAATACTTCACCTATACTTATTCCCCAGGCCACAGCTTTTTTTATTTTTTTATAAAGAACCCAAAAAGTTAGAAGATGGCGTATGCCGTCTAACTCTAAAAGTAGATTAAGTGAAATGTGAAAACTCACCAGGCCTGGGGAACAATAAACACAAATACATGACCAATTAATAAGTTAATGTTGCCTGTAATGAGGACAGAGAATGTACCCACCATACTAGCAGTTGTGACAGGAAATAAGCTTAAGGTCGTGATAAACTTTGTATGCTGCGCGTATAGTAGTGATAGGACTTGTCGTGTTCGTAGAAGTGACAGACTATGTATATTGTGCCTTATTACTGTACCTCCTACTGGAAGATGGACCGGTAACCAGGAACTAGGCCCGACACCAACACCCTCAGCCCGAGTTTGTAGATGAAGTAAGCATACCTGTAATGTGCCTGTAGTCGTGCTAGGACTTATCGTGTCAGTAAACGTGACAGACTTCATAAATCGCCTGTAATCGTGACAGGACTTATTAGTCTGTAGACGTGACAGACTTTGTAAATCGCCTGTAGTGGTGAGACAGGACTTATTAGTCTGTAGACGTGACAGACTTCGTAAAATACCTGTAGTGGGGAGACAGGACTTATTAGTCTGTAGACGTGACAGACTTCGTAAATTGTGCCTGTATTGGTGGCCTTTAAAGCGAGACAAGCAGATTTTTATTTTTATTTTTTCCCCCTAAGAAAAACATAAACGTGGTTGAACATAAACCCTGATGCAACGCCAATTAGTCGACATAATAGTGCACCTATAAACCTAGCACAGAACCGCTGACACATGCGTGCCCATAACATACAGTTTATAGATTAAACACACTTACATACAAGAGCATCAGAACTCAAATACAGGCGCCTTGACCAATCTGCTTGTGCCCCCATATACAGACCACTGATATACATTTACCAACACCTTGCATGTCTGGCACTAACTGCGGACGTGCACCACTTGTAAAACATGTGACAGAAAAACATGCCCCTTTTTTTTATTATTAACGACCATTGATACATGACCCTTCAAGAGAGATAACTAAATAATACAATCACTTAAACACAGCATGTGTAGCTTGGAGCCTCGCGTCCCGTAGGAAACAGATCAGAAAACATACAACCACACCTACTCTAGGCGGATATTACACCAATAACTATATGCAATAGCCCCCAACTAGCCCCTAAAAATACTAACAACAGTCACTTGACCATTAGCGCCCAACTCTGCTTCGTCCCAGAGTATTATGAGTCGCATACCGCAGTGTGGGTCCCATGCCAACAAGTGTGATTCTACAGTGAATGCTAGCATTCGCCTGGCACTTTCTGCCGATGCCCAGGCGTGAATGAGCCTCCACACGATGCTGCTGCGTTATTTTTTTTTATCGACCATTGATACACAACACAAACACAGCGTGCATAGCTTGAGCCAACTGTAGACACGCACCCCACATGTAAACCAGGTATCAGAAACATACAACCATACCTACTCTAAACGCATGCTACCCCAATAACTGTATACAATGGCCCCCACAGACCTCTGGAATAGCCAGACAAACAAAACTAACAACCATCACTTGACCATTAGCGCCCAAACTCTGCTTCATCCCAGAGCGCTACATGTCGCGGACCGCAGCAAACTACTCCGATCCTACCTTGAATACCAGCGCCCTCCTGAGACATTCTGCCGTCACCCAGCCATAAGGAGCCTCTACACCATGCTGCTGTATCCTAGAGCTGATCCAGAGGTAGTGAAATCAGCTGAATCGGCATCAGCCTGGGCCCACAGGTGCCCACAGGTACATATAAATAGCCTGGGCCCACAAGTGCATATAAATAGCCTTGTAATCAGCCTCCCTTCCCACAAATACAGCAATATATTTGCTTAATACTAATGTATGGAATGGAATTAGTTTGAACATCTGGAGTGTCCCCTCTTGAGAAAAGTCTTTTATGTTGCAATATATGGTTGGGATCCTCGTTTTTATCTATGTTGGTGTGAAGGAACAGAATAAATGTGTTTTTTTCTGTGATTGTCAATGAGTTAATGAGTCACATATGTGCAATAAATGGTGGGGAAGGAAGTACGTCAATATAAGCCGGTTGAACGAGTAACTATCAGGTGCCCCTAACGAAGCACGAGAGGCGAAACCCGGGTCAGGCAGTGTATTGGATTTTAACCGGTGAATCTGTGAAAACAGTGAGATATAACTATGTGCTTTTACTGAAATTTTATCTTTGTGAGTGCAATAAATTGTTTCTTAACTGTATCGGATCTGGCAATACTTCACTATGAAAGTGTCTCTTTCTTATGAATAGGAAGGTTGTATACAAAGTCCATAGTGGGAGTGAGCCAGTTCTCTGTATCAAGCTCTAAGGGTGAACCCCTTACTGCATTTGAAATTTCCATCTTAAGGAGTGCAGCAGTGTGGCCATCTGAACTAACACATTATACTTTTAATATTGTTAACCCAAGATCCTAAGTTTTTATGAAGAGAGCCTCCTGTATTCCAACTGCAACTGCTCTCATAAAGGCAGGAAAACAGCTTTGTGAATCTTTGACAAAGAATGTAAAGTAGCAGTGACAGAAAACAGCCTAAACAGAGAATAATTTCATAACAAACCGGGGTTGTTACAAACTTCCTCAAAATTTGTCCGCAAGATGAACCCGAAGCTTTTCAGGTTTGCTTTGGATGAATCAAGTAAAACAGCGTGCATTTTACTGAATATGTCTGCGAGAAAAAACACAAGAGAGGAAGAAGAAGGATGTAGGGATGAGCGGACCTGTGGATGTTCGGGTTTGCCCGAACTTCAGGTCAAAGTTCGGTTTTGGGAACCGAACTCCAACCCGAACCCGATTGAAGTCAATGGGGACCCAAACTTTGATGCACTAAAATGACTGTAAAATAGTCATAGTGAGGGCTGCAAAATAAAGCAAAATGGGGATAAGAGCAGGACAATTGCCTGCAAACAAATGTGAATAGGGAAATGACTTAAAATAACATAGAATAGAAAAAAAAAATGAATAATAATAATCTTGAACTAGGTCAAAGTGGATTAGGAGGTTGAGGAGGCGGTGGACGTGGTGGTGTAGGTGGAAGTGGCAGTGGAGGATGAGGAGGAGGTAGCCAACACTGTTTTTGTTGTTTTTTATATTTTTTACTTTTTTTTCCCTTTTATTTATTTATTTTTTTTATAAATTTGGAAAGGCCCCAAAACATTGGGCAATGGAAAAGAGAACGGAAAGAAAAAGTGCACTGGAGTATAACAATGGATGGGTGCGGCCGGTATACTTGTCAAACAGATAAGTTTCAGAACAGTCTGCTTTTGTTTCCCCCTGGCTGTGCTGAAGTTGGTGGTGCAGGTGTTATGCTGACCAGATGAGGAGGCGGTAGAGGAGGAAGTGGGGTAGGAGGAGGAGGCAATAGGAGGCAACGAGAAACGTCCTGCAATCCTCGGTGGTGGTAGGACATACACAAAACTGCTATCCGCCTCAATTCTAGCTGCCCCTGCATTTACTCATTGTGCAGATAGGGATATATATCATCCCTGCCCGTGCTTACTGGTCCAAGTATCGGTAGTTGTGTGGACCTTGCCACAGATGGCGTTGCACAGTGCACACCTGATTTTGTCCGCAACTTGGTTGTGCAGGGATGGAATGACAGCATTTCAAAGGCCAGGAATTTTGAAATGCTGGCATTCAGGGCCAGGGATCGTGGGTGGGTTGTGGGGTACTTCTTTTTTCTCTCCAGTGTTTGGGAGATGGACAGCTGAATGCTTCCATGGGACAGTGTGGAGATGCTTGGTGACTGTGATGGTGGTGGAGGTGGTGGTTGCTGACACATCCTCTGATTGCGGGGTGGCAGGTTCCACTGTCATTTCAGAGGGGGAGGAATAAACCAAGACCGCAGCTGAAGATGGAGCAGTAGGAGCCTGACATCTTTAGTGGTTTTCCAGGTGTGTACGCCACTGCAGCTCGCGCTTTGCATTTAGATGCCTGGTCATGCAGGTGGTGACCTTGATTCCATGTGGGATCAAGGAACTTATCATCCTCCACATAATCTTCCACCCACTCTTCACCCCTGCCCTCCTTGCAGGTCTGCACACTGCAGAAAGCCACAGCAGTTGGCACCTGTGTGTCGTCATCATCATCAGAGACGTGCTTTGGTGGTCCTCCCATGTCCACATCCTGAAACATAAGTGGTTGGTCATCAGTGCACTCAATCTCTTCCACTTCTGGGGCAGGGTTAGGTGGTTGGCCAACGGAAACCCCGCCAGCAAAGTCATCAAATGCATAAGAGACCTCTGCATGACTTGGGGCTCAGACTGCTTGGCTGATTTGCAAGGGGGCGAGGTGAAAGACAGATGCCCATCGGCTGCAGGTGCCAACTCTGCGCTTTCAGCAGGGGACCAGGTGGGAGACAATGTGAAGAAACTGGAGGCACTGTTAGCCATCCAATCTACTACAGCCTCTATTTGTTCTGTCTTCACTATTCGTACACCGGCATTCGGGCCTACAAAATTACGCTGGACGTCCTGTCACCTAAGTGCACCTGCGGAAGGCATTTCATTTGGGTGTGTAACTCACACAGATTGACCACATCCTCTCCCTGCAGCAGGAGCTCCACCAACACCATAGCCAGGGCCACATCCCTTATTTGATGCTCTCCTCATTCTTTGAGGTCACCTATAGTGTTGAGCGCGAATATTCGAATTGCGAATTTTTCTTGTACATATCGGCACTTCGAGAATTCGCTAATATTTCAAATATAGTGATATATACTGATAAAAACGAATAATCGTTTGTTTCTTTTTTCATCTGAACCCATTACCTAGTATACCTACCTGCTTCTTGCTTGTGGGCCAATGTGAGAAGGCTGCAGTTTTGCAGTATGTAGTAAATTCGAATATTCTTCAATATTTAATTTATTTTCTCTTATGCAAAAAATCAGCAATGTAATATTCGCATAATGCGAAATATTCTAAAACACGAATATATAATGTGGCGTTTCGAAATGTCAGCCTTATACAAATCACGCATCTGTGAGGTGACTTGTTGAATAAGACATTCTCCACTTACAGTTTACGCATCAGACACCTAGGAATTAATCAAGTAGTTTTTAATCCGGAGATTGTAGTACAAGATATGCAGGGAATCCAGATGGTAAAAGAATTATTCCACTAATATTCTCCTTGATAAGAACATGAGATACACAGATTCACCTCAGATTCTCCTCAGAATCTCCTAAGAATTGAGCACACAAAACAGCAATGCATGACAGGGTAAACAGGAAGTGGCTAGACTGAACCAACTAGAAGCAGAAACAGAGGGGGGAGGAGAAGAGAGGAGCATACCAATACACAATGCAAGATACTGAAACAGAACACACCCCGTCGGGGTCCGGTAGATCCACTATGTAGATGCATACAATGGAATTGTATAAATAACAATGAATAATGTCCATAAACCTGAAAAGGAAACATGCAATGAACATTTATTCAAACCAAAAAAGGATATATCTTCAGTTCAGAACATAGAGCTGGTACTGGAAACAGTCCTAGACGATAATGAACATCTCTGGTAGAAGGAATCTCAACATGGAAGTTCTTTCCATCCGAACTGGAAACAACTTTAGTAAAGTCCAGAAGGCCAGTCGAGACCATTAACTTGTTTGTCTCTTAACAGAACAAAATCTCCTTCCTTTATATTGGGCCTTGGTTCTTGCCACCTTCTGCATTCTTGCTAGAGGTAGAGGTACTTTCTTATCCACCTTTTCCACAACTGACTGGCGAGATGTTTTACCTGCTTTCACCGAAACTTATAAAGGTTGTGCTCTTTGAAAACGCCAGATGGCACAGGAATATTTCCTATATTTTTTGGTTTATTCTTCAGTGATCTTTTATGCACCCCAGATGTGGATTTCTTCTTTTTTACTACAGGAGGTTGTCTGTTGCTTTCATTAGAAGCTGAGCGAGACTTGGTTCTCCTTGATCTTACCAAAGATTTAGAATGTGACTTCTCTGTCTGTGTCACCAATTTAGAGTGAGAGCGCTTATTTTGTGAGGCTGATTCACATGTAGATTTATTTCTGTCTATGAATCGTGAATGCAAATGTTCATGTCTGCTTTTCACTTCTGAAATGGGATCTGTCTTTGTACATACGGACTTGGGTTGGTGACATGCAGTATTTGTCATGGACATTGGTGGTGAACTTTTCCCTGTGGTCTTCAGAAAAGTCTGAGCAATATGAAGGTGCTCATCCGTTGAAGACTGGGAAGAACTGTGATCCTCTTGAGTGCAATCAACAACTGCAGATGGAACTGAAGGTTCTTGCAAAGTATCTGAAATGAACTCTTCCTGTGTTGAAGGAACCTCCTTTATAGAACATTCAGAAGATATTTCTTTTACAGAATTAAACTCATTGTCAAACAGTAGACTGGAAGGCTTAAGTTTCTGCTGTATCTCATCAGAACTACATGAATCAGAAGGCTTGTTGTCAGTGATGATATAGGATTCATTATGATAAACTGTGTGAGGACTGCAAAGCTGGGAAGGGCTTGAAGAGGGCTCCAATTGAAATCCTGAAGGCCTTTCTACAAGCTGCCCCTCTGTCCAGGAACATTCTTCTGCAGCTGACTCCTTGGGATTTATGCTGCTTTCTGATGTTTTTAGAATATTTGGGCAGGGCATATCTTGCACATAGTAGTGGTTAGGACACTGTCTGAAGTAAGAAGTTCGCCCCCCTATTAATACTTCAGTTCTGAAGGAGTGTACTTGGCAGGGTCTGCTGGTTCTGTCCAGACATACATCCCCACGATGATCCAACCCACTGTAAGTTTCTGGGCATATGGAGCGTTGAAAGGGCCATTGCGAAGTTCAAGGACTTTATGAGCCTCAAGAATGT
This sequence comes from Bufotes viridis, assembly GCA_033119425.1. Lineage (NCBI taxonomy): Eukaryota > Metazoa > Chordata > Amphibia > Anura > Bufonidae > Bufotes > Bufotes viridis. The sequence continues at coordinate 278,537,595 of CM065592.1, forward strand.
CTCTACCTAGCAAGAGTAAGATCTCGGCATGGTTATCAAGGGGAGGAATCTCTCTGGCTATGTTCCTGAGATGAGGGTGATGCTGTGCGGCTTCAGGTGTGGGAATCTCATCCATTGTGTCCGGCAATTTGTCACACTCAATAAGGGTTGGAAGAGAGAGTTTCTTTTGTCCTTTGATGGGCTTTAAGGTGAAACCATTAGCTCTTCTTCCTGAGGTTGTCACAAGACCAGAGCATGTTCCTAGGGTGTAGGGTGTAGTCTCTCCCTCTATACTGAACAGATCAAAGAACTTAGGGCTATCTAGGGAATGATTACTTTGGTCATCTAAAATAGCATACATTCTTTTGGTCTTCTCTGGTTGTGCAGTAGGAAACACATCCACGAGGCAAATCTTAGAACAAGACTTACCGCACACAAGTCCTTCTCCACATACCTTTGTGCATCTGGGCATGACGGTTGTGGTTGGTCGGTCGGCACTCTACCCGCCATGACTCTCCCCGCCTTGATCGGAATAGGGCTTGTGCCAGTCAACTGGTTCTAGGTTCCGCCTGATTGGTCCTGGGTGAACTGCGGACATGTGTAGATCACTATTACATTCAGAACACTTGACTGGAACCTTACAGTCTCTGGCGAAGTGCTCAGTGGATTCACAGCATCTGAAGCAGATATTATGACTCCTTAGGAAATCCTTACGTTCCTCAAAGTGCTTTGCTATGAAGACACGGCATTTCCTTAAAGGATGTGGTTTATCATGGATAGGGCAATGATGATCGGGTTCCTTGGGGCTTTCATTTCCATTGTTAGTAGTGGGCACAACCCCTGTCTTTTTTACTGAAATTAGAACTTTAGGGACCCCCTCTCTGGGACTGAAAGTCTCGTGTCTCTGTTTAGTAGAGCCAAAGATGTTGGTTCCCAAGGTGTTGAAGCTCGGATCGTTTTTAGCTCTAGCTAAGTCCTTGATGAACTTAGAAGAATGAAAATGGTGGAAAGGGAACACGATGTTGCTCCTTGTATTTTGAACCTGTTGTTGCCCATTGGTCTTGAATATTGATGGATAATTTCTCCACGATCAGGCCCACACCATGGGAGGTATCAAGAAAGCTGATACCTGGTAGCTGCGGGTCTCTCTTGATGATTTCAAACTCAAGAAGAAGATCGCTTAATTCCTGGAACCCTTGGCGGTCTGTATTGGATAATCCAGGAAAGTCGTATAGTCGTTTAAATAAGGCACGTTCAACTACTTCCGAGCCGCCGTATGTCTGCTCTAATCTTTCCCCTGCGAGACGAAGGCCTTTGACTGGTTCGTAGATATGAACAGTTTTGAGTCTCTTAACACAGTTTGACGACCATGGACCTAGCCATCTAATTAGTAAATCAAGTTCTTGCATAGGCGGTACAGCAAGGGTTTGAACTGTTGTCTTGAAGGTGGCCTTCCAACTTCTATAGTTCTCTGGACGATCATCAAAGTTCGTAAGGCTAGTACTGATGAGGTCCCTGAGAATGAGGTACTTAGCGATTTCTGATGTGTTATTTCTTTCATGCATCATGGCGATGGGAACTTCTCCCTCGCTGGTGTTGTTGGCCCCATCTGATACCCTATGTTTGGGGGTTGGAAGATAGAATGGAGTGGCAGCTGGGTTGAGCATAAATGAAGGCTTCACATCTGGTAATCTTGGCGCCAGCGTCTTGGTTGCTATGTAACTAGTCTCAGGAGGTTTTAATGTGATTTGATGAGCTTGAAGTGGCTTGGTCTCTAATGGCGCCTGAAATACTGTGTAAGGTGCCAGAGGTTTTAAAGAAAGAGAAATGTCCACTGGACTGGGGTCAACTGTATGGTTATCAGCTGCCTCTTTTTCTATCCGCATGAGTTCAGCAAGCTGGCGTGCAGAGCCCAAATCTTCTGGTGCAAATGCATTGACTTTGCTTTGGTCTAGGACGAATTGCAGGGTAAGGCCTTCTGAGTCATTAGATATCTTGGACATAGGATGATAAGCTTCTTCTTTTTCAGCAGCTTCTTCAAGAACTCTGAGTTCAGCCATGGCTGCTGCTTCTTCCCTTTCCTTCTGAAGGACCTCCAACTCAGCTTCGGCCTTGGCTTTGGTCGCTTGCGTCTGAGCCTGTATAGCTGCTTGATTAGCTTGGGATAGCGCTTGTGTCTCTGTGACTTGTGCCTTATTGGCTGCTTCCTTTCTAATGCAGTGAGCTTGTACCTTTGCTGCTTCTGCTTTTGCACGTGCCAACACCAATGAGGTACTCAGCGAAGAGTGCTGTGAGCGAGACATTAGCGATGAGGACTGAGCAATAGATTTTGAGGAACGGGATGAAGCCTTGGAGTGCCTTGAAAGGTTAGAATGGCGGGACGCAGTTTCATATTGTTGTGATATCTTGTCCTCTAGCATTGACTTGACTGCCATAAATCTGTTATATCTTTCATCATTAAGTGCAGTGTGGGTCTTTAATTCTAGGATGAATTCCTCTGAGTTGAGACTTGATAACAGAGAAGAATATTTTTCAGACAGTCTATTATAACTATCATAGGTCTTATTCAATTTTGTACACATGGCCTTTAATTGATCTTCATTATAGCCTGATCCATGTGCTGCATCCATACATTGTTCAGTCTTTTCCCACAAACTGGACAAATTATCACATATCTCAATTTTGTCGGATAAGAGGGCCTCTTTCATTTTTAATGAGGGTTTAGAAATCCGTCTAGCTGTGTCCTGCATTTCCATCTGTAACACAACAGCAACCTCTAGTGGTGGTTCAGTCTTTTAATAGCCCACAGCAGGCAGACAATATTTACCTCAGAAAACAGGCTGAATACAGTTCCTAGCCTGTATGAAACTGGAATTGCTAGAAGCTTCTGCGATCCAAGTGAATGCAGTACTGGGCAGTATAAGATATTACCTTACTACTGTAGCATAACAGAGACAAATGATGATGGCTTATTACTTGGAGGAGGAGAATATTCTTTTCTTAACGGGAGAAGGAGAGTACTAAGACAATTCTTTTACTGTGGCGTTTCGAAATGTCAGCCTTATACAAATCACGCATCTGTGAGGTGACTTGTTGAATCAGACATTCTCCACTTACAGTTTATGCATCAGACACCCAGGAGTTAATCAAGTAGTCTTTAATCCGGAGATTGTATTACAAGATATGCAGGGAATCCAGATGGTAAAAGAATTATGCCACTAATATTCTCTTTGATAAGAACATGAGATACACAGATTCACCTCAGATTCTCCTCAGAATCTCCTCAGAATTGAGCACACAAAACAGCAATGCATGACAGGGTAAACAGGAAGTGGCTAGACTGAACCAACTAGAAGCAGAAACAGAGGGGGGAGGAGAAGAGAGGAGCATACCAATACACAATGCAAGATACTGAAACAGAACATATAGCACTATAGAGCATATTGCTCTGTATTCGTTTTTTAGAATATTCGTCATTTTTTCCAATTTAATGTGAACAGTCACTGTCCCAAAAGCAACTTAAGCAGGGAGGAATCATGACTTCAGATAGAAAAAATGACAAATATTCTAAAAAAAACTAATATATAACACTATATTCTACGGTGCTATATTTTCGTGTTTTAGAATATTTGCGTAATTACATTGCCGATTTTTCGCAATCAATAGAATTATCTCGAATACGAATATTAGCGAATATATGACAAATATTCTGCCACATATTTGCAAAATATCACAAATTCTAATATTGCCCCAGCCGCTCATCACTAGTAGAGATGTCGCAAACATAAAATTTTCCATTCGCGAACAGCGAACGCAAATTTCCGCAAATGTTTGCGAACATGCGAACAGTGTGAACCGCCATAGACTTCAATAGACAGGCGAATTTTAAAACCCACAGGGACTCCTTCTGGCCACAATAGTGATGGAAAAGTTGTTTTAAGGGGACTAACACCTGGACTGTGGCATGTCGGAGGGGGATCCATGGCAAAACTCCCATGGGAAATTACGTAGTTGATGCAGAGTGTGGCAAGTTGAATTCGCAATGCGATTAATATAACCTGCATTAATCGCATTGCGAATTCAACTTAGAGCTGAGTTCCTAATGGTTGTATTGCTAGAATATAACGAAGATTGTAATCGCAATGCGAATAATACTTACAATTATTAATCGCTTTGCGAATCTATTTGATGCCTCTATTTGATTGTATATGATGGTTGACTATGACTACCACCAACATTCTGCTGCCTCCGAGGCAAGATATCTGAACCCCCCAGGGGCCATTTGGGTGTTTTTGATAGAAAGCGCATCAAAAATGAATCAAAAACGCATATGCGTTTTTATCATTTTTTTATTTTTTATTTTATTTTTTTGTGTATTTTGTCACATTTGGTTGCATTTGGTATAGGCAAATATGGTAGTCTAGAATTCAGTATTTCCCAACCAGTGTGCCTCCAGCTTTTGCAAAACTACAACTCCCAGCATGCCCAGACAGCCTTTGGCTGTGAAGGCATGCTGGGAGTTGTAGTTTCGCAACAGCTGGAGGCACACTGGTTGGGAAACACAGGTCTAGATCATTACTCTGCCCAAATCTATATTCAGCTACATGGCTTAGAAAATATGCTGTCAAACAATGATCCTAGGTTTTGGTATAGACACATGATCTAGACTACCATATTAGCCTATACCAAATGTAAATATGCAACCAAATGTGGCAAAATACACGAAAAAATAAAATAAAAAATGACAAAATTATAAAAACGCAGATGCGTTTTTTATGCGTTTTTGATGTGTTTTCTTTTAAAAACGCCCAAATGGCTCCTGGGAGGGGGGGGTTCAGATATCTTGCCTCGGAGGCAGCAGAACGTTGGTGGTAGTCACAGTCAACCATCATATACAATCAAATAGAGGCATCAAATGGATTCGCAAAGCGATTAATAAATGTAAGTATTATTCGCATTGTGATTACAACTTAGAGCTGCGTTCCTAATGGTTGTATTGCTAGAATATAACATATATTCTAGCAATACAACAACCATTAGGAACTCAGCTCTAAGTTGAATTCGCAATGCGATTAATGCAGGTTATATTAATCGCATTGCGAATTAAACTTAAAGCTGAGTTCCAAATGGTTGTATTGCTAGAATATAACGAAGATTGAGAATATAGTGCTATATTCGTTATCTTCGTTATATTCTATCAATTCAACCATTAGGAACTCAGATCTAAGTTGTAATCACAATTAGAATAATGCAGGTTATATTAATCGCATTGCGATTTACAATTATTAACACTGCAGCTTCAGAATGAATCAAAGATGGATGCTGTCCTTGCGTTTAGATAGGAGGTGGGAGGGTCTGTGAGGGAGGGTATGCTGATTGGCTGGAATGTGTCTGCTGACTGTGAGGTACAGGGTCAAAATTTGCTCAATGATAAAGTATGCGCGGCTCAGTTTTAGACACGGTGCAAAGGAATAGACATCAACATCTGGCGGCCGTGCATGCGTGGATATTTATCAACAGAGGACTAAGAGCAGAGGAAAGAAGGCAGGATGCCTGATCTGGGGGGGGGGGGGCCCAGCAATGGAGCTGTGTGGGATTTTTGGCTTCTGGTTGTGCACATAGTGGCTGCTGCAACATTGAATGGAGGGACACAGAGGTGATGGCATGGAATGAAGGGACACAGAGGTGATGGCATGGAATGGAGGGACACAGGGGTGATGGCATGGAATGTAGGAACACAGAGGTGGTGGCATGGATTGTAGGGACACAGAGGTGATGGCATGGAATGGAGGGACACAGAGGGGATGGCATTGAATGAAGAAACACAGAGGGGATGGCATTGAATGGAGGGACACAGAGGGGATGGCATGGAATGAAGGGACACAGGGGTGATGGCATTGAATGGAGGGACACAGAGGGGATGGCATTGAATGAAGGGACACAGAGGTGATGGCATTGAATGAAGGGACACAAGGGTGATGGCATTGAATGGAGGGACACAGAGGTGATGACATTGTCTAGATCATGAAACACAATGCTAGCGGTGAAGGGGGATACAGATGTAGCAGAGCTCTATAAGAAGCTTTTCATCCACAATGCTAGTGGGGGAGGGAAAGACAGATGTAGCAGAGCTGTATGTCAAGTGATTCAAACACAGTGCTGGTATTGTGGAGTGGAAGTGAAATATAGCAGAGCTAAATATAGAGAGGTTCAGGGAAGAGAGATGTAGCAGAGCTTTATATGAGGCAGTTCCCCCTCAGTACTGGTGCGAGAGAAAGCTAGACAGATATAGCAGAGCTGTATACGAAGCTGGTCAGCCACAGTGTTAGTGGGGGAGTGGAAGAAAGATGTAGCAGAGCTGTATAAGCATCTATACAGATACATGGTCTTAGGTTTATACAAAACTGTAGTACAGCTATAATGGAAACAATTCTGCATCAGTGCTGCTCGTTGGGGGATAATCATGTTTTATTGGAGTCAAAAGCAAAGATTAGAAGTCTACTAGCTAACATGCATTTGGGATAATGTATAATATGGAATTATTGTTTTTGCTGTACAGAATGGGTTTGTAAAAGATAAGACTAAGATTTTGTGTGTATAACTGTATTAGACTGCAGGACAGGGGCCTCACAGACTCTGCAGGCTGCCAGACTGATGACTCATACTATTCACATGAACGAGCATGGCAAGGACTGAGCTCTCAGTGTGATGTCATAAGGAGGCGTGGCTGGCCTTCACTTAACTGCCTAAGCCCGCCCAGCCTTAGAAGCAGGAAACCAGGAAGTGAATGCAGAACTTGCTGCTGGTGAGAATGAAATAGCAAGATGGGAATACTCCTTTAAATTCCCTCTCACGGATGCAGTGTAGGTGTACCTCACACCAAAAATGGGTATATGTCACCCACTGATCTAACAGACGGATTAACTACATAAATTTCCCTGTCAAGTATGCAGTGCAAGTTTACCTCAAACCAAAAATGGGTATATGTCCCCCACCAGACTAATAGACAGATTAACTATATTAATTTCCCTGCCATGTATGCAGTATAGGTGTATCTCACACCAAAAATCGGTATATGTCACCCATCGAACTAACAGACAGGATAACTATATAAATTTCCCTGTCAAGTATGCAGTGCAAGTGTAACTCAAACCAAAAAATGGGTATATGTCACCCACCAGACTAATAGACGGATTAACTATATTAATTTCCCTTCCATGTATGCAGTATAGGTGTATCTCACACCAAAAATCGCTATATGTCACCCACCGAACTAACAGACAGGATAACTATATTAAATTCCCTCTCATGGATGCAGTGCAGGTGTACCTCACACCAAAAATGGGTATATGTCACCCACTGATCTAACAGACGGATTAACTATATTAATTTCCTTGTCAAGTATGCAGTGCAAATTTACCTCACACCAAAATGGGTATATGTCACTCACCAGACTAATAGACAGATTAACTATATTAATTTCCCTGTCATGTATGCAGTATAGTTGTATCTCACACCAAAAATCGGTATATGTCACCCACCAAACTAACAGACAGAATAACTATATTAAATTCCTTCTCACGGATGCAGTGCAGGTGTATCTCACACCAAAAATGGGTATATGTCACCCACTGATCTAACAGACAGATTAACTATATTGATCTCCCTGTCATGTATGCAGTGCAGGTGTACCTCACACAAAAAATGGGTATATGTCACCCACCGAACTAACTGACAGATTAGCTATCATAATTTTGTGTCAGGGGAGCCAAGATGGAGCATTGCACCCTCAAAAAAAATATACTATAGGTCACCCACAGAATTAACATCCAGATTAATTATTATATTTCTGTGTCAGGGATGCAAAGATGGTGCATTGCCCCAACAAAAAATGGCTATAGGTCACCCACAGAATTAATAGCCAGATGAATTATTATATTTCTGTGTCAGGGATGCAAAGCTTGTGTATTGCACTTACAAAAAATCACTATAGGTCACGCACAGAATAAATAGCCAGATGAAGCTCTTAACACTCTCCCTCACTTCAGCTGCCTGCTTCCTGTCCCTGCACTACTCAGAGTTGATGGGTGGTGCTAGACCTGATCCAGCTTGTATAGAGGCTGGGTCACATGATGCACCGGTCAATTACAGCCATGCCATTACTAAGTGTCCACAGCTTAAAAGCTTGTTGATTGCCTACCCTGAAGCCTTTAAAGAAGCTTTACTAAATGCCAGAACACCGAACTCGAACCCAAACTTTTGCGGCAAAGTTCGGGCTCAGGTCCGGGTACCCGAACTCGCAAACACTACCTGGGAGCCAATCAGGGTAAGTCACCCCCTTACTTCCTCACAGATCATGTGATAACCTTTCTTTTTTCCCACCAATATGTGCACTAAAATGGCATTACTTGTCAAGTTAGTGGATTTGTCCTAAACGAACTTGAAAAAATTCGGGTTCATCTGTCATCTAAAAAATAGCAAAATTTGGACCAAACCCTGTTTGTCCCAAACTGGCTCACTCATCCTTATTACATATCTTCCCTGCAAATATATTAGTACCCTTAAAATTACTAAGACATCTCTTGTCCGCAGCCAGAGTCATTCTCTCATAAAATTGGAAAAATACAATTCCTATAATGGCAGAATGGACTGCTAGACTGATATTCATACAATATCTACCATTTGGAGGAATTGACCTACTGGGAATTAAAGAAAATAGGGAAATTCCACCACATTTGGCTCTCTTGAAAAAAGACTGTAAAGTTCGGGTTCGTACTGAACTTTAGGGTTTTTGGTACCTGGACCCGAACCAGGACATTACAGTAAAATGTCGGGTTCAGGTTAGGTGTTCTGCGATTTCTTGGCACTTTTTGAAGGGCTGCAGGGCAGCCAATCAACAAGCTTTTCACTAGTCTGCCCTTAGAAGCCATCACAGCCATGCCTACTAACGGCATGGCTGTGATTGGCCAAGTGCAGCATGTGACCCAGCCTCTATATAGCCTGGAGTCACGTAACACTGCACGTCACTCTGCTCTTCTCAGTGTAGGGATAGGATGCTGCTGCTGCTGTGAGGTAGAGATTAGGGAAGAATTCTGGTGTACTTGGTGGTGTTCAATCTTCAAACCACAGCAATTATTGAGGGTGCTATGCTACATTTTTGTACGCAGCCCTGATCCCAGTGACACAGAAAAATAACTTTTGTGAACTTCATGTGAACTGCATGTGTACCAGGGACATTACTTTAATTCTGTTTTGGAGCTCACTGGAGGACAAATTCCCTTTTTTGGCCGGTCAAGTACCCCTGCGGCCTGCAGTGCATACCTGGCAGTGAAAATTATTCAATTTCATTAGTCTGTCACATATTTTTGTGACCTAAAGCGATTGTTTACCTGTCTGCCACATGTACTGCATATCTGACAGTCCAATAAAACTGTTAAATACTGCAGTTATCTTTATGCTATAAAAAAGCACACTTTTTTTTGCTAGATAGTAAATTTACGGGCTATACTGCATTTCTGACAGTCCAATTAAACAGTTACATACTGCAATTACATTGCTGCTATTAAAAAGCAATTTTTTTGTGCTAGATAGCAAATTTGCATGCTACGCTGCATTTCTGACAGTCCAATAAAACCGTACATAGCTGTTTGTAAAAAAATACAGTTTTTGTGCTAGATAGCACATTAGCATCCTACGCTGCATTTCTAATTTTTTAATAAAACTGTAACATACTGCATTTACATTGTTTGCAAAAAACAGTTTTTGTGCTAGATAGCACATTAGAGGCCTGCACTGTATTTCTGATATTTTAATAAAACTGAAACATACTGCATTTACATAGTTGTTTGCAAAAAAACACCGTTTTTGTGCTAGATTGCACATTAGGATCCTACGCTGCATTTCTGATAAATACAACTGTGACATTTTTGGTGAAAAAAACACAAAATTTTGGGCACAAAGTACATTTTCGCACTGCACTGCACTACTGATAGTGAATGAAAATCATTTAAATTCATCTGTTTCATTTGTGGGTTAAAAAAAAATCATATATATTTTTTCAATAAACTCCCTTTTCTGCCTGCACTGCAACTTTGATTGTTGGGTAATCTGTACCCCTACTTTCTTTAAAAGTACCCCTGCACTGCATACCTGACTTGTAAATATATTCTGTAAATTAGGTGGCCTTCAGATTGTTGGGTGATCTGTACCCCTTCTTTCATTCAAAGTACCCCTGCACTGCATAACAGACAGGGAACTTAATTCATTACAAATGGTGGTTACATTGTTGCCTGACATAAAGCCTTTTTTGGCTGTGAAGCCAAAGGTAGTTGCCAACAACAATGTGTTTTGTTTTCTTTCTTTTTTTATAAATTGAGGTAGACCCCAAAACATTGGGAAATATAAAAAAGAAAACAAAGAATAAGTGCGCTGTAGTATAACAATGGTTGGGTGAGGCTGGTATACATGTCTATTCTGCTTAAGGTACGAACAAGTCTTGTGGGATCCATGCCTGGTTCTTTTTAATAAACGTGAGATTGTCCACGTTGGCTGTGGACAGGCGGCTGCGCTTATCTGTGATAATGCCTCCAGCCGTGCTAAACACACGGCTGCAGGGCAGGCCAGCACCACCAAGGCGTAAAGGTGAAGCTGAGGCCATGTCACCAATTTGGAGACCCAGAAGTTGAATGCGGCAGACCCAGTTGCATAGCTAGAAATGACAGGACCCAACACCAAATTTTTGAATGGGGCAACCTCTCCCCAGTAATTTTTTCACAACCCCTTCCTTTTATGCTGCCCCCATTCCTGTGGCTGCTAAAGATCGCTCTCTCAGACCATGCCCGGCAGCTGCTCCATCTGTTTTCTATACTGTCTATACTGCCACCGTATATAATTTCATTGTATAATACTGTTGAGGGGGCCCTGACAAAGTCTTTTAGTGCACCTCCTCCTGGATGGGCCCTGTCTGGGTCAGGGCCCTAAAGCAGCCGCTTTCCCTGCTTCCCCTGTAGCTACGACCCTGGGCAGACCCATCAGTTAGTACGTGTAGGTGTGTGCACAGATACTAATCCACCATTTTGCTGAAATGCTGCCTCTTACAAAGACGTTCCATATCTGCTGGTGGTGCTGGTTGTTGTGGCGTGATGACAAATCTTTTTCACATTTTGGCCATGTTAACCCTGCCTTCTGAGGTGCGAGCGGTGACCCAGCTGCATTGGCGACTTCTTTCTCCTACTCCTCTGCTTTAGCCTTGTGCTTCCACTGAGCCACCGGTGTCAGGTGTTAATGCCATCAGCAGCGCGTCTACCAGCGTACGCTTCTTCCGATCACGCTTCAGTGATGGAATTAAGGATGGCACGTTGTCCTTGTAACGGGAATCCAGCAGGGTGGCCACCCAGTAATCAGCACTGGTAAGAATGTGGGCAACTCGGCAGTCGTTGCGCAGGGACTGCAGCATGTAGTCGCTCATGTTTGCCAGACTGCCCAGAGGCAACGAAAAGCTGTCCTCTGTGGGAGGTGTATCATCTGTGTCCTCCTTTTACCCCAGCAACGCTCGAGTGATGGCCATGAACTGCTTTGGGTGCCACCCTGCGGTGAACACAGTTTCTTCTCCCCCTCATCCTCCAGAACTGTGCCCTGGCTGGACAATTGTGTACCTGGCCTATGTTGGTGCAGGAACGCACCCTCCGAGCCACTTGTATATGACTGGCCTTATAAGTTAAGGGTAAGGCATGTATATAGTTTTGTTTGTTTATTTAGTTTATCTGACTTACAGTCATTTAAATATGTTCATAAGTACATTTGTAAATATTTTGTGAATGGGCATTAATGAGTGGTTTGAGTGAAAGGGGGGAGGGGTGTATGGTGGGAGGCTGGTCCGGTTAATTTTCTCTTTTTAAAATGTTCCTTGTATAGTTTTTGTTGCGATTTGTAATACAAAGTCTTGATAACCATGAAAATGTTACCCAACAATCTAACCGACAAATTTAATAAAATTATTTCTGCACCACCAAATTCAGCACAAGAGATGTGTGTCAAACCGGTTAGGCCCAGAGCTGCTACGAGATTTCGCCCATTATCACGCACCACCAGGCCGGACTTGAGGCTCAGTGGCACCAACCACTCATCGGTCTTTTATTCCATGCCCGTCCACAGAAACCTGTGCGATGTGGGGTTTTTCCCCCAAACAGATGAGTTTCAGAACAGACTGCTGTCATTTCCCCCTGGCTGTGCTGATGTTGGTGGTGAAGGTCTTGCGCTGAGCGCATGAGGAGGTGGAAGCAAAGAAGGAGGAGGAAGCAACAGGAGGGAAAGATAAAATGCCCTGCAATCCTCGGGGGCGGAAGAACCTGCGCCAAACTGCTATCCGCCTCTGGCTCAGCCGCCACTACATTTACCCAGTGTGCTGTTGGGAAGATATAACTTCCCTGCCCGTGCTTACCGGTCCACCTATTGGTGGTTATGTGGACCTTGCCACAGATGGCATTGCGCAGTGCACACCTGATTTTGTCCGCCACTTGGTTGTGCAGGGAAGGGATGGCTCACCTGGAAAAGTAGTGGCGGCTGGGAACCACGTACTGTGGGACAGCCACCTCCATAAGTTTTTTAAAAGTCTTCATCCATCTCCACCAGACAGAATGACAGCATTTCAAAGGACCAGGAATTTTGAAATCCTGGCATTCAGGGATAGTGATCACGGATGGGTAGTGGAGTACTTCCTCTTTCTATTCCTCTTTCTAATTAGAAGATGGACAGCTGAACACTTCCATCGGATAGTGTGGAGATGCTTGGTGACTAGGGATGAGCGGCAGGGGCAATATTCGAATTAGCGATATTTTGCGAATATTTGGGCGAACATTCGTCATATATTTGTGAATTCGTGAATTCCTGATCTTCGGGCATTATTTTCGGGTTAAAAATTCACATAGACTGGTATTAAAAACACAAAAACGAATATTCACGATTATGAATATATTTTGAGATATTCTAAATATTTGCGAATTCTCGAAGTGCCGATATTCGCGATTAAAATTCGCAATTTGAATATTTGTGATCAACGCTATTGGTGACAATAGTGCCACTGTCACCCACTTTTGCTCAGGTTTAGAACAATTTTGATGCATTTTATGTTATTTTAAGTTATTTCCCTATCGAAATTTGTTTGTAGGACACTTGTCCTACTCTTACCCCATTTTGCTTCATTTTACAGCCCTCTAGCCCTTTCCAGGACTTTTTTAGAGCCATTTTAGTGCCACAAAGTTCGGGACCCCATTGAACCCAGCGAACCCGAACTTCCAGGTGTTCACTCAACTCTACTCTTGTATAAAATATAGAAAGTTACCGCAATAAAATTAACTTGCATAACACAGACAGTGAAAAAATCATTTGCTGTACTTTTTCACAACCTTATTTATAATATCTCAACAAATGGGTTTAGCAACCCGACACATCTTCCCTTTCCCTAGTCTTCCCCTTACCAGACCAACCCTTCCTTTCCTATTCCCTTCCTTATTCCCAACCCCCCATATTCATACAGAAAATCCAACTGATGATGAAGAATGATTAACAGCATCCCTGTTTCATACTGCAAAGATCATGAGCAGTTATTCAGTTTTACTCTTAAGTTGTATGCTATTGTTAGAATGTCTTTTATTTATGGTAATTAGTGTTGAGCAAATCGCAGTTCAGGAAAAATTTGATTTGTGACAAAGCCGAATTTCCTCGTACTCTGTGGTAACAAATCTATTTTTCCAGAAATGACGGTAAAAAAAAAAAAAATTACCTTGACGAAGAGTCCATTGCAGCCATCTTGATTGTAGAAACATCTGACGGGTTTAATGACATGGGGCGGTGCAATCGCTATTCCCCATCATTGCATGCTACATGCAAAGGAATGCGCTTTGTGACAAAGTAATTAGTCACAAATCAAATTTCTTTGGAAGATTCAGCGAAGCAGCCAAATCTAATTATTCATAACTTCGTTCTTCTCTATTGGTAATATCTTCTCATTAATTCATATATGCCCTGATATTTGATGAAACATGTAGAAAGAATGATAATTGTAACGCTTTTCAATATGATGCCAGAACCACAATTTTCTGTAATTTCTGAATTCATTGATAAAAAGAGATTGAAAAAGAAAAGCATAGCTCCAATTTTTTTTACTAGAAATATTGCATTGTTAAATCCGTGTTATTGAATGCATTACTTCATCAGACTGTAATGCCAATAAAATGATAAAGCCAAACTCATGGCCAGCAAACGCAGCATACCAGACACCCTTTACACAAGCCATCATACTCTGAACACACTTGAGGGCCAGGGTACTCTTCACCTGCCTCCAGCAGGATGGGGGACTTTGGCAGAGCCCTTCCCAGGTGTCCAATAGCAGGGCAGCTGGTGGCTGGGCACACCATCTGCATTTCGGCAAAGAAAACCTCCGTAAATACAATGACACTATGCACTGGTGAATAGGGAAACACGTGAATGGTCAGTAATTGGAGCAGAAGAATCAGAAGACAACCAAAACCAAAGCCAGAGTCAATAACCAAAGAAACCACTCACCAGATAGCTTAAGATCCAGAGCCAGGGAAGCAACTGAATAATCAGCAGTGAGTGGGGGAAAAGACCAGGTTTAAATATACCTCCACAGATCACCTGACACTGCTGAGGTCACACCCAATCTCCATCCTCAGCCCAGGAAAGTAAAGGTGAGGGGTGAGGGATGTCCTGCCGGAGAGCCAGACACCCCCTGGGAGAATGAGAGACACGTCTTTGCATGATGACATGCTTCTGGTGAGACTGCGTCTGTCTCCCTAGCTGCCTGACACAGATTTTGTACTTCAATGACCTATTACTACAAAAATTGCATTGTTATAATTGTATTATTGAGCGTATTGTTCAATGAGATTATACTGCAAACATTGCATTGTTATATCCATGTTATTGAATGCATCACCTTATCAGACTGTTTAATTCAAAGATATTTTACAGCAAAAATTGCATTGTTATATCCATGTTACAGAGAAAATTACTATATCAGACTGTGTAGTTCAAAAACATTTTACAAAAAAAATTGCATTGTTAAATTTGTGATATTGAACGTATAGTTAAAAGACCACAACAACTGTATCATTAGCAAAATAAATTGTCAATACCAGTGTGTAGTGTGTTTGTAGAGGAGCAAGGACATTTAATTGTGCCTCTGTCTTTAAATTACAGAAAGCACACTTGCAATTTTGCTAGTACTATTTAATAATCTGTGTACCAAAGCAATGACTTTTAATTTATTGGCCTC
This sequence comes from Bufotes viridis, assembly GCA_033119425.1. Taxonomy (NCBI): domain Eukaryota; kingdom Metazoa; phylum Chordata; class Amphibia; order Anura; family Bufonidae; genus Bufotes; species Bufotes viridis. Next base: position 278,552,869 of record CM065592.1, read on the forward strand.
AAAATAAAATGTCTGGAAAACAAGAAGAGTGCAAAACAAAAGATCCACGCCTTGTCATCTGAGAATTATAATATGATGAGCACCAACCATCTGGCTTCCCATCCCGGCCACGTTATTATCATGGACAAAGGGAATGGCATTGTGTACTGGAAGGGTCAATTCTGCTCTCAGTCACAGCAGGATGATGTGGATATTCACCTCTGAGTCTGAAACCATGCCTTGGAGCCAGGGGGTCACACTATTTCTTATTCTCCTTCTCTTTGAAACACCAGATAAGCTTTTCAGTTGCATCCTCTCAGTTTTCACTGTCCTCTCCTAGCAAGGATCCTTATTTTTCTTAAGAAAAAACCTCAACACATGCTATGGATAATAGTCAAGATAGTCTCCCTGTTGGGGACTTATGTGAGAACAGTCCACATTTGGAGGTTCTGTTAGAGGTGAGGGACCTCATGCATGGCTCTTTTGTTGGTGGTGGTTAGAGATGGCCCGAACTATCCGCCGGCGAACAGTTCCCGGCGAACATAGCTTGTTCGCGTTCGCCTCAATGGGCGAACACATGCGATGTTCGGTCTGCCCCCTATACATCATTGAGCAAACTTTGACCCTGTACCTCACAGTCAGCAGACACATTCCAGCCAATCAGCAGCATACCCTCCCTCCCAGACCCTCCCATCTCTTGAACAGCATCCATTTTAGATTCAGTCGGAAGCTGCAGTCTTAGTAAGAGGAGGGAGAGTGCAGTTACTGCTGATTTAATAGGGAAATCGATAGCTAGGCTAGTGTATTCAGTGTCCACTCCAGTCCTGAAAGATTCATCTGATCTCTGCTGTAAGGACAGTGTCCTGACAGCACCCCAAAAAGCCCTTTTTAGGGCTGCAACATTAGTCTGCTTTTTTTCTCTTTATATGCATATTGCAGTTGCCTGGCCTGCCTGTGTGTGAGGAGCTGCAGGCCCACAGACTGTAGTGTGCCCACTGCCAGTGCCCACCCCTGTCATCCCATGTGGCACAGGACTTTGCATCAAAAAAAGGCATTTCATTTTTACACTTTAGTGTAATTTCAGTTGCTTGCCTGCTAGTGTGTGTCAGGCGACTTCCACTGACTGTAGTGTGCCCACTGCCAGTGCCCACCCCTGTCATCCCGTGTGGCACAGGACTTTGCATCAAAAAAAGGCATTTAATTTTTACACTTTAATCTAAGGTTAGTTGCCTGCCAGTGTGTGTCAGGCTGACTTCCACTGACTGTAGTGTGCCCACTGCCAGTGCCCACCACTCATAACGGCTGGCACAGGACTTTGCATAAAAAGGCATTTAATTTTTACACTTTAGTGTAATTTCAGTTGCTTGCCTGCTGCTAGTGTGTGTCAGGCCGACTTCCACTGACTGTAGTGTGCCCACTGCCAGTGCCCACCCCTGTCATCCCGTGTGGCACAGTACTTTGCATCAAAAAAAGGCATTTAATTTTTACACTTTAGTGTAATTTCAGTTGCTTGCCTGCTGCTAGTGTGTGTCAGGCCGACTTCCACTGACTGTAGTGTGCCCACTGCCAGTGCCAACCACTGATACCGGGTGGCACAGTAGCTTGCCGATAAATAAGGCATTTATTTTTAGACAGTCTAATTTCAGTTGCTTGCCTGCTGCCAGTGTGTGTCAGGCCGACTTCCACTGACTGTCGTGTGCCCACTGCCAGTGACAACCACTGATACCGGGTGGCACAGTAGCTTGCCGATAAATAAGGCATTTAATTTTTAGACAGTAGTCTAATTTCAGTTGCTTGCCTGCTGCCAGTGTTTGTCAGGCCCACTTCCACAGACTGTAGTGTGCCCACTGCCAGTGCCAACCACTGATACCGGGTGGCAAAGTAGCTTGCCGATAAATAAGGCTTTTAGTTTTTAGACAGTAGTCTAAATTCAGTTGCTTGCCTGCTGCCAGTGTGTGTCAGACCCACTTCCACTGACTGTAGTGTGCCCACTGCCAGTGCCCACCACTGATACCGGGTGGCACAGTACCTAGCACGCGTAGTACCACTTATCTAAAAAAAAATGACCAGCAGAGGCAGGCCACCCTGCAGGGGCCGTCGTGGTCGTGATGCTGTGATTTCCACTGTCCCTGGAATAATGCCCAGTGTTCAGAGGCCACGTACCCTGAACCCGAAAAATTCTGAGGACATAGTTGACTGGCTTAGACAGGACACCCAATCTTCAACAGCTTCCGCTAAGAACCTTGACGCACCATCCTCCTCCAGCTCAGCTTCGGTCACCTGCTCTCAAGTTACCACGCACCCGCCAGCCGCCACCACCACCACTACCACCACAGCCGCTTCACTTGATCCGTCAGAGGAGTTATTTACACATCAGTTGGATGCAATTAGTGATGCGCAACCATTATTGCCAGATGATGTAGATTACGGGGATATGTCTCAGTCAGGCAGGATTACACACATGGACGTACAGTGTGATGATGATGATGATGTTGTACCCGCTGCTGCTTCCTTTGCTGAGGTGTCAGATACAAGTGAAGCGGTTGATGATGACGATGTGTCCACGGATGCCACGTGGGTGCCTGCTTGAAGAGAAGAAGAGGGGGAAAGTTCAGATGGGGAAACAGATGAGGAGACGAGTTGGAAGCAAAGGGAGGTCATCGCAAGGAGTTAGTGGCACAGTCAGACAGCATGTATCGGCACCAGGGGTCAGCCAGACAGCACGCCAGTCAACGCATGCTGTTGCCTCCACCAGAATGCCATCATTGCAAAGCTCAGCAGTGTGGCATTTTTTTTGTGTGTCTGCCTCTGATAACAGCAATGCCATTTGCAACCTGTGCCAAAAGAAACTGAGTCGTGGGAAGTCCAACGCCCACCTTGGTACAACTGCTTTGCGAAGGCACATGATCTCACATCACAAACGCCTATGGGATCAACACATGAGTACAAGCAGCACACAAACTCAAAGCCACCATGCTCCCACTGCTGTCCTCCCTGCCCCCTCTCAACCACCCGCCACTCCATCTCTCACCTTCAGCAGTTCCTGCTCATCTGCCCACAGTCAGGTGTCTGTCAAGGACATGTTTGAGCGTAAAAAGCCAATGTCACAGAATCACCCCCTTGCCCGACGACTGACAGCTGGCTTGACGGAACTCTTAGCCCGCCAGCTTTTACCATACCAGCTGGTAGAGTCTGAGGCCTTCAAAAGATTTGTCGCTATTGGGACACCACAGTGGAAGGTACCCGGACAAATTTTTTTTTCAAAAAAGGCAATCCCAAACCTCTACCATGTCATTGAAAAGGAAGTCATGGCATCTCTGGCATACAGTGTTGGGGCAAGGGTCCATCTGACCACTGATACCTGGTCTGCAAAGCACGGTCAGGGCAGGTATATCACGTATACTGCGCATTGGGTCAACCTGCTGACGGCTGACAAGCATGGAATGCATGGCTCCGCAGCGGAGTTGGTGACACCACCACGACTTGCAGGCAGACCTACTGCCACCTCCTCTACTCCTACTCCCTCCTCTTCGATATCCTCCTCGGCTGAGTCCTCTTCTGCTGCGGCGTCTGGCTGCACATCAACTGAATCCCCTCAGCTCCCCAGGGGTTATTCCACATCCCGGATACAACAGTGTCACGCTGTCTTGGGGTTGACTTGCCTGAAAGCAGAGAGCCACACAGGACCAGCACTCCTGTCCGCCCTTAACGCACAGGTGGATCAGTGGCTGACCCCGCACCAACTGGAGATCGGCAAAGTGGTGTGTGACAATGGAAGCAATCTGTTGGCGGCATTGAATTTGGGCAAGTTGTCACATGTGCCGTGCATGGCACATGTGTTGAATCTCATCGTACAACGTTTTATGTCTAAGAACCAAGGTTTACCAAGGTGTCTAAGTACCCAGGCTTACAGGACGTCCTCAAGCAGGCCAGGAAGGTGTGTGGCCATTTCAGGCGTTCCTACACGGCCATGGCGCACTTTTCCGATATTCAGCGGCGAAAACAACATGCCAGTGAGGCGCTTGATATGTGACAGCCCGACACGTTGGAATTCAACACTCCTAATGTTCGACCGCCTACTCCAACAAGAAAAAGCCGTCAACGAGTATTTGTATGACCGGGGTGCTAGGACATCCTCTGCGTAGCTGGGAATCTTTTTGCCACGTTACTGGATGCTCATGCGCAATGCCTGTAGGCTCATGCGTCCTTTTGAGGAAGTGACAAACCTAGTCAGTCGCACCGAAGGCACCATCAGCGACCTCATCCCATTTGTTTTCTTCCTGAAGCGTGCCCTGCGAAGAGTTCTGGATCAGGCTGTAGATGTGCGTGAAGAGGAAGTGTTGTGGTCACCATCACCACCAGAAACAGCCTTGTCATCATCGCTTGCCGGACCTGCAGCAACGCTGGAAGAGGAGTATGAGGAAGAGGAGTCAGAGGAGGAATGTGGCGGCTTTGAGGAGGAGGAAGACCAACCACAGCAGGCACCCCAGGGTGCTCGTTGTTGTCACCTATCTGGTACCCATGGTGTTGTACGTGGCTGGGGAGAAGAACAGACCGTCAATGACATCATTGAGGACGAGGAACGGGAAATGAGTAGTTCTGCATCCAACCTTGTTCAAATGGGGTCTTTCATGCTGTCATGTCTGTTGAGGGACCCACGTATAAAAAGGATGAAAGAGAACGACCTGTACTGGGTGGCCACGCTACTAGACCCCCGGTATAAGCAGAAAGTGGCAGAAATGTTACCAAATTACCGAAAGTAGGAAAGGATGCAGCAGTTCAAAACCAAACTAAAAAATATGCTTTACACAGCTTATAAGGGGGATATCACAGAACAACGGGAATCTAACAGGGGAAGAGGTGAGTGTAATCCTCCTCCTACCACGGCGGCAAGGACTGGACGATTTACAGATGTGTTGTTGATGGAGGACATGCGGAGCTTTTTCAGTCCTACTCATCGCCACAGCCCTTCGGGATCCAGCCTTAGAGAACGACTCGACCGACAGGTAGCAGACTACGTCGCCTTAACAGCAGATATCGACACTCTGAGGAGCAATGAACCCCTTCACTACTGGGTGTGCAGGCTTGACCTGTGGCCTGAGCTATCCCAGTTTGCGATAGAACTTCTGGCCTGCCCTGCTTCAAGTGTCCAGTCAGAAAGGACCTTCAGTGCAGCAGGAGGCATTGTCACTGACAAGAGAAGTCGCCTCGGTCAAAAAAGTGTTGATTACCTCACCTTCATAAAGATGAATGAGGCATGGATCCCGAAGGGACTGACAGTGGGGGATACGTTTGACTAACAAAAGGCCTGATTACATGCCTTGGCCTCAAAATGGTCCCCACGCTGCTGTATTTAATGTCTGCATACCGGATGACTTTCGTGAATTCTTCACCACCAACTAGGGTTCAAGCCGCAATGTTTTAGTCACTTTTCTGCCTGGAAAACATCAATTTTTCCGGCGGCTGCAACAATGCCAATATTTTTCAGGCATGTGTACATGCCTAATTTTTCTGTCCTATGGTGCAGCACTGTGGCTGCAAAAATAAACCCCAAAAAAAAGGCACATACAAGTGTCAATTCCCCTTCGTGATCGTTACCTTGTTGTGGTGAAGGGGCTTGCGAATCACAATGAAGCAATCATCACCTCTATGAGTGTGGTGGCAATGTTGCCACACCCTAGATGATAAGGCCGTTGCTTCTTTATGGTCAGACCAAAAGCGATCGGACGGCTGGATAATATTTCATAGAAAAAACATTAATTTACCTTTTTTTTTTATATGTTGTATGGGTTTTTAATACATAAAATAAAAAATCATAATAAAGTCTCTTAATAGTTTATTAGAAATGATGCAGACAATTAAAAAGATCCCCATCAATTCCAATACAAAGCAAGTACAGAGCTCAGAACTAAATTATTTCATGATGTCGTAATGGTTCGCTAATTCGACAATGGTTAATCAATTCGACCGGATAGGGTACGTAACAGGGATTAAACTGATAGGAATAGTACTAGTTAAGACACCACTCATATAGGGTGTCACAGCACATTGCTCTGTGCACGCGCAGTGCCCCAATTTGGGAGTAAGAGGACCGACCAAGCTGCTTTTTCCATCTCCCGTTTCCTCAAATCAATTTAGTTTGGTGTATGAGAGTTTGGTCTGTCACTGTAAAGGCAGTCGAAGGTACCCGGCCTAAATTTTTTTTCACAAAAGGCAATCCCTGATATGGGACGTAACAGGGATTAAACTGATGAGAATAGTACTACAGAAAATACCACTCATATCGGGTGTGATAGTAAATTGCACGGCGCAGACACAGTCACCGTGGATTAAAACAGAGTGGAGGGAGCCAGCGTTTTTTTAACCATCTCCCCATTCGAAAAATCTATTCAATAAATGGCCGCCAGATTGGGGACGTTAGAGGGATTAAACTGATGAGAATAGTACTACAGAAAATACCACTCATATCGGATGTGACAGTAAATTGCACGGCGCAGACGCAGTGACCGTGGATAAAAACAAAGGGGAGGGAGCCAGAGTTTTTTTTAACCATCTCTCTGTTCGAAAAATCAATTCAATTTTCCTTTTGGGGACCCTTGGTGTTCTACGTGGCTGGGTGGAGGAAGAAACCTTCAATGACATCACCGGGACGTGGCTAGCTTGGTATCCAACCTTGTGCAAATGAGGAGTTTGAGGTTGTGCAAATGAACTGTTTGCGGTTGTTTGCGGTGCATTAAAAGGGGAGTTTGGTCTGTCAATGTCTGTGAAGTGGGCGTAACCCTTACACTACCTGATCGATACAACATCATACCTGATCGTATACACACACTGGATTTTTTAAAGCATGTTATTCCAAACAATTTAGGAATGTTAGTTGATTTATGCCCTTTATGGATTAAAACCCGACTCTGCGTCCACTACGTAATTTTCCATGGGAGTTTTGCCATAGATCCCCCTCCGGCATGCCACAGTCCAGGTGTTAGACCCCTTGAAACAACTTTCCCATCACTATTGTGGCCAGAAAGAGTCCCTGTGGGTTTTAAAATTTGCCTGCCAATTGAAGTCTATGGCGGTTCGCCCGCTTCGCCCGTTCGCGAACATTTGCGGAAGTTCGCGTTCGCTGTTCGCGAACGGAAAATTTTATGTTCACGACATCACTAGTGGTGGTAGTAGTGGCTCCAGTAGCCACAGTGGTGGTAGATGGAGCAGTGGTAGCAACAGTAGCACCCAGGGCAAATACAGAGCAGAGAATTGGGGGGAGGGCCATGAAGCCTATAATGACATATCACAGCCTGATTAAAGTGGTGTTGAGGGTGAAGATACCAATTGCGATAAATTTGTGTTGGACAGGACCTGAAAGCGGGATCAGAGTGCTGAGGTAAAGATAACATCAGAGGAGCCAGGTGGTAGCAGTGACGGCAATTAAGAGCGTAGGCAACTTATGGCCAGAACCTCCCAAAATACTGCAAGTGCAAGATCTGCTTCTATTAGGTTCAGCTTAGGAACGAATTATGCTACTGATACTGTGCTTAGCTGCTGCTACTTTCTCACACTCAGCATCTGCAATGCCATCCATCATGCCGCTGTGCAGCGCATACAGAAGCCCTTACCACTGTCCACCTCACAATAGGAACACTGCAAACTTCTTTTGCCAGAATACGCTGTGTACAAGATATGCAGGATTGAAATAAGCAGTGGGCATTCAAACACAAACAGAAACACCACAGCTCGATTGTATCACATGAAGCAGAGTACCCAATCCAGTGGGAAAATAGAAGTGTCCATTAGATAGAGCAACAAGAGTGCCTTCCTTCTCCTGGTCTCCTTTGCTGCAGCCAGGCTTCATTCATGTGCAGTTCACTGTCCTATTTATCATGATCATTATCAGTCACTGCTTCTCCAGCTCAGACTTCTTCTCTTCTGATTCCGCTCTGTTGTCAGCCATCAATAGCGGGAAGTTTAGCCAAGGAACAACTCTACACACCTACTAATCTGCAGGTGAGTAAGCTTAACTCACCCCTCCCTGGCCAAGATGCAGGCAGTGCAGTCGCAATGGTACCACTTAGTGGATTTTTCTCTTTTTAGGGAGATAATAGCGTGCACTCAGATAGACAAAATCACCCACTGCCATAAAACAAAATACCACTTTTTTAAATCAATAAATTTATATTGAGTTTTTTACAGAGTTATACATAAACCAGTCACTTAGTAGCAAAATACAATGACGATCCAGGACATTAGCATAAGACAAATGAATAAACAGCATATACAAGACCTTGTGTAGTCATATGATAGACAGGTAACAGTTATGAGTATAATCTCATGTAAAACATTGGACCAAAGAAAAAGAGGGCTATAACTACTATATCGGTACAGATAAGTGAAAGTAAACACTAAATTAAATAAACCAAATAACTTCAGGTACATAGCCACCTCAATAGGATATGACGAGGATTAATATCATCCTTCACACACTTTGTGCAGATAAGTGGGATTAAGCCAAGCTCGGGGAGAAGGGTGTGGTTGGACCATCCCTGTATTCCTTCCATTTCTGCCATATTTTGCTAAATTTAAGAGAGGGAGAAAGTTGGTAGGAAAGTACACTCTCATAGGAATATGTTTTGTCCACTCAAGTAAGTATCTCCCCCACTTTGGGAAAAACAGCTGATTTCCAATGGCTTGTTATAGCAATTTTAGTTGCGAGGAGGAGAAGAGAAATTATGACTAGAGTTGAGCGAACACCTAGATGTTCGGGTTCGAGAAGTTCGGCCGAACTTTCCGAAAATGTTCGGGTTCGGGATCCGAACTCGACCCGAACTTCACTCCGAACCCGAACCCGAACCCCATTAAAGTCAATAGGGACCCGAACTTTTGGGCAACAAAAAGGATGTAAAAAAGCCCAGGAAAGGGCTAGAGGGCTGTAAAAGGCAGCAAAATGTAGGTAAATCCCATGCAAACAAATGTGGATAGGGAAATGACTTAAAAAAAAATAATAATAATTAACCAATATTAATTGGCAACTTGGAGGAGGAGGAGGTGGAATAGGAGGTTGGGGTGGCATCAGGTGGGAATGCTATGGGAGTTGATGTTCTCATCACAGCCAAAAAGGATTCATGTTTGCCTGCAGTGCCACAGGCCTCATTCACAGACTCAGAGCCATGGTACCCAGACGGAGGAGAGGTTCATTCAACTTTGGGTTGCCCCGCAAAATAATGGTAAAGTTAAAAAAAGAGGATTCAATAAAGAAGTGCCCTGGAGTACAAGAATATATGGTTAAGGGGAGGTAGTTATAAATGTCTATTCTGCACAAGGGATGGACAGGTCCTGTGGGATCCATGCCTGGTTCATTTTTATGAACGTTAGCTTGTCCACGTTGGCTGTGGACAGGCAGCTGCATTTGTCAGTAATGACGCCACCTGCCGTGCTGAATACACGTTCAGACAAAACGCTGGCAGCCAGGCAGGCCAGCACCTCCAAGGCATAAAAGGCTAGCTCTGGCCACGTGGACAATTTGGAGACCCAGAAGTTGAACCATCAGTCAGAACGTGGAGGGGGGTGCATACGTACTGTTCCACCATGCTAGTGAAATGCTGCCTCCTGCTAACACGTTCCGTATCAGGTGGTGGTGCAATTAGCTGTGGCGTGGTGACAAAACTTTTCCACATCTCTGCTATGCTAACCATGCCCTCAGACGAGCTGGCCGTGACACAGCTGCGTTGGTGACCTCTTGCTCCTTCTTTGCCTTCACCTTAGGCTTCCACTTGTTCCCCTGTGACATTTGGGAATGCTCTCAGTAGTGCGTCTACCAACGTGTGCTTGTACTCGTGCATCTTCCTATCACGCTCCAGTGCAGGAAGTAAGGTGGGCACATTGTTTTTGTACCAGGGATCGAGCAGGGTGGCAACCCAGTAGTCCGCACACGTTAAAATGTGGGCAACTCTGCTGTCATTGCGCAGGCACTGCAGCATGTAGTCGCTCATGTGTGCCAGGTTGCCCAGAGGTAAGGACAAGCTGTCCTCTGTGGGAGGCGTATCGTCATCATCCTCCGTTTCCCCCCAGGCATGCACCAGTGATGGGCCCGAGCTGCGTTGGGTGCCACACAGCTGTGAACATGCTTCATCCTCGTCCTACTTCACCTCCTTATCCTCGTTCTCCTCGTCCTCCAGTAGTGGGCCCTGGCTGGCCACATTTGTACCTGTCCTCTGCTTTTGCAAAAAACCTTCCTCTGAGCCACTTCTAAGAGACTGGCCTGAAAGTACTAAAAATGACCCCTCTTCCTCCTCCGCCTGGGCCACCTCCTCTTCCATCATTGCCCTAAGTGTTTTCTCAAGGAGACATAGAAGTGGTATTGTAACGCTGATAACGGCATCATCGCCACTGGCCATGTTGGTGGAGTACTCGAAACAGCGCAACAGGACACACAGGTCTCGCATGGAGGCCCAGTCATTGGTGATGAAGTGGTGCTGTTCCGCAGTGCGACTGACCCATGCGAGCTGCAGCTGAAACTCCACTATGGCCTGCTGCTGCTCGCACAGTCTCTCCAGCATGTGCAAGGTGGAGTTTCACCTGGTGGGCACGTCGCATATGAGCGGGAGCGGGAAGGCCAAAGTTACGCTGTAGCGCAGACAGGCGAGAATCAGCAGGATGTGAACGCAAGAAGCGCGCACAGACGGCCAACACTTTATGCAGCAGCTCTGACATGTCGGAATAGTTGTGAATGAACTTCTGCACCACCAAATTCAGCACATGCCCCAGGCAAGGGATGTGCGTCAAACCGGAAAGTACCAGAGCTGCGACGAGATTTCACCCATTATCTCACACCACCAGGCCGGGCTTGAGGTCCACGGGCAGCAACCACTCGTTGGTCTGTTGTTCAATAGCCCGCCACAACTCGGTGTGGGGCCTGTCCCCCAAACATATGAGTTTCAGAATGGCCTGCTGACGTTTACCCCGGGCTGTGCTGAAGTTGGTGGTGAAGGTGTGTGGCTGACTGGATGAGCAGGTGGAAGAAGAGGAGGAGGAAGCCGAGTACGAGGAGGAGGCTACAGGAGGCAAATACTGATGGCCGGCGATCCTTGGCAGCGGAAGGACGTACGCCAAAGAACTCTCCGCCTGGGGCCTAGCCGCCTCTACATTTACCCAGTGTGCAGTTAGGGAGATATAGTGTCCATGGCCGTGCTTACTGGTCCACACATCTTTGGTTAGGTGGACCTTGCTACAGATGGCGTTGCGCAGTTCACACTTGATTTTATCGGATACTTAGTTGTGCAGGGAAGGCACGGCTCTCTTGGAGAAGTAGTGGCGGCTGGGAACAACATACTGTGGGACAGCCATGGACATAAGCTGTTTGAAGCTGTCTGTGTCCACCAGCCTGAATGACAGCATTTCAAAGGCTAGTAGTTTAGAAATGCTGGCATTCAGGCCCAGGGCTCAAGGGTGGGTAGGTGGGAATTTACGCTTTCTCTCCAAGGTTTGTGAGATGGGAAGCTGAACGCTGCCGTGTGACATGGTGGAGATGCTTGGTGACGGAGGTGGTGGTGTTGGTGGCACATCCTCTGTTTCGCGGGCGGCAGGTGCCAACATTCCTTCCAAGGCGGAGGAAGAGGCCGAGGCAGCAGCAGAAGAGGGAGCAGGGGGAGCCTGAGTGAGTTTTTTGTTTTTAAGGTGTTTACTCCACTGCAGTTCATGCTTTGCATTTAGATGCCTGGTCATGCAGTTTGTGCTAACGTTTAGAACGTTAATTCCTCGCTTCAGGCTCTGATGGCACAACGTGCAAACCACTCGGGTCTTGTTATCAGCATATTGTTTAAAGAAGTGCCATGCCAGGGAACTCTTTGAAGCTGCTTTTGGGGTGCTTGTTCCCTGGTGGCGGTGGCCAGTGGCAGACGAACTCTCTTGGCAGTGGCTGTTCTGCTTTTGCCCCCTGCTACTACAAGTAACATACCGTTAGCCATAATGAAAGGGGGGCCAGCGCCAGTGAGGAAAACACACAGAATATGCTTTCAGCACTTGTATTTTAACACTTTGTGTAATATACCCTTTAACGGAAAGAAATACACTTGGAGATGCACACTGAGTGTAATATACCCTTTTACGGACAGATTTACACTTGGCCTGCAACAGCTGGAACACCAGATTTTGGGTATTACTATTTTGGCAATTGAATTTCACCCCAGAAAATAATATATCCCATGCCGACCACTATTAAACTTGGCCAGCCACGGCTGAAACCACTGATTTATGGTATTGCTATTTTGGCATTTGAATTTCACCCCAGAACAAAATATATCCTGTGCCGGACACTATTAAACTTGGCCAGCCACAGCTGAAACCACTGATTTATGGTATTGCTATTTTGGCAATTGAATTTCACCCCAGAACAAAATATATCCTTTGCCGGACACTATTAAACTTTGCCAGCCACTGCTGGGACACCAGATTTAGGGGATTGCTATTTTGGCAATTGAATTTCACCCCAGAAATAAATATGTCCTTTGCCGGACACTTAGAAACTTGTCCAGTCACAGCTGAAACACCAGATTTACTGTATTTTTATTTGGCAACAGAATTTCACCCCAGAAAATAATAAATCCTTTGCCGGACGCTATTAAACTTGGCCAGGCACTGCTGGGACACCAGATTTACGGTATTGCTATTTTGGCAAATGAATTTCACCCCAGAAAAATATATATCCTTTGCCGGACACTATTAAACTTTGCCAGTCACAGCTGGAACACCAGATTTACGGTATTTATATTTTTGCAACGGAATTTCACCCCAGAAAATAATATATCCTATGACGGACACTATGAAACTTATCCAGTCACAGCTGGAACACCAGATTTACTGTATTTTTATTTGGCAACAGAATTTCACCCCAGAAAATAATAAATCCTTTGCAGGACACTATTAAACTTGGCCAGCCACTGCTGGGACACCAGATTTACGGTATTGCTATTTTATCAATTGAATTTCACCCCAGAAAAAAATATATCCTTTGCCGGACACTATTAAACTTGGCCAGCCACAGCTGAAACCACTGATGTATGGTATTGCTATTTTGGCAATTGAATTTCACCCCAGAAAAAAAATATATCCTTTGCCGGACACTATTAAACTTGTCCAGTCACAGCTGTAACACCAGATTTACGGTATTTCTATTTTTGCAACTGAATTTCACCCCAGAAAATAATATATCCTATGGCGGACACTATGAAACTTGTCCAGTCACAGCTGGAACACCAGATTTACTGTATTTCTATTTTGGCAACTGAATTTCACCCCAGAAAATTATAAATCCTTTGCTGGACACTATTAACTCCTACAGGACCGCCTAACACATCCGGGATGCGTCCTGCAGGCGGTCCTGTAGTTCTGAGACGACGCATTGGCGCGTCATCTCGCGAGAACCGAGACTTCCTGTGAACGCGTGCGTTTACAGTGAAGCGCGTCTCAGGAGTTCTCCTACAGCCTGCCAGCGATGAGTGGTTTGAGCCACAGCTCAAACCACTGATTTATGGTATTGCTATTTTGGCAATTGAATTTCACGCCAGAACAAAATATATCCTTTGCCGGACACTATTAATCTTTGCCAGCCACTGCTGGGACACCAGATTTAGGGGAATGCTATTTTGGCAATTGAATTTCACCACAGAAAAAAAAAATTCCTGTGCCAGACAGCAGACAATATTACACTTGACTAGCCACAGCTGGAACACCAGATTTAGGGGATTTCTATTTTGGCAATTGAATTTAACCCCTCAATAAAATATTGAAATTTCTATCCTGAGTTTCTAGGGATGGCAATAAGCACAGCCAAGCCCCTGATGTAGGATATAGCAAAAAAAAACAAACTAGTATTGATGGATTGATGGACTTGGTGGCAGCTTGTGTTGGTGCACCACAAGACACAAAATGGCCACAGATCAAGGTGACAGAAAAACGCTCTGTGCAGCCTAAAAACCAGTGAGCAATTAACTAGCAGAAGTTGAATGATTCACAGCTGTAGATCTATCACTTCATTAGGTGTTTTTGCTGAGTTTTCTCTGCCTAATTTCGCCCTCACAGCAGCTGCGTCCTATCCCTACACTAATCAGAGCAGAGTGACGTGCAGCGCTACGTGACTCCAGCTTAAATAGAGGCTGGGTCACATGCTGCACTTGGCCAATCACAGCCATGCCATTAGTAGGCAGGGCTGTGATGGCTTCTTGGGACAAGAAGTAAAACGCTAGTTGATTGGCTGCTGTGCAGCCCTTCAGAAAGCGGGAAGAAATCGCCGAATAACGAACCCGAACTTTTTTTAAAATATTCGGGTCCGAGTCCCGAACACCCCAAAATTCGGTACGAACCCGAAATATACAGTTCGGGTTCGCTCATCCCTAATTATGACCCTATATTTTATTGGTAATATACATATTCCAATAAGCAACAGAGCTAAATTGGGAGATCCTGATAAAGAGGATTTAGCTATGGTGGACATTATAGCAAAAACATGATGCCATAAATCTGTATGGAGTGGACAGCTCCATAATATATGTGTCAACATGCCCTTGTGGCCACAGCCCCTCTAACACAACTGGGAGAAACTTGAAAAAATTCTGCTGAGTCACTCTATGGTGAAATGCCATCGCAGGACAGTTTTCATATACGATTCATTAAGGATTGTACATTTGAAACTTTTAGCTGCATGTGAGAGGGCCTGTGACCATTGAGCAGCTGTGAAGGACTGCCTCAGTTCCAATTCCCAGGATCTGAAAGGAATGGACCTTGTGAAGCTATCCTTCTCGCCTAAAGATAAATAATAGGGTGTAATACCTTGTTTGCTAAGGGCTGTCTGAGACCAGTACCTGAGCGGGTGAACAGCCTGTTGGACCCTTCCTGCCACTAGTTCACGTGTGCACCAGGACTGGTGCTCTGTCCCCGTTGACTATAAGGCTGGGAACACACCTAGGCGTTCCTGAATCGCGCGTATGATGCGCGTTTTACGCGCGTTTTTGGATGCGCGTATTTGTAACTAAGAAACGCGCGTCATACGCGCGATTCAGTGATTCTCCCCTATGGCAACATTGTCCATAGGCGCGTTAAAACGCCCCAAAGAAGCTCATGTACTTGTTTGGGCGTTGGGCGTTTTACAGCACGTTCAAACGCGCTGTAAAACGCCCAAATGTGAACCATGCCCATAGGGAAGCATGGCTTTTCACATGTTGAGCATTTTTCAGCGCGTTTGAACACGCTGGAAAATGCTCAGGTGTGTTCCCAGGGTAATGGGGGCGGAGTTCCGGCATCAGCATGACATGCAGTACTTTTAGTCCGGCAGCCTCTCACCGTGCACTGCCTTGCTGCCATTATAGTCAATGGGGACGGCTCGGCAGTCTGGGGGCACACGTGAACTAGTTCAACAGTAGATATGGTGAGCTCACCTTGCTGTGTGTGGAGGCACGGACCCCGCCTGGAACTTGGGCGTGGGAAGATGAATTCAAAAGAAAAAACGTTGGGTCCAGCTTCCAAAAAGTTCACATTGGCTTTATTATTAAGTGCACTATAAATATACACCAGAAGCAGTCTCAGTCGACGCTTTTCGGATCACATAAAATTCCGATCCTTATTCATGACGATCCTCATGAATAAGGATCGGAATTGTATGTGATCTGAACCGCGTTGACTGAGACTGCTTCTGGTGTATGTTTTTAGTGCACTAAATAATAAAGCCAATGTGAACTTTTTGGAAGCTGGACCCAACGTTTTTTCTTTGAATCACATGTGAACTAGTGGCAGGACGGATCCGACAGGCTGTTCACCCGCCGGAACAGCCTGACAGACTCCCCTGCCGCTAGTGTGAAAATAGCCTAAGGGTCTCCAGATGACAAGAAATGCCTAATGCGTAGATATTTTAAAAGTCACAATGAGGAATATCATACATATGATGTAGTATGATGTAGTATGCAAATGACTGTATGTGCTCTTCCCTAAATAGTTCTAGTATCGCCTGTACTCCCTTTTGTCTCCAGGTGCTCAGATCTAGGTCCTCCAGCCATAACTCCAAAGATTCCAAAGGGACCCATACAGTATGGACCATGTGTTTGAGGAACTCAATTTGTAATAAGCTTTCCAATTAGCCCTCCCACCTTCCTTTCCTTTGTGAGAATATTGAATGTTATGCAAGGTTTTCTCTGATGCCACATAAAATTCGACAGTGCTGCATGTGCTTTCTGAAAGAAGAATTGAGGGAGAGTAATTGGGAGTTTTCAGTATAATAGTTTAGGAAGTATAAGCATCTTATATGCGGTCATCCGCCCAATCAATGATACTTCACACTTAGCAAGGCGATCAAACTCTGCTTCCAGAGACACCAGCAGCGGGACATAGTTATTTTCATATAGGGAACTCATTTTCTTTCTATAAGCTCCTATATCTTGGTATGTGTTTCTAGTCCCTGTGTTTCTCTGATCAAATTTTATTAACATTTGGCCCTTCCCCTCTGTTGTATTCTGACTGCTGTTCCTGCCAATACAAGTTTATTTCCTGCAGGAGCGCTACTGACTCTGTCACCCTACCGGAGGACATACTGAGCAGCGATACCCCCGACAGGTCCGTACAAGCAGCGCCAGAGGAGGTAAGGTACTCCGTGTAGCTAAACCACGTGGGACGCCATTGGTAGTTAGCGGAGCCGTGAGCCTCATGTACAAACAGGTACTGCTGAAAGCCCTTTAAAGGAGGATGCTGCAACAATTTCTAGTGATACAGGGATGATGAAAGGACTTTAATACAGTAGTATACGGTAAGACAGCATTTTGAATGAAATTCTGAATGAAATATCTGAGAATATAAGGTAACATTCTACCTGGGAGCAATAGTGCACTTTAAACAGAAAAATCAAGGTCTCATAATCCCAACAAGGATATATATTGATGCACTATGTAATTGTAATGAACTTTTAATGAACTTCTAGGATTAATATATTATTCAAGTGGTTGTTGGTTGAATATGGTGATGAACTTTTGATTTACGGTTGTCATTATGTTTCTCCAACATATAGAGGAGTATTGAATTTGGTAATATACTAACTTAATGGTATATCGAATAATTTTATCCTATTACTGATAGTTTAAGTTTTATATTTTAAGGATTCCTTGTGTGATTTGCTAATAAATAGGAGTGTCTTATTATATCACATATGTTCACCATGGTTTATTTAACATAATTTATATTGATCACTCTGCTGGGTCAGAGAGAGGGGTGCTCGTCCCAATTTAGATATACACAGTTGAATACATTATTTAGGGTTAGGTGAGACCCATCAGGAGGCTGAGCACCCGTTCCATATCTACCTTTAAGTGAGCCACCCAATACTCCTATTGCTAATGTTTGTTATTAGTAAGCATGATTTTCAACTTTATTGTTTAGTATATGCATAGGTTACATTAATACTTATCACCGCACATTATGCACTTTATGTAGACCTGGCCATCATATTGAACCTGTTGGTTCAGTTATCAATCCTGTTATTGGTCTACACTCTGATGCTGTTTTTCATAAGCTGTTAATTGAGGTGATGTGCAACTGTGTCATTTCACTACTTTTTAAGTGTAATCTTTGTAGTGTGAATATTATGTTTTAACATTTGCCATTAATAAATATAATATTTTAATTGTTTATATTGGTGTACTTTGCAGTCATTTCTGAGGTTGATATATAATCGGGAGTGTGCCGTTTATTTATGATCATATGGTTATATAACCTTTGTTTCTGTTTTTCAACAGAGTCTTGGTCTTAATTAACATGGACGTAGGAGCCAGAGAGCAAGCCTGGTTGGCGCAAGCTGACAATCTATTTAGTGGGGATACACAGAAGGTTTTTAATGATGCCACAGTCAAAGTAAAGGAGCTGCAGAAAAAGTATAAAACTCAGTGCCATAAAAAGATAAGAACATGGTGGAATAAAAAAGCTATAGAGAATTACAAAATCAAAAAAATCATACCCAGAGGTCTCAGAATACAAAATTTTTCATCTTTGGATTGGAGGATGACGATTTGAAAACGAGATGGGAAGAGACAGTTAATCACTGCTCATTTGAATTAATGGAAATTATCATTGATGCTAATAGTAGAAAATTAAAAGCTCTTCAAGAAGAAATTTCAGTGATGCAGACCCAAATTCAGGGCAAACTCACAGGTGAAGGTCTTCAGAAATTTGAAGAGGAATTGACATCTAACTATAATAGCTGCAAAGTATACAAATGGCAGCAAGGAATGGGTGACAAGACATCACGTTCCAAAACATCCTCCTTTTCTTCGATGGGTTCAGTCTCAGACTCCAATTCTTTCAATGGAGATGAAGTGAGCTTGAAATCGGGACGCACAAGGAATAATTGGCTAACCCGTAACCACAATGGCAAACGTAAAAATGAAAATAAAGGGACAACAAAGTGACGAAAAAAGGTAATTAATCTTTCTAAGATACCATTAACAATTCATCAAATAGCAGTTTTGGAAAAAGGATTAACTTTTTGTCAAACAAATAACATTGATGTCTTCACAGCAGTAAAGGACACACACTTATTTGCTAGAAAGCTGCTTTTAAGAAAATTGCACTCCAATAGGAGGAATGATGATTAGCTTGTGACAAAAGAGGAAAGAGAAGCCTTACTAGTTCTGGAAGAACTGGCCAAAGAAAAGGAACTACCTGATAGAGCAAAGGTGAGTACTTTACCTAAAGGTATTGTGAAGAAATCACAGAGCTTCCCTTCATTTAATATCTGTCCAGCCATTGACATATTTGTCAAAATGGTTTGTGAATATATAAATCAAATCCAAAGAGGAAATGGTGGTAAAAATCTGAGCACAGACGAATTTAGGGCCTTAGAGGAGCTAAAGCGATTGACGGGAGCCACAATTAAACCGGCCGAAAAGGGCAGGAACATCGTAGTATGGTCCACAGACATGTACGAACGTCAAGCGTTTAAACTACTGAGGGACAAAATGTGCTATAGAGTATTACCAGATAATCCTCTCTTCTGTTTTCAGAAGAAATTACTCCAGATCCTGGATATGGCAGTTGATAAGGACATTATCTCTAAAAAAATTAAGGAAAGTCTGATTGTTCAACATACAAAAAACGCAACATTTTATATAATCCTCAAAATTCACAAAAACAGCATGGATCCACCTGGTCGACCCATTGTAGCCGGTAATGACTGTTCGAGTCAAAACATCTGTAGATATGTAGATTTTTATCTACAGCAATTGGTTACATGCTTGCCTTCCTTTGTGCAGGACACAATATCTGTACTCAATAGATTGGAGGGAATACAACTATCGGACGATATGCTTCTGGTGACATCAGATGTGGAATCGCTTCACACAAGTATACGGCACGTGGACAGCATGCATGTGGTGGCAGAATTTCTGAAAAGTAATGATTAAGAGTCTTGTTTTAACAATCTGCTACTGCAATTACTGGAATTTATTTTACATCACAATTTTTTTGTTTTCAAGGATAAATATTATTTACAAACACAAGGCGTGGCGATGGGGGCAACGTGTGCCCCAACCTACGCTAATTTATTCTTGAGAGCCTGGGAGAGGCACATCTTTCAGGATGGAACCATTGAACACATTGACAAAGTACACAACTGGATTCGATACATTGACGTCCTGTTTATATGGGAAGGGACTGTAGAAGATCTCAATGTATTTATGTGCACGTTGAACAACAATAGGCTTAATATCAAACTCTCCTTTAAAGCAGGACGTGAACTGGATTTTTTGGATTTAAAGATTAGGGTGGAAGATGATGGAAAATTGCAAACAGACATTTATAGGAAGAGGACTGTGGTTAATTCCATTTTACATGCCAGCTCGGCACATCCGAGATCAACATTGGATGGAATTCCTAAAGGTCAGTTCATAAGACTCAAGAGAATATGTTCCAATAGGACTGATTTTCTGACTAAATCAGAGGAACTGAAAACACGATTAAAAGAAAGAGGATATAGTAACAGACAGATAAAAAGAGGAATTCAAATGGCCAATGCACGAAAAAGAGAAAAACTCTTGACTGAGAAACAAGAGATTAGATTTATCGCCAACTTTAATAATCAATGGAAGTTTCTCCAAGAAATTTTAAATAAACATTGGAGTATTTTAAAAACTGATCCAAAATTGAGAGACTGTATTCCTGAAAGACCCCTAATGACCGCTAGACGGTCAATAAATTTATAGGACCTCCTCGTTCATAGCCACTATATACCTGCAGCCAAAATAGAGAGACAAAAAGCTATTAAAGGGTCCTTTCCATGTGGATCATGCAAAGCCTGTACTAATATGGACAAATCCACTCAATTTACAGATTCTGACAAAGTACGAACGTTTGAAATCAGAGATTATATTCTCTTGCACATCAACTGGGATTATATATTATGCGGTATGCCCGTGTGATAAAATCTATATTGGTTTAACCACTAGAGAATTCCGCAAAAGAATACGGGAGCATGTTAGAGATATAGAAAAAGCAAAAGACGCAGAAGAATTGATGGATCTAAAGACCATACCTAAACACTTCAAGCTCTATCATCAGAGCAACCCGAATGGACTGCGCTTCAGGGGCATCGATCGTGTACATCTAGGAATAAGAGGAGGTAATTATATAAAAATTCTGGCACAAATAGAGGGTAAATGGATTTTTAGGCTCCATACTTTTACCCCCAAGGGACTCAATGAAAGTCTCAGTTTTGGCTCCTTTATTTAGACAGTGGCATGGTTTTAGGGGTTTATGGGTTAATAATTAGGGCAATGTTTTTTTTCTTACATGTAAAGAACCTTCGTTGTTTCTGTTAACCATTGTTTAATCCCGTTAATAATTTATCTATTTTTTGGTATTTTTAGTCTGCCTACCATCTTACAGTTAATTCACCTCTGTGGATGCCCAGTCTTGAATGTGAAGTGGTCAATAGAAAAGGGGTGCAAACCTGAAGTAATAATGGACTTGGATAAAGGAACACGATCTTGGACAATATCATCCATTTGCGTTTTTTTTTTGTTTTTTTTACTAGTATTGCACTTTTTTTATTCACATCTTTTATTTGCTCAATTTTCCTCACATATTTCTTTTGCACTATTAACAATTTTTATTCATTTCACACTTCTGCATATTTTATCCACATGTGTTACAGCACTGTACTGAAAAATATATACACTTCTTAACAAGATACACGTACGGTTTAGTCCGTACATAATTTTCATTTTCAGTTAATCTTTTTTTTATTTATATGCTGCAGAATATCAGCACTTTAGTAGCACTCTGTAGAGTTTACACTTTTGCATTATTAGCATTTCATCTTTTGCCCCAATGATCACTAGGTTGTATTAAATAGGATATAACATTAGCACTTTATTGCACCTTGCACTTTAATTTTATTACATACTTCCATGAAATCGTGTTTTATATAAGCTCCTATATCTTGGTATGTGTTTTTTAGTCCCTTTTCTTAAGCTAATCATGTGATTCTCTGATTAAATTTTATTAACATTTGGCCCTTCCCCCCTGTTGTATTTTGACTGCCGTTCCGGGATCTCTATGTCATCAGTGCACATGGCCGATGACGATGGCAATTCGCGTCATCACACGACGATTGCCCTCTCTGTCACCAGCCTCGGGGGAAGGGCGGAAGTGGAATGACGTGGCGGGTTGCGATAGGCCATGTGCCGTTTTGATGATGATGATATTCGTGAGCGGTCACATGCTCACAGCTCTACTCATTCATTGGCAGGCTTCTCCTTTTTAAACATGTCACTTTCCCCATACCTATTACTCCTCCTGAGGAAGCAATTTAACGCGAAACGCACGTCGAGGAGCGCCATCACCCTCTCCACAGTCTCCTGTTCTAGCGGTATGTTACTATTCCTATGCAGTGTTTGTTATTAGTAAGCATGATTTGCAACTTTATTGTTTAGTATACGCATAGGTTACATTAATACTTATCACCGCACATTATGCACTTTATGTAGACCTGGCCATCATATTAAACCTGTTGAGTCAGTTACTAATCCTGTTATTGGTCTACACTCAGATGCTGTTTTTCATAAGCTGTTAATTGAGGTAATGTGCAACTGTGTCATTTCCCTACTTTTTAAGTGTAATCTTTGTAGTGTGAATATTATGTTTTAACATTTGCCATTAATAAATATAATATTTTAATCGTTTATTATTTGTGTACTTTGCACTCATTTCTGAGGTTGATAAATCAACGAGGTACATAAGTCTCGCATGGAGGCCCGGTCACTGGTGGTGAAGTGGTGCTGTTCCGCAGAGCGACTGACCCGTGCATGCTGCAGCTGAAACTCCACTATCGCCTGCTGCTGCTCGCACAGTCTCTCCAGCATATGCATGGTGGAGTTCCACCTGGTGGGCACGTCACATATGAGGCGGTGAGCGGGAGGGCCGAAGTTACGCTGCATCGCAGACAGGCGAGCAGCAGCAGGATTAGAACGCCGAAAGTGCGCTCAGACGGACAACACTTTCTGCAGCAGCTCTGAAATTTCTGGGTAGTTTTTAAGGAATTTCTGCACCACCAAATTCAGCAAATGGGCCAGGAAAGGGATGTGCATCCCAGAGCTGCTACGAGATTTTGCCCATTATCGCACACCACCAGGCCGGACTTGAGGCTCCCTGGCAGCAACCACTCATCGGTCTATTGTTCTATGCCCCTCCACAGCTCCTGTGCAGTGTGGGGTTTGTCCCCCAAACACATGAGTTTTAAAACCGCTGTGGGGAGTCGCTCTGGTAGACAGCGGTGCGGGTGCAGTTTAGAGGCAAAACAAGGAGTCCAGATTGTGCAACAAACAGTGTTTTATTCACACTTGCACACAAAATGAAAAACAGTCTCTTGGTGACAGTTCACACACAACGGAAATAACGTAGCCAAACAAAAACAGTCCAACACAGGTTCAGTCACCTGGGAGGTGTAGGTGCAGGTTCGCACCACGCTGTCGGCCCAGCCGCAGGAGAATCCAGCTTCAGGTAGCCAGGAACAAAATACCTCCTTGCTGAGCTCTTTCCTCCTGGACAGAGAACTCCCAGCCCTGTTAGCAGCTCCAGGATAATCACACTCCACAGACACAGCTGCTGGCTGCGTTTTATATCCAGCCCAAAACATGGACTGGACCGTGGGGAGCAGCCACCCACCCTACTCTTTAGCTGCTCCCAGTAAGAGCCGGCCCGGATCGGCTTTGCAGCCATGCTATTTAACAAAGCCAAACAGCACTAGCTGCTGCAGACAAAAACCCGGCTCTCACCTCACCGAGGCCAGCAACCTCGGTGACACGTACCTGCCATCACATATGACACCTTGCACCTTACCACATACCCCCCTTTGTTCAACCCTGAGGGGTGAACACACGTGAGGCAGTGGACGCGGGACAGGGCATCTGCGTTGCCCTGCAAGCGGCCTGCCCTGTGTTCCACGGAAAACTTGAAATTTTGAAGAGATAGGAACCACCTGGTGACCCGAGCATTCCTCTCCTTGGCCTGACTCATCCATTTGAGGGGAATGGTCGGTCACCAGACGGAACCTCCTCCTAACAGGTAGTAGCGGAGAGATTCGAGTGCCCACTTGATAGCCAGGCACTCCCTCTCCACTATACTATACCTGGACTCGGCGGGACTGAGCTTACGGCTCAGGAAGACAACGGGATGTTCTTCCCCGTTGACCTCCTGCGACAGTACCGCACCGAGGCCTACCTCCGAGCGTCGGTCTGTACGACAAACTCCTTGTTGAAGTCGGGTGTCACCAAAACCGGGGACCCACACAGGGCCGACTTCAACGCGGAGAAAGCCTCCTCCGCCTTCTCACTCCAGCTAACCCTCCCAGACTTTCGCCCCTTCAACAGGTCTGTCAATGGCGCTGCTATTGTGGCAAAGTGGGGCACAAACCTCATGTAGTAACCTACAATCCCCAGGAACGACTTTACCTGCCTGGTGGTGACCGGTCGGGGCCAGTTACGAATGGCCTCTACCTTAGTTACCTGAGGTTTGATGACTCCCGCCCAATTACATATCCCAGATATTTTGTCTCCTCTAACCCTATGGAGCACTTCTTTGGGTTAGCGGTCAGTCCGGCTTTCCTCAGGGCATCCACTACCGCCTGCACCTTGGGTAAATGGCTTTCCCAGTCGGTGCTGTGGATGACTACATCATCCAAGTAGGCCGAGGCGTACCGGCGATGTGGTCGCAGCACTATGTCCATTAACCTTTGGAAAGTGGCGGGCGCCATGCAGGCCAAAGGGTAACACCTTGTAGTGATACAGGCCCTGCGTGGGTAACAAATGCGGTTTTTCCTTAGCCGACTCCGTTAAGGGTACCTGCCAGTACCCTTTAGTGAGGTCCAGCACAGAAAAATAACGGGCTTGTCCTAAACTTTCAACCAGCTCGTCTACTCGGGGCATGGGATGCGCGTCAAACTTGGATACTTCATTTAACTTGCGAAAGTCGTTGCAGAACCGCAGCGTCCCATCCGGCTTAGGTATTAGGACTATGGGACTGGCCCACTCACTTTTCGACTCCTCAATGACCTCGAGCTTCAACATTAACTGTACTTCCTCCGCGATGGCCCGTCGCCGAGCCTCGGGTACCCGGTATGGTTTTAACCGGATCTTGGCCTGAGGCTCAGTGGCGATGTCATGTTGGATGAGAGGCGTGCGGCCAGGGAGGTCCGAGAACACATCCGTGTTCCGACTGATGAACTCCCTGACTTCCTGAACTTGTTTGGAAGACAGGCTGTCTGCAATTTTACCGTGGTTACTGCTTCACAGGCCTCGAACTGTGGGGCTGGACCCTTTTCACCTAGAAGCCCTGGCCGGGGGCTGTGGTCGTCGGCTGTGTCCCTATCTTTCCACGGCTTAAGTAAATTCACGTGGTACACCTGCTCCGGCTTGCGCCGCCTGGCTGGTGTACTTTGTAATTTACTTCCCTACCTTCTCGATCACCTCATAGGGGCCCTGCCACCTAGCTAGGAATTTGCTGTCAAGGGTGGGTACCAGAACCAAAACCCGATCTCCCGGATTGAAGTCCCGTACCCGAGCCTGACGATTGTACACCCTACTCTGGGCTTGTTGCGCTGCCTCCATATGCTCCCGGACCAAGGGCAACACCCTTTCCATCCGGTCCTGCATTTGGGCGACATACTCAATGACACTTTTGTGGGGGACAGGCTGTTGTTCCCACGCTTCCTTGGCGATATCCAACAGGCCCCGAGGGTGTCTGCCATAAAGCAGTTCGAAGGGCGAGAGCCCAGTAGAGGCCTGGGGCACCTCTCGCACTGCGAACATGAGATAGGGCAGAAGCAGATCCCAGTCCTTCCCATCTCTAGACACCACCCTCTTTAACATATTTTTAGAGTTTGGTTAAACCTCTCCCACAAGACCGTCTGTTTGCGGATGGTAAACGGACGTCCGTAACTGCTTTATACGCAACAATTTACACAGTTCCCTCATTACTTTGGACATAAAAGGGGTCCCTTGGTCTGTCAGAACCTCTTTTGGCAGGCCCACACGGAAAACATCTCCATTAACTCTTTGGCAATGAGCTTAGCTGAGGTATGTCGCAGAGGCACCGCCTCCGGATACCCAGTGGCATAGTCGAGAACTACCAGAATGTGTTGGTGGCCCCTGGCAGACTTTGGTACAGGCCCAATTAAATCCATCGCGATTCGCTCAAGCGGTACTTCAATAATTGGCAGAGGTACCAGGGGACTACGGAAATGTGGCTGGGGGCTAGTTATCTGACAGGTCGGACAGGACTTACAATAATTCTCTACCTCCTTGAACACACTGGGCCAATAAAATCGCTGCAGTATGCGGTCCTGGGTTTTCTGCCACCCCAGGTGTCCCCAAGAACATGTTGGTGGGCAAGCTCCATGACAAGCTTGCGATACGCTGTGGGCACCACCAACTGTTCAACAGGTTCGCCTCGGATTTGGTTCACCCGATACAACATATCCTGCAGAACAATAAACCGTGGGAACATTAATTCAGCCCCTGGTTTCTGGGGTTTCCCATCAATTTCAGCACATTCTCCCAGGCCCTGGTTAGGGGTTTGGTCCCGGTGTTGTGCGGTCCCAAAATTTTCCCGGAGACATTGAGGTCTGCCAACTCAGGTCCCGGTGGCAAGTCCTCCGTGTCTCCCACCATTACACTCAGTGGGGTTGTCTCCCCCTCTACCGCTGGAGCAGTGGTCACCCCTACCGCCCGGCCCTTCAGACTCGGGCTCCCAGGGTTCTGGCCTTCCAGCGGTATCAGGCCACTCTACTAGGGTCACCCCTGTCTCGGGTCCCTCAGATACCTTTATTGCCGGCCACAGCGCCGGAAAACCGAGGAAGTCCCTCCCAAGTATTAGTTCGTGTGGGAGTTTAGTAGCGACAGCCACCTCGTGGGTCCACCTACCAGCCGCTGTGGACAAAGTCACTAGTGCAGTGGGATAGTCTTTCAGGTCTCCGTGGATGCACAGGACCCCGACTTTACGGCCAGTATACTCCGCAGGCCGTACAAGTGCAGCCCTTACCAGGAGACTAAACTCCCGGAGTCCAGCAGAGCCACCGCCAGAGAGTCTCCCACCTCTACCTGACACAGGTGGTTATGGTCCTGCACCTCACGGGTGCCAGTTGCGCACAGCTTCCGTGCATACAGGGAGTGGCGACCCCCGTAGTTCATATCCATCGGCTCATCCCGATGCGGACAGTCGGCCCTGATGTGGCCTGGCTCCTGACACCTCCAGCATACCACGGGAGGCGGACTCGCAGGGGTATATTCCGGGCAGGCCGCTCTGTCGCGGACGTCGGAACTGGGGCAGAGGCCTCCGGGGTTTGACTGACCCCTTCCCGCAAGAGTCCCCTGCAGGTTTCTGGTGGCCTCGTGGCGCTCCACCAGGTCGACCATCTCCAGGGCATTGGTGGGCGATACCTGGCCGATCCAGTGCTGGAGGGGATAAGGCAGGGCCCTCCAAAGATGTCCGCCAACAGTCGATCCAGCATGGCAGTGGGACTTAGTAGATCGGGCTGCAGCCACTTTTGCAGCCTGTGCAGCAGATCGTAGAACTGCGGCCTAGCGGGTTCAGTCGTTTTAAAGTCCCACTGGTGGACTCTTTGGGCGCGGACCAGCACGTTCACGCCCAGTCTGGCTAGGACCTCTCCTTTCACAGTGTCATAATCTGCCGCTTGGTCATCCGACAAGTCGAAAAACACCTGCTGGGGTCCGGAAGCCAGGAACGGAGCGACCACCTCAGCCCACTGGTCACGGGGTAACTTTTCCCTCACGGCGACCTTCTCAAAAACCGCCAGGTGCGTCTCAACGTCGTCTGCGGGGTCATTTTGGGATCGCCGCACGGACCGCTTTCCGGGCATCTTGGACGTGGTGGGGCGCTCCTGCCGCCTGTAATGCCATCACATGTTGTAGCAGTAGTTGGTTGGTCTCCCGCTGCTGCACGTTAGCCTCTATGAGAGCCTTCACAGCAGCCTCCATGTTGCCAGAAACTCCTGCTTGCAGCTTTGCTGGCTTAATATATTCCATACACTTTAGAAAAACAAAACTTCGGCGTTCACGCCAGCCTCACTACGCATGCCCGCATCCGACACCAAATGTGGGGAGTCGCTCTGGTAGACAGCGGTGCGGGTGCAGTTTAGAGGCAAAACAAGGAGTCCAGATTGTGCAACAAACAGTGTTTTATTCACACTTGCACACAAAATGAAAAACAGTCTCTTGGTGACAGTTCACACACAACGGAAATAACGTAGCCAAACAAAAACAGTCCAACACAGGTTCAGTCACCTGGGAGGTGTAGGTGCAGGTTCGCACCACGCTGTCGGCCCAGCCGCAGGAGAATCCAGCTTCAGGTAGCCAGGAACAAAATACCTCCTTGCTGAGCTCTTTCCTCCTGGACAGAGAACTCCCAGCCCTGTTAGCAGCTCCAGGATAATCACACTCCACAGACACAGCTGCTGGCTGCGTTTTATATCCAGCCCAAAACATGGACTGGACCGTGGGGAGCAGCCACCCACCCTACTCTTTAGCTGCTCCCAGTAAGAGCCGGCCCGGATCGGCTTTGCAGCCATGCTATTTAACAAAGCCAAACAGCACTAGCTGCTGCAGACAAAAACCCGGCTCTCACCTCACCGAGGCCAGCAACCTCGGTGACACGTACCTGCCATCACATATGACACCTTGCACCTTACCACACCGCCTACTGACGTTTACTCCTGGCTGTGCTGAAGTGGGTTGTGAAGGTATTTCACTGACCGGATGAGGTGGTGGTAGAAAAGGAAGAAGCGGAGTAGGAGAAGTCGGAAACAGGAGACAAAGAATAATGCCCTGTGATCCTCGGTGTTGAAAGGACATGCTCCAAACCACTATCCGCCTCAGGCCTAGCCGCCACTATGTACATTTACCCAGTGTGCAGTTAGGGAGATATAGCGTCCCTGCACATGCTTATTGGTCCATGTATCTGTGGTTATGTGGA
This sequence comes from Bufotes viridis, assembly GCA_033119425.1. Lineage (NCBI taxonomy): Eukaryota > Metazoa > Chordata > Amphibia > Anura > Bufonidae > Bufotes > Bufotes viridis. The sequence continues at coordinate 278,581,351 of CM065592.1, forward strand.
CCTTGCCACAGATGGCATTGCGCAGTGCACACTTGATTTTTATCCTCCACTTGGTTGTGCAGGAAAGGAACGGCTCGCCTTGAAAAGTAGTGGTGGCTGGCAACGACGTACTGTGGGACAGTCACAGCCATCAGCTGTTTAAAACAGTCCGTCTACACTAGACAGACGGAATGACAGCATTTCAAAGGCCAGTAATTTTGAAATGCTGGCATTCAGGGCTAGGGATCGAGAGTGGGTATCTGGGTATTTTCTCTTTCTCTCCAGTGTTTGGGAGATGGACAGCTGAACGCTTGCGTGTGACATGGTGGGAATGCTTGGTGATGATGACGGAGGTGGTGGTGTTGGTGGCACATCCTATGTTTGCTGGGTGGCAGGTGGAGGAGGTGGAGGAAGAGGCAGAGACAGCAGCAGAAGAGGAAGCAGGAGGAGTCTGAGACCTTTCTTGGTTTTTAAGGTGTTTACTCCACTGCAGTTCGTGCTTTGCATGTATATGCCTGGTCATGCAGGTTGTGCTCAGGTTTAGAACGTTTATGCATCGCTTCAGGCTCTGATGGCACAACGTGCAAACTCGTGTCTTGTCGTCAGGACATTGTCTGAAAAACTGCCACGCCAATGAACTCCCTGGAGCTGGCTTTGGTGTGCTAAGTCCCTTGGTGCGGTGGGCATAGCAGGCGTACTGTCTCGGGGACTACCGCTCCGCTTTTGCAGCCTGTTCCCTCTTTTGCTGTGCTGTTGTCTCTGTGCGACCACCGCCTCTTCCTCAGAACTGCACACGTCACTAGCATGAATATGAGTCCAGTCGAGGTCTAGGACCTCATCATCCTCCACATCATCTTCCACCCATTCTTGACCCCTGCCCACCTCGTCAGTTGGCACACTGCAGAAAGCCATAGCAGTTGTCACCTGTGTTTCGTCATCATCAGAGATGTGCTCTGGTGGTCCTCCCATGTCCTCATCCTGCAACATAAGTGGTTGGGCATCAGTACATTCAATGTCTTCCACTTCTGGGGTAGGGCTATGTGGATGGCCGGGGGAAACCTTGCCAGCAGAGTCATCAAAAAGCATAAGAGTCTGCTTAATGACTTGGAGCTCAGGCTGCTTGGCTGCTTTGCAAGGGGGTGAGGTGAAAGACTGATGGGCATGGGCTACAGGTGCCAACTCTGAGCTTTCTGCAGAGGACTGGGTGGGATATACTGTGAAGAAACTGGCGTCACTATCAGCCACCCAATCTACTATCTCCTGTACTTGTTTTGGCCTCACCATCCGTAGAGCGGCCTTCGGGTCTACCAAATAACACTGCAGATTCTGTTGCCTACTCAGAGGTTGCCCACCTGAGGAAGGTGTTTCACTTGGACCTGAAGTTGGTGCTGAACGGTCAAATCCTCTCCCAGCAACAGGAGCTCCACCAACACCACCACGGCCATGCCCACTTCCCTTATTTGATGTTCTCCTCATTATTTGTGTTCACCCGCAAAGCTGACAGATGTTTTTTCTCCAGTGTCAATTTAACTGCCAATAGTCAACAATCAAGTTCACTAACACTAAGGCAGTGCCCATGTCAGAAAAATGCTCTGTGGACCAAGAATACCCCCTTTTTTGCCCAAAAATACACTAATGCACTATTTTACTGCAGAAATGTAAAATATGTATTTGGGTGGTGTATTGTAAACTTCTTTGTGGACCTGGAATAACGCTTCTTTCCCCAAAATTCACAAATGCACTATTTAACAGTTGAAAATTAAACGTAGGAATTTGTTCGCTGTATGCACAACTGGTTTGGGGACACAGAACACGGCTTTTTTCACCAAAATTCACAAATGCAGTATTTAAAGGCTGGAAATTAAACATAAGTATTTCTGCACTTTATGCACAACAGTTTTGTGGGCCTAGAACATGGCTTTTTTCAGTAAAACACACTAAAGCACTATTTCCGTGCTGCAATTTAAAATTGGTATTTGTACGCTGTATGAACAACTGCTTTGTGGACCCAGAACACAGCTTTTTTTACTAAAACACACAAAATGCAGTATTTAACTGCTGGAAATTAACGTAGGAATTTGTACGCGGTATGCACTACTGGTTTGGGGACCCAGAACACGGCTTTTTTCACAAAAATTCACAAATGCGGTATTTAAAGGCTGGAAATTAAACATAGGTATTTTTTACGCTTTATGCACAACTGTTTTGTGGGCCTAGAACACAGCCTTTTTTACCCTAAAAATACACTGATGCACTATTTTCCTGTAGAAATATAAAATATGTATGTGTACGCTGCATACACAACTGTTTTGTGGACCAGGAATACCGCTTTTTCCTAAAAATACACTGATTCTCTATTTCACTGCAGAAATGTCAAATATGTATTTGGGCGGTGTATTTAAAACTGATTTGTGGATCAGGATTACTTTTTTTCACAAAAATACACTGATGCACTATTGAATATACGGTTGTGTGCGTTGTATGCACAAGTTCTCTATAGCACCATAAGTCCAAGACTACAGAAATGGACTATGTCACCCCATAATTATACAAAAGGTAATGTAGGGGACTTGACCTGCCAGAAAAAAAAGCATTTTTTCCTTCACGGAGCTACCAAAAAGGATTAGACTGATGTCCCTGGCAGGCTAGCACACCTGCAGGTCACATGCAGTTCCCAGGACACTGCAGTGGCTAAAATGGCCGGTTGACCCCCACCTCAGTAGCAGATGGATTAAAAAAAAATTCCTTTGCAGTGGCGTGGTACATAAATGTAGGATTGCAAAAGCACACTCCCTCAATATTTGCTGTATCTTGAGGATTGCAAAACAACAGGTTCTACTGATTTCTTCCCTAATATCTCCTTGAGAACATAGGCAGCAACCTTTCCTTAGACTAACACCAGCAGAGTGACGTGCGGCACTACATGACTCCAGCTTATAAAGAGACTGGGTCACATGCTGCACTCAGCCAATCAAAGCCATGCCATTCGTAGGTATTCCTGCGATTGCTTCTTAGGGCAAAGATGTAAAACGCTTGCTGATTGGCTGCTGTGCAGCCTTTAAAAAAGCGGGAAAAATCACCGAACAATGGACCTGAGCCCGAACTTTTATGAAAATGTTCTGGTTCGGGTCCATGTCCCGAACACCCCAAAATTCGGTACGAACCCGAACCATACAGTTCAGGTTCGCTCAACCCTAGTAATAGTCTCTGAATTTGTTATATCCTTGGGGTCATATAGTTTAGTGTTTGTCCCTGAATTAAGAAGGTAAGGGATTTTATCTTTGTTCGCACTGGTTTTCAGTAGTTGGGAGAGAAGCCTACTGGCTTTATTATCTTGAGAATAGTATTGTACCCTAAGGGATCGCATGCGTTTTTCATAGTTAAGTATTAAGCATTCATTTAGTTGGGTGCGTAATACTCGGAGCTTGTCAATTAGCGAAGGGGAAATGTTCATTTTATTAAGAGACTCAATATGTCTAATCTCTGATATGAGGTCTGAGAATCTTTCCCATCATTTAGAATAAAGTATTCTTTTAATGCTTACCGAGTTCTGCTTGGTAGACTTCATGACATGAGTAGTGTTGAGCGAACAGTTCGAGCATAGTTCGGGTTCGTACCGAATTTTGGGGTGTTCGGGACACGAACCCGGACCCGAACATTTTCAAAAAAGTTTGAGTTCGGGTTCGTTCTTCCGCGATTTCTTCCCACTTTCTGAAGGGCTGCACAGCAGCCAATCAGCTATTGTTTTACTTCTTGCCCTAGGAGCCCATCACAGCCATGCCTACTAATGGTATGGCAGTGATTGGCCAAGTGCAGCATGTGACCCAGACTCTATTTAAGCTGGAGTTAGTAGCGCCGCACGTCGCACTGCTCTGATTAGTGTAGGGAGAGGACGCAGCTGCTGTGAGGGCGAGATTAGGCAGGGAAAAGTCTGCAAAAACACCTAATGAAGTGATCGATCTACAGCTGTGAATGATTGAACTTCTGCTAGTTACATGCTCACTGGTTTTTAGGCTGCACAGAGCGTTTTGTATGTCACTTATTTTCTGTGGTGATCGGCGGCCATTTTGTGACTTGTGGTGCACCAGAACAAGCTGCCACCAAGTCCATCAATCCATCAATACTACTTTTTTTATCCTACATTAGGGGCTTGGCTGTGCTAATTGTCACCCCTAGAAACTCAGGATAGCAATTTCTATATTTTATTAAGGGGTTAAATACAATTGCCAAAAAAAACAATCCCCTAAATCTGGTGTTCCAGCTTTGGCTAGCCAAGTATAATACTGTCTGCTGTTTGGCAAACGAAAGATTATATTCTGTGGTGAAATTCAATTGTCAAAATAGCAATCCCCTAAATCTGGTGTCCCAGCACTGGCTAGCAAACTATAATAGTGTCTGCCAAAACATATATTTTGTTCTAGGGTGAAATTCAATTGCCAAAATAGCAATACCATAAATCTGGTGTCACAGCTGTGGCTGGAAAACTATAATAGTGTCCGCAACAACATATATTTTGTTCTGGGGTGAAATTCAATTGCCAAAATAGCAATACCATAAATCAATGGTTTCACCTGTGGCTGGCCAAGTTTCATAGTGTCCTGCAAAGGATATATTTTGTTCTGGGGTGAAATTCAATTGATAAAAATAGCAATACCATAAATTGGTGGTTTCAGCTGTGGGTGGCCAAGTTTCATAGTGTCCTGCAAATTATATATTTTGTTCTGGGGTGAAATTCAATTGCCAAAATAGCAATACAATGAATCTGCTGTTCCAGCTGTTGCAGGCCTAGTTTAAATATGTCCGTAACACGGTATATTTTGTTATGGGGTGAAATTCAATTGGCAAAATAGCAATACCATAAATCAGTGTTTCAGCTGTGGCTGGCAAACTATAATAGTGTCCGCCCAAACATATATTTTGTTCTGGGGTGAAATTCAATTGCCAAAATAGCAATACCCTGATTCTGATGTCCCAACACTGGCTGGCAAAGTATAATAGTGTCCGCCAAAACATATATTTTGTTCTGCGGTGAAATTCAATTGCCAAAATAGCAATACCCTGAATCTGGTGTTCCAGCTGTTGCAGGCCTAGTTTAAATCTGTCCGTAACACGGTATATTTTGTTCTGGGGTGAAATTCAATTGCCAAAATAGCAATACCATAAATCAATGGTTTCAGCTGTGGCTGGCAAACTATAATAGTGTCCGCCAAAACATATATTTTGTTCTGGGGTGAAATTCAACTGCCAAAATAGCAATCCCCTAAATTTGGTGTCCCAGCATTGGCTGGCAAAGTACAATAGTGTCCGCCAAAACATATATTTTGTTCTGGGGTGAAATTCAATTGCCAAAATAGCAATACCCTGATTCTGATGTCCCAACACTGGCTGGCAAAGTATAATAGTGTCCGCCAAAACACATATTTTGTTCTGCGGTGAAATTCAATTGCCAAAATAGCAATACCCTGAATCTGGTGTTCCAGCTGTTGCAGGCCTAGTTTAAATCTGTTCGTAAAAGGGTATATTTTGTTCTGGGGTGAAATTCAATTGCCAAAATAGCAATACCATAAATCAGTGGTTTCAGCTGTGGCTGGCCAAGTATCAAAGTGTCCTGCAAAACATATATTTTGTTCTGGGGTGAAATTCAATTGCCAAACTAGCAATACCATAAATCAGTGGTTTCAGCTCTGGCTTGCAAACTATGATAGTGTCCACCAAAACATATATTTTGTTCTGGGGTTAAATTAAATTGCCAAAATAGCAATACCATAAATCAATGGTTTCAGCTGTGGCTGGTCAAGTTTCAAAGTGTCCTGCAAAGGATATATTTTGTTCTGGGGTGAAATTCAATTGCCAAAATAGCAATACCCTGAATCTGGTGTTCCAGCTGTTGCAGGCCTAGTTTAAATCTATCCATAAAAGGATACCTTTCAGTCAGGGCCTAAATACTAGCCCTTAAAGAGATATTCCCCTATATCAGTGGTTACTGCTGTGCCTGGATTAGTGTAATACGCTACATAAATAAATAGGCAGATAGTGTTAGGTGCCTGTAAAAAAAAGGCCTGAATTTGAAATCAATACCTTGGGCCAAATATCTTTTTTTCTTATTGTGGTGCTTGGTGAACGGTAACAATGAGGAAAACATCTAGTAAGGGACGCGGACGCCGTTGTGGTGGTGTTAGTGTACCCTCTGGTGCTGGGAGAGGACGTGGCCATTCTTCCACAGCCACACGTTCTAGTGAACCAACTACCTCACGTTCCAGTACCCGCCAGAATTTACAGCAATATTTTGTGGGGCCCAATGTCGTTCTAAGGATGGTAAGGCCTGAGCTGGTACAGGTGCTAGTCAATTGGGTGGCCGACAGTGGATCCAGCACGTTCACAACATTATCTCCCACCCAGTCTTCTGCAGAAAGCGCACAGATGGCACCTGAAAACCAAGCCCATCAGTCTGTCACATCACCCCCATGCATATCAGGGAATCTATCTGAGCCTCAATTTAAGCAGCAGTCTCTTATGCTGTTTGAAGACTCTGCTGGCAGGTTTTCCCAAGGGAATCCACCTAGCCCTTACCCAGTGGTAGAAGACATAGAATGCACTGATGCACAACCACTGATGTTTCCTGATGATGAGGACATGGGAATACCATCTCATTGCAGTCCGCACGTCTCTGATGATGACGAAACACAAGTGCCAACTGCCGCGTCTTTCTGCAGTGTGCAGACCGAACAGGAGGTCAGAGAGGAAGACTGTGTGGAAGACGATGCAGGGGACGATGAGGTCCTAGACCCCAAATGGAATGAAGGTCGTGCCACTGACTTTCATAGTTCAGAGGAAGAGGCAATGGTGAGACTGAGCCAACAGCGTAGCAAAAGAGGGAGCAGGGGGCAAAAGCAGAACAGCCGCCTCCAAGAGATTTCGCCTGCTACTGGCCACCGCCACATGGGACCGAGCACCCCAAAGGCAGCTTCAAGCAGTTCACTTGCATGGCACTTCTTTAAACAATGTGCTGAAGACAAGACCAGAGTGGTTTGCACGCTGTGCCATCAGAGCCTGAAGCGAGGCATTAACATTCTTCTGCTGCTGCCTCGGCCTCTTCCTCCGCCTCGGAAGGAATGTTGGCACCTGCCGCCCACCAAACAGAGGATGTGCCATCGACACCACCACCTGCGTCACCAAGCATCTCCACAATGTCACACGGCAGCGTTCAGCTCTCCATCTCACAAACCTTGGAGAGAAAGCGTAAATTCCCACCTAGCCACCCTCGAGCCCTGGGCCTGAATGCCAGCATTTCTAAACTACTGGCCTTTGAAATGCTGTCATTCAGGCTGGTGGACACAGACAGCTTCAAACAGCTGATGTCCATGGCTGTCCCACAGTATGTTCTTCCCAGCCGCCACTACTTCTCCAAGACAGCCGTGCCTTCCCTGCACAACCAAGTATTCGATAAAATCAAGTGTGCACTGCGCAACGCCATCTGTGGCAAGGTCCACCTAACCACAGATACGTGGACCAGTAAGCACGGCCAGGGATGCTATATCTCCCTAATTGCACACTGGGTAAATGTAGTGGCAGCTGGGCCCCAGGCGGAGAGTTCCTTGGCGCACGTCCTAGGATCGCAGGGCATCATTCTTTGCCTCCTGTAGCCTCCTCCTCCTACTCGGCTTCCTCCTCCTCTGCTTCCACCAGCTCATCCAGTCAGCCACACACCTTTACCACCAACTTCAGCACAGCCCGGGGTAAACGTCAGCAGGCGATTCTGAAACTCATATGTTTGGGGGACAGGCCCCACACCGCGCAGGAGTTGTGGCGGGGTATTGAACAACAGACCGACAAATGGTTTCTGCCGGTGGGCCTCAAGCCCGGCCTGGTGGTGTGCGATTATGCTGAATTTAGTGGTGCAGAAGTTCATTCACAACAACCCCGACATGTCAGAGCTGCTGCATAAAGTGCGGGCCGTCTGTGCGCGCTTCCGGCGTTCACATCCTGCACTGCGCTGGGGAACAGCACCACTTCACCACCAATGATTGGGCCTCCATGCGAGACCTGTGTGCCCTGTTGCGCTGTTTCAAATACTCCATCAACATGGCCAGTGGCGATGACACCGTTATCAGCGTTACAATACCACTTCTATGTCTTCTTGAGAAAACATTTAGGGCGATGATGGAAGAGGAGGTGGCCCAGGAGGAGGAGGAGGATGAGGGGTCATTTTTAGCACTTTCAGGCCAGTCTGTTAGAAGTGCCTCAGAGGGAGGTTTTTTGCAACAGCAGAGGCCAGGTACAAATGTGGCCAGCCAGGGCCCACTACTGGAGGACGAGGAGGATGAGGAGGAGGTGGAGGAGGATGAGGATGAAGCAGGTTCACAGCTGGGTGGCACCCAACACAGCTCAGGCCCATCACTGGTGCGTGGCTGGGGGGATACGGAGGACGATGACGATACGCCTCCCACAGAGGACAGCTTGTCCTTACCTCTGGGGAGCCTGGCACACATGAGCGACTACATGCTGCAGTGCCTGCACAACGACAGCAGAGTTGCCCACATTTTAACGTGTGCGGACTACTGGGTGGCCACCCTGCTGGATCCCCGATACAAAGACAATGTGCCCACCTTACTTCCTGCACTGGAGCGTGATAGGAAAATGCGCGAGTACAAGCGCACATTGGTAGACACGCTCCTGAGAGCATTCCCAAATGTCACAGGGGAACAGGTGGAAGCACAAGGCGAAGGCAGAGGAGGAGCATGAGGTCGCCAACGCAGCAGTGTCACGGCCAGCTCCTCTGAGGGCAGGGTTAGCATGGAAGAAATGTGGAAAAGTTTTGTCTCCACGCCACAGCTAACTGCACCACCACCTGATATGGAACGTGTTAGCAGGAGGCAGCATTTCACTAACATGGTTGAACAGTACGTCTGCACATCCCTTCACGTATTGACTGATGGTTCGGCCCCATTCAACTTCTGGGTCTCCAAATTGTCCACGTGGCCAGAGTTAGAATTTTATGCCTTGGAGGTGCTGGCCTGCCCGGCGGCCAGCGTTTTGTCTGAACGTGTATTCAGCACGGCAGGGGGCGTCATTACTGACAAATGCAGCTGCCTGTCCACAGCCAACGTGGACAAGCTGACGTTCATAAAAATGAACCAGGCATGGATACCACAGGACCTGTGCCTCCCTTGTGCAGAATAGACATTTATAACTGCCTCCCCATCAACCATGTATTCTTGTACTCCGGGGCACTTCTTTATTGAATTCTCATTTTTTTAACTTTACCATGATCTTGGGTTGCAACCCAAAGTTGAATAAACCTCTCCTCTGTCTGGGTGCTGGGGCCTAAATAACTGAAAGTGGCCTTCTCCAGTGGTGGGTGAAATGACGCATGATTCCTTGCTGTGGGACCTCTCTCCTCGGTCTGGGTGCTGGGCCGAAATAACTGAAAGTGGCCTTCTCCAGTGGTGGGTGATATGACACCTTATTCCTTTCTGTGGGACCTCTCTCCTCTGTCTGGGTGCTGGGGCCAAAATAACTGAAAGTGGCCTTCTCTAGTGGTGGGTGAAATGACGCATGATTCCTTGCTGTGGGACCTCTCTCCTCGGTCTGGGTGCTGGGCCGAAATAACTGAAAGTGGCCTTCTCCAGTGGTGGGTGATATGATGCCTTATTCCATGCTGTGGGACCTCTCTCCTCTGTCTGGGTGCTGGGGCCAAAATAACTGAAAGTGGCCTTCTCTAGTGGTGGGTGAAATGACGCATGATTCCTTGCTGTGGGACCTCTCTTTTCGGCCTGGGTGCTGGGCCAAAATAACCGAAAGTGGCCTTCTCCAGTGGTGGGTGATATGACGCCTTATTCCTTGCTGTGGGACCTCTCTCCTCTGTCTAGGTGCTGGGGCCGAAATAACTGAAAGTGGCCTTCTCCAGTGGTGGGTGATATGACACATGATTCCTTGCTGTGGGACCTGTATCCTTGGTCTGGGTGCTGGGCCGATATAACTGAAAGTGGCCTTCTCCAGTGGTGGGTGATATGACGCATGATTCCTTGCTGTGTGACCTCTCTCCTCTGTCTGGATGCTGGGGCCGAAATAACTGAAAGTGGCCTTCTCCAGTGGTGGGTGATATGACGCATGATCCCTTGCTGTGGGACCTCTCTCCTCTGTCTGGGTGCTGGGGACGAAATAACTGAAAGTGGCTTTCTCCAGTGGTGGGTGATATGACACATGTTTCCTTGCTGTGGGACCTCTCTCCTCTGTCTGGGTGCTGGGGCCGAAATAACTGAAAGTGGCCTTCTCCAGTGGTGGGGGATATGACGCATGATTCCTTGCTGTGGGACCTCTCTCCTCTGTCTGGGTGCTGGGGCCGAAATAACTGAAAGTGGCCTTCTCTAGTGGTGGGTGAGATGACGCATGATTTCTTGCTGTGGGTCCTCTCTCCTCTGTCAGGGTGCTGGGGCCGAAATAACTGAAAGTGGCCTTCTCCAGTGGTCGGTGATATGACGCATGATTCTCTGCTATGGGACCTCTCTCCAATTGATATTGGTTCATTTTTATTTATTTTATTTTATTTTAATTTTAATTTCATTTGTTTGTATGGCATTTACTTACATTTTGCTGCCTTTTACAGCCCTCTAGCCCTTTCCTGGACTATTTTACAGCCTTTTTAGTGCCTAAAAGTTCGGGTCCCCATTGACTTCAATGGTGTTCGGGTTCGGGATAAAGTTCGGGTCGAGTTCGGATCCCGAACCCGAACATTTTCGGGAAGTTCGGCCGAACTTCTCGAACCCGAACATCCAGGTGTTCGCTCATCTCTATTCATGAGACATAAAGTATTCATTATTTCGCCATTAAGGACAAGAATGTGACGCAAATCTCTCCTCTAAAGGTAAAGTGATAATGGCGTGATCAGACCATTTTATGGTGTCTATGGACGCAGAGAGTGAGCTGGGTAGAAGTGACCTCGAGATTAAGAAAAGATCTATACGGGAATACATTCTGTGTCTAGGTGAAAAGAGCGTATGGTCCTTCTCTGACTCGTGGAGTATTCTTCAAATATCACATAAGTCATGTTTGCATAAAACTTTGGCTAAGGAAGGGGATTTCCAAGTAAAAGGGGTGGTAGTGTCCCAATGAAAATCATGCACCATGTTGAAATCCCCGCGGACTATCAGATGTCCCCATCTATGTTTATCAATCTTACTCATTAATTTGTTGAAAAAAGACGGTTGGTGTCTATGGGGAGCATAGATAGCCACCACCGTGTTTTTAACATTATTGATAGTTTCAGTTAGCAAAATGTAACTGCCTCCCGAGTCAGTTATAACCTCATGTGGAGTAAAGGCTACTGTATTGTGGATTGCCACTAATACGTCCCTTTGTTTTTTTGCAAAATGAGCTTGGAAGATGTGAGGAAATTTAGGGTGATGTATTCTGTGAGCATCTGAAGTTATGAGGTGTGTCTCTGACGCACAGAAAATGTCAGCGTGGTGTCACCAACCTACGTGTCCGAGCTCCAGCGCAGCAGTATGGGGTTCGGACACTGAAGCGAGGTACCAGACGCGCTGTCAGGCCATGCCCCTTAGTGACTTGGTGCTTAGGCCATGCCCCTCTCGATGACACACAGACCACACCCCTCTCGACAACCATGCCCCCTGATTATGTCACACCTGAGTCACTTCCCTGGTGATGTCAGTGCTCAGGTGACATTTAAGGCAGCTACTGGCAATCATCCTTTGCTAGTTATATGTTTTCCTTTCTGTGTTCTGCTGCCTTTGTGTGAATTGGACTGTTGCTTTTGGACTTGGCCTCGGCTATTCCTAGACCTCTCCCTCTGCTCAGGAATTCTGTACTTGCTTCCTGTCCGGTATTGACCCTTGGCTTGTTATTGCTACCTTCTTCCGCTTAGTGATTGTGCTTGGTATTGACCTCCTGAAAATCATGCACCATGTTAAATTCCCAGCGGACTATTAGATGTCTCCATCTATGTTTATCAATCTTACTCATTAATTTGTTGAAAAAAGACGGTTGGTGTCTATGGGGAGCATAGATAGCTACCACCGTGTATTGGACATTATTGATAGTTACAGTTAGCAAAATGTAACTGCCTCCCGAGTCAGTTATAACCTCACGGTTTGACTGTTTCTGGCACTACTTACTCTTGGTGTTTGTTTGTCTGGCGCTTGGTTTGAATCTCTGCACTTACCAGTATAGGGACCGTCGACTAGTTGTGGACTTGTCACCTAGGACTTGTTCCGAAAGTAGGCAGGGTCAGCGGGCTGCTTTTAAGTTAGGGCTCACTCTGTGAGTGCGTGTCTCTGTCTACGGTTGTGACAGTATAACTGGCCATCCAAGTTTTTCCCCAGGGGTGCTATGGATCCCTTGCTAGGCCTAGCCAACAAGATGGAGGGTGTTATCCAGTTAGTCCAAGACAGCGCAAAGGGTTTTTCTGCAGGAGTCTCGGTCCCCTACCCTTTCTGTTCCTTTGCCAATTTGCAGCGTCCCATATTTGTGTGAAAGGTACACTTTAAACATCTGTATATTTATATATTTATTTACAATGTACGGTATTTGCTATTTATCAGGCTGGCAATGTAATTTCACCCATTCGCACCTAGGTGGTGCTGGTACCACTTATATACTGTATATCGCTTGGGGTGTGCTAGTGCAGGAGGCATTAGGATGAGTCGCTGGTTCAGAGTAAAGTGAAGAGGAGAGGAGTGTGTATGGAGGAGAGAAACAGGTCTTATCTAAGATGTAGCTGCAAAACCTTTACTCCAGATATTGATGAACCCTGGAGAAGACAAACTAAGATTTGTTATAGCAGCCTAGCACCAGACAGTGAGTCTATGTCAAAATATGGAGTAAGCCTAGTGAGGATTAGAGCTGAACCCAGCCTATGGACTTCACCAGCCCAAGTGCCTGGACATGTATGGATAATTTAGTTGCCAAAATATTTCTTCACTATTTAAGCCTTCCGGGTCATAATGAAAACCTAAACCTTTATAGAAGAGCATCCTGCAAATAATGAACTAGAAGACTGATGCCTGCCACGAGGGAGATTGCCCTTATTGGATAGCTCAAGATAAGTAGAAACCAGCATATTTAGTATAGTTTGGACTTAGAATAATCACAAAAGTCTTGCCTGTAAAGTGCCAACCTCACATTGATATGTATATTAAAATGTGTGTCAATAATGTATAGATCCTGCACCTGCTCCTGAAGAAGGGGAATCTTGGTCCCCGAAACGTGTTGAGCCATACATTTACCTAGTAATAAAGTGATTAAGCTGAATCCTCCACGGTGTGCTGCCTCTGTCACTGTTACTCTACATGCAATCCTGGCCAGGGGGCTTTATGTCATAGGTGTTATGTGCTTATCCTGAGTGATGACTACCCCCAGCGAAGTAAATGCATTAATGCTCTATTATTTCCACTTCTTGTGAATTTTATTGCCATTTCTATTGTTATTTTTATTTGCCATTTTTATTATCTTTAATCTATTTGATTATACTACAGTATACTACAGCTATATTGCCTCATATTGCTTAGTCCTATCTTCTTTAGAGTAGCTCTCACCAAAAAAAAACTTTCCTTTTTACCCGGCGGTGTGTGACTGTCTACTGTGTAAAATATTCACACTGACACCATCAAATATTCTGCACTCATAATATCTTGATTTCTAAGGCACTTTATAACGAGCTGCCTTCTTACCTTCTCTCTTTCTCCATGTCTTAATTCCACTCTCCCTTTTCATTATTAATAGTTCCCACCATTGTCGGCGCCCAATATATTTCATTTTCTTTCGGAACCTTTTGATCCCTTTAGGATTGGAATAACTTCCTCATTTTTTTCTCTGTTTCCACTGTCAACCTGCTAAGGATCCAGAAATTGAATAGGAAGAGGAGCTAGAACCAGAGCACCCTACCACCTCTGTGAAGCCAGATGCAAGGTACATGCCGCCGCTTCCACCAAGCCAAAATCAATAAGCAACCGGAATTTGGGGCTCTAGTATCTTTTGGCAGCCCACCATTGCATCGTGAGACCCTGAAGCTCGCCCCATAGCGAGACAGCAACACCCCAAGGCCAAAACTGAATCGGCACTCGCAGAAAGAGCCATGCGGGAGTGTACTCGACTGATGCAGCAGGTTACAATTTCACCAGGGGCGTAACGAATGCGGTCGCAGTGTGTACTAATGCGACCGGGCCCGGCAGTGAAGGGGGCCCAAAGCCCCGCCGCAATAATGTTACTGGCACTTGGAGGGCATGGAGAGGCACTTGTTACTGGCACAGGGGGGACATGGAGAGGCACTTGATACTGGCATATGGGGGACATGGAGAGGCACTTGTTAATGGCAGATGATGGGGGGGGCATGGAGAGGCACTCGTTACTGGCACATGATTTGGGGGGGCATGGAGAGGCACTTGTTACTGGCACATGATTTTGGAGGGCATGAAGAGGCACTTGTTACTGGCATATGATGGGGGCATCTATGGGGGGCACTTGTTACTGGTACATGATTGGGGGTGGATCTATGGGAGGACCTCTTATTGGCACATTATTGGGAGCATCTATGGGGGCACTTCTTACTGGCACATTATTGGGGGTATCTATGGGGGCACTTCTTACTGGCACATTATTGGGGGGCATCTATGGGGGCTTCTACTGAGGCCATGAAGAAGGGGTATTTTATATAGGGGGCTTTGTGTGGTCCTAGTATTGTCATGGGGTTTATCTGTTTTTGCAGTATAATATTTGGGAGCACAGTGGCACAGTATCGGGGGTAGTAGGATGATTTGTCCAAAAGATTGGAGGATGATGGAAAAGTAGTAAACTAAGATTACCATTTTTTTTCTCTCAAACTGCAGAGAAGAAAAATGGCTGAGAAATGGTGGTCTGGTCTGAAGGTCTGAAATGAGAAGTTGATGAAGAGAACATCTACATCAAAGGAGACGTCACTGGATGTAAGAGGTATGTGGGACTGTATTATCCTGTATTTCTGTAGTGATGGGAGCAGGGGTGTAACGATCGCGGTCACAGAGGGTGCGACCAGGGGGTGGAGGCGGGAAGGAGGGATGTATTTGGGGTACGGGGGGGGGGCAATTCAATGTTTGCCCTGGGGCCCATACAACTCTAGTTACGCCACTGGACGCCACATCCTGCTTAACCTCAAGGAACAGGGCCGTCTTTGTCTCAAATTACTGAGGTTATTCCTGTCACTACCCTAAGGTCAACAGCTACAGTTAAATCAGCTCCAGTAGAAAAAGAATCTGCTGTTCTGAAAAAACCCGTTGGGCCAGAGCCTAATTTGCAAAATCTAAAAGATAAGTTGCTAACCTTTGAGGAAATTAAGAGACACCTAAAACTTCCCAATATGCCGGTCAAAGACCTGACAGAAGGGAACCCAGAAGACTTATCTCCTGACTCGTGGGATTATGGAAGCCCCATTGATACTGATGTACCCAGCTCTCCTGATCCGTATACCTAAATAGGCCGGTTAGCCATTACCAAAAATGGAGCAGGAGCCACGGTTAAGAGAGGACTTTTTGTTTTGTTTTTGTTGTTAAAACAAATAGGACTCCACTCTGGACTCCAAGTGATTATTTGCAATATTCCCAGTTGTGCCCTTGTTTGGGCCATTTTATTTCCCCCCTTTTTACCCCCTTCTCAGGTTGTCTGAGATTTTGAATAAAGTTATGCAACGTTCAAGGAACTGTACCCAGAAAGACATTTTTCTGTGCTTTAAACCTTTTTCACTTTACCTAATTGGATTAAAAATGCTTTGTATCCCAAATCAGGGTTGGACTTTTGTCTCACGACAGTGTCATGGACTGCATTGCATCACCAAAGATTGTGATGCCCATTATCCCTTTATGCTATTTTGCACAATAATATACAGAATATATATATATATGTGATAAATTGCCTAATTTGTATTGTTGTGCATAACCCTTTATTATAGGAGGTTATCAAAGTGTAATTGCAATAAACATATGCATATTTATGTGTGAGGAGTGTATTTGGTGTATTTCAGGTGATGGCGTAGAGATCCACAGCTTCAATCACTGCAAACATTGAGGACGACTTATCTTTTAGCAGTGGGGTATGCAGCGTCCCACATTTGTATGAAAGGGACACTTTAAACATAAGTGTATTTATATATTTATTTGCAATCTATAGTATTTCCTATTTATCAGGCTGGCAATGTAATTTCACCCATTCACCCCTAGGTGGTGCATGCAGCGTCCCACATGACGTGTCATACGACCAGGTAAAGTGTTCTCTGAGTGGAGACCAGGTCCTAAAGTCCACCTTGTATAGGGAATTTTGTGGAGCGTCAGTGGAAGGAGGAGGACCTCCGAAACGCGTATGGTTGGGCAGCATTGGGCGAACTATCTCATGTGGATCTTCTGTTGATTTCTACATATTTTGTGCGGATACATCATTATCCAGTCAAGGATTCAAAGGCTCCACAAAATTCCCTATATAAGGTGGACTTTAGGACCTGGTCTCCACTCAGAGAACACTTTACCTGGTCGTATGACAAGTCATGTGGGACGCTGCATGCAACTGTGTCTGAAGCATTACAGGAAAGTGGATGCCATTTATAGCTACATGTGGAGACCCAGCTGCCATCTGCAACATTTACCACTGGAGCGGTAACGTTTTTTCTGCACATTAGTACCACTAATACTCTATTCACCTCTTTTTTATACTGTGGGACTCTAGTATATTCTCCGAGTGAGAACTTGGGGGTTATTGGACCTCAGTAAAACACCATCACAGCAATTTACATCCACTGAGGAGACTCCATTGCTGTTTATGTCAGTATTTTTATTCTGTTACTCCATGAATGTTGCATCCGCATTTTTACGCCATCTACTTGTAAAGTTTTAGCGTGGGGTTTATGTTCATGTTTATATTTCAGTATGTTGTAGATTTTCTGTCATTTTATTAAAATAACTTTTATTTTACTATTTGTGTTTCCTTGCATCCTGTCCTGATATTGAGTGCCCACTCTGTAATCTACTTACATACGCATTTCTCCGTTTTTTGGCCTTTTGCGAGGTGGCTATTCAGAGTGAGAGCACCTTTTCCATGAGATCCTGATTAATTGAGCCACCTGACACATTACTCCACTTATCTAAGATATAGCTGCAAAACCTTTCCTCTAGGAATCTATCAACCCTGGAGAAGACAAACTAAGATTAAAGCAGCCTAGCACCAGACAGTGAGTTTATGTCTAAATATGGGGTAAGTCTTGTGAGGATTAGAGCTGAACCTAGCCTATGGACTTCACCCGCACAAGTGCCTGAGAGCAACTCTAGAAGTGCCGGGACATGTATGGATAATTTAATGGCCAGAATTATTTTTGTTCACTATTTAAGCCTTCCGGGTCATAGTGAAAACCTAAACCTTTATAGAAGAGCATCCTAAATATAATGAAGCAGAAAACTGATGCCTGCCATGAGGGAAATCGCCCTTATTTGATAGCTCAAGATAAGTAGAAACCAGCATTTTTAGTACCAGAGTGCTATAATTTGGACTTAGAATAATTAGAGAAGTCTTACCTGTAAAGTGCCAACCTCAAAGTGGACTCCTTAACTGACAATTGCCTAAACCTAATAAAAGGAATACAATTGAGCCTATTTCTGAGTCATTTATTATGCCATACAAATGAATTGTATCTGTATTAACTATCTCAAGACAAGTAAATCAGTAAATGTTCAACTATTTGATAACTACTCACTCCTCATCATTTCTACTACTACACTCATAATTTTCCCCTAATGGTGCTAGCATCACGAACACCAGGGGCCCAATCGCCAAAGCACCCTAAACACCAAGTATCATCAAGAGCACCTCAACACCTTACGTGTTTCCCCTGTGGTCTGGCACATTGAAAATTGAACCGAAGATTAAACTGGGAATCCTAAAGTCTTTGTTACATTCCGGGAGAGTTGTAAGCCGTCTTAGACCTCAGTCTTCTTAGTCGGAGGTTAAGTGTGTGGGCATTATTATGTTCCTGCTACAGGGAGATCTGCAAGAGTAGGCATTTTCCCTGACACTTAACTCCCCTGAATTATGTTCTGTTAATAGTTTATTTTTATCTCTGGGCTTATTATATGATGAGCCGGATAGGGCGGCTTATGATGAAAGTCAGCTTCTGTCCCTTACTCAGGGCAAGCGACCTGTGGAAGAGTACTGTGCAGAGTTCCGCAAATGGTGTACTGTCTCCGGGAGGAACGATCCAGCCCTGAGGTCCCAGTTTAGACTGGGTCTGTCTGACAAACTAAAAGATCTGTTAGTTAATTATCCCACTCCTGGTTCCCTGGAAGAAGCGATGAATTTGGCTATTTGCCTGGATAGGTGTATAAGAGAACTCAAGCGATAGAGGTCTCTCAGTGTCTCTACCTCTTGTTCTTCTTCTGTCAGTAAAACCTAAGGCACCTGAAGAATCCGAGGTTCCTATGCAAGTTGGTGCTGCGACATCTCAGCAGCGGACGGAGCATCGCCTGAAGAACAGTCTGTGCTTCTACTGCGGTAGCCCCGCACATCAGATACGATCCTGTCCTAAAAAACCGAAGAAGGAAAACTTCAACGTCTGAGTGAAGTTGGGAAAGATCACTCATACACATAGGTATTTCCTGAGAAGTGTGGTAGACTGATACTGCCTGTGAGTTTATCCTCACAAGGACAGATTGTTACTGGTCATGCATTTGTTGATTCAGGGTCCGCTGCAAATTTCGTTTATTATGATTTTACTTTTGCTCTTGGTCCCATAGTAAGTAAATTAGATAATCCCATTCCGGTATCTGGAGTTGACTCCACACCATTGGCCGGAGGGTACATTGATTTACAAACTATTGAGTTAGTGATGACAGTGGGTGCAATTCATTCTGAGAAAAGTTCATTTTTTGTTTTGCCTAATTTATCTGCTGATGTCGTTTTGGGGTTACCCTGGATAACAAACCAGTGGCGCATTATAATTTGGGCATTTTGGTCGGCAGCCCCGGGCCAAGGGTGAGTGAATGGCCCATTGGCGATTTGCCATCCCAAACTCCCCATTTTGCGTCACCAGCTACTAATGTAGCAAAATATATCTGCAGCAGCATCGATTCACTTACGCGCTGCCTCCTGCAGATAGTGACAGCCAGATGGGTCTGGGTCCCGCCCCTGTCAGTGCTGTGGTGGAAGGCTAAGGCTGGAAGGAAGCTAGGCGGAAGACAGAGTTCTGAGGAGAGGAGAGCGGGCACGTGACTCAGTCACTCATTGCAAATCCGCCTCCTCCGGCACAGAAAGAAGCTACAGTGCCAGTGCTTATCCCTGCCAGCCGCTGATGTGCCCACCCCATAAGGCCATAACCTAACTAATGCCCGTCCCCAGTCTTCTCAGTGCCAGCAGCCAGGTTCATGCGGGGCCTGGGCGGCAAGAACTGGCAAGTGGCAACTACAAGAAAGCAGCCAGCCAGCAAGCAAGGAGGAAATGTATTAAGAATTTCTCGGTTATTGCCAAACCGTTGACTGATTTGACAAGGAAGGGGACTGATGTTTTCCACTGGGGCCCTGAGGCTGTGTCGGCCATTAAAACTCTTAATATAAGCTTTACTCCGGCACCTCTGATGGGTGGGCTTTAGAGCTCCCCTTGCCTGTGACATCACAGAACTCACTGTTGGGCGGAAGCCTCTGCCCGGCAGTGTGTTATAGTAAATAAAAGAGCCCTTGCCCTGGATGATGTCAGGGAGGGCTGCCTGGGTGAAATTATGGGTATGTCTGGGTTCAGAGCTGAAACCGGAAAACCCCTTTAACTTGTTGGAATGGAGTCAGTAGTTATTTCTGCGACCTGGCAGCCGCCATAGCTTTCTCTTTAATATGAAAAAAGTGGACGCTAGCACATCTCTGGGCACTGATTCTTGAATGTGTTTAGGTTGAGCCACACGGTGTGCACAGTCTATCACGATGTCTCGTGGATCGCAGTTGGGAAATATCTGTTTTAGGAGAGATTATACAAATGATAACAGTTCTGAGGAAGAAACATCCTCTGCAATGCCCCCGAAATTTATATTGTTCCTGCGAGACCAGTCTTCTAAATCAGTGACCTTAGCCTGCAGTGACTCAATCTCTTCTGTCAGGTCATAGTGAGAGTCAATAAGGTGGGTATAGGAGCTTACAAATTCAACCATTTTATGCTCCACATGCTATACTCTTCCAGATAAGTCATGGAGTTTTACCTAGAGTAGGGTGTACAACTTAGAAATGTCTTGGTGTAAGGAGTGGCTGAAAGCTAACATCAGTTCTTTACTAAGAGAGCCTGATGCTGGCTTTTCAGAGGCCTGGATGGAGGCGAAGGATTCAGCAATAGAGTCAGGTAGGTGTGATACAGGGGCCTCTTGGAGTGGGCTTACCTCTTTGTTTGAGAGCTGGGCCTCTACTCTGGACCGTGGCTTGGCAGGACTGTCTGACTGTGTTACCTGTGGACTCTGTCTCCCAAGCCAGCGGGGTGTATTGGAAGCCTATGGCAAGTGGTGGAGGAGACCCCGGGGAGAGGAGACAAAGCCCTTTGTTCTTTGCTGCTCTTGCTCCATCTTCTCATTCATCACAGGAGGCGGAGACGCTGGTGTCGTGGATGGTGAATTTGTGCCTTTTTCAGAGGCTGTACCATTATGGTCCTTGTCTTTTTCAAAGTAAAAGTCCAGTTTACCATGTGCGCTTGTGCGCCCTCTTCCCCCTGGAGTGTATCCCACACATAGCAAGATAGTAGGTCAAAATGAGAATGCTAAGCTTAGATAAAGGTGAGGTGTTGCTGGAGCTCCTCTAATGTGCGACCATGCAGGTCTGCAGCTAGCCACACCTCCCACAAAATATCACTTTTGTCAAAGTGATTCAGGCATAGATCTGTGAGGATTTTTATACACCGCCGGTTGAGGCCCATTAATGGCTCTGCCCTTGCTAACGGTACCCCATCATGCCACTGCCACTGTCTGCCTGCCTACCTACCATCATGTTACGTACCATATAGCTGCTGCTGCTGCTACTACTACTACCACAGCTGCTATACCCTGCTGCTAATCCACCATAAAATATACTGATGTCAAACAACACACTGCTCCTGGTTTTGTGTCAACTCTTGCTACCTCCCTCTAGCCCCTCCTCTCAGGGTAAGGGCTCATGCACACAACCGTATGTATTTTGCGGTCTGCAAAACACAGATTCGCTAAAAATATGGATGACGTCCGTGTGCATTCCGTATTTTGCGAAACAGAACAGCTGGCCCCTAATAGAACAATCCTATCCTTGTCCATTATGCGGACAATAATAGGACACGTTCTATTTTTTTGCGGAATTGACATGCATACATACGTAAACGGAATGCACATGGAGTAACTTTTGTAGACCCATTGAAATGAATGGTTCTGCATACTGTCCAAAAAAAAAAAGAAACATGGAGCAGTCACGGAAAGAAAATATGTTTGTGTGCATGAGCCCTTAGATATACAAGCAGGGAGGATTGATGGAGGCCTCATATGTTAGATCAGTGTGAGGAGGTGGGGACATTAATGTTTTCAGAGATGGCAGATAACACATTTGTACATAGGAAAGAAAGCACACACATCAGTCTGCAGGAGGAGATGTTACATTTCATACTTCTTAGCTGCACTGTGTCCCTTACGACGAAATATATAAGAGCAACTATCTGCCCTTATTTCTGCATGCAACAAAGCTCAAAAATACTTACTTAAGTTGAATTCTTATCAATTTGATAAGAATTCAGCTTAAAAAAAAAAAAAAAAAAAACTTTTTATGAGCTCCAATGAGAAGAACTCTAACGGATTTCATTATTACTAAGGAAAAAAAAATGGAGATTGCAGTCCGCACAACCCAATACGCAGGTGCACGTTGCTATGGTGAAATACACATACAAACGTAAAAACAAAGGTGCAATGGCACACTGCAGCTAGAGCTCCGTCCTGCCACTATGCTGGATGTTAGATGAGGCATTAGTTTATATTTTGGCCAAATTATGTAAGCCACCCACCACTTCATGGTTGCCTCTCGAGTGGTCCCTAACATTAATTCTTACCTTTTATGGGCCATATCAGCCACACAAAACCCAGGGAGTGCAGGTGCAGCATGCATGCCAGATACACTCTGCTTGTAACCCCGTCTGGTGCCATACAGCGTTCATCAGATCAAGGGATGCAAATACCAACATGCATGCTGAGCCCACTAGTACTTCTCCTGTAACCAAATGGCTTCTGGTAAGTTCAATAAAGCAGACTCAGTTTTATACTGACTTTAAAACCAGCCTACAGGGCGGATTCACTAGTCAGGTGTGCATGACTGCATGGAGGTCACCACGCCTCCCATATATGCTACAAAGGAAAAAAAATGGAGATTGCAGTCCGCACAACCCAATACGCAGGTGCACGTTGCTATGGTGAAATACACATACAAATGTAAAAACAAAGGTGCAATGGCACACTGCAGCTAGAGCTCCGTCCTGCCACTATGCTGAATGTTAGATTTCATTATTAGGTTACCTTCACATATATTAGTTCTGCCAGACACCACAGCTGCATTTATCCACCGATAGCACTGAACATAAAAACTGAGCATGCAGCGTTTTTCTGTTTAGTGCTATTTGGCATCTGGCAGCCCAACTGATGAGCCAGATATATAAGCATCCTATAGAATACTATTAAATCAGTTCTGAAAACTATGAAATCGGTTCAGTCCTCCTCAGGCATTGTCTGCTTTACACCAGAGAGGAACTGAGCCGGATAGAGTACGTAGAGATTAAGCTTTGATGCAAAATATCATGAAGGAGCTCATTAGTGTAGAATGCTGAGCGGGATTACATTTCAATTGTTCATTTACATAGGTATTGAAGGTAATAAATTGATAGAGGACAGAGGAAGACAACAAAACACGGTTATTGCAGAGGAAGATATTTTGTGTAGTGAGGCTGGATTCTCTGATACCAAAATAGTTAAATGAAATGTTTAACTCCAGTGCTTTTATCTAAAAAATATATTTTCGATCATCATGTCATGACCTTCATCATGTTAAGGATATGGGGAATTAGTGGCTATCTATGATAGTAGGTGATTAACTGATTGTACAAAGTTTGTATTTGCTATATACGGTAATATACTTATTGTTATATGTTTAAATATGTGCTATAAATTCTCTACCTTCTCTTCTTCCCTCACGCATGAGTAAGGGGGCGTAGTCTCCAGGAACATTATGCAGAGGGGAGGAGGATAGAATGATGTGCATCTCAGCGTCCCTCATGGTGTATGTTTCTACATAATTATGGATTTTTCATGATAAATTGACTAAAGAGTAGGGATGAGTGAACCCGAACAGGATAGTTTTAAAAAAAGTTCGGGTCCGTTGTTCGGCGATTTCTTCCCGCTTTCTGAAGGGCTGCACAGCAGCCAATCAGCTAGCGTTTTACTTCTTACCCTAAGAAGCCATCACAGCCATGCCTACTAATGGCATGGCTGTGATTGGCTAAGTGCAGCATGTGACCCAGCCTCTATTTAAGCTGGAGTCATGTAGCACCGCACGTCACTCTGTTCTGATTAGTGTAGGGATGGGACGCAGCTGCTGTGAGGACGAGATTAGGCAGGGAAAACTCAGCAAAAACACCTAATGAAGTGATCGATCTACAGCTGTGAATCATTCAACTTCTGCTAGTTAATTGCTTACTGGTTTTTAGGCTGCACAGAGCGTTTTTCTGTCACTTAGTTTCTGGGGTGATCGGCGGCCATTTTGTGTCTTGTGGTGCACCAGCACAGGCTGCCACCAAGTCCATCAATCCATCAATACTAGTTTTTTTT
The DNA here is from genome assembly GCA_033119425.1 of Bufotes viridis. Taxonomy (NCBI): domain Eukaryota; kingdom Metazoa; phylum Chordata; class Amphibia; order Anura; family Bufonidae; genus Bufotes; species Bufotes viridis. The sequence continues at coordinate 278,605,151 of CM065592.1, forward strand.
TTTGCTATATCCTACATCAGGGGCTTGGCTGTGCTTATTGTCACCCCTAGAAACTCAGGATAGAAATTTCTATATTTTATTGAGGGGTTAAATTCAATTGCCAAAATAGCAATCCCCTAAATCTGGTGTTCCAGCTGTGGCTAGCCAAGTGTAATACTGTCTGCTGTCTGGCAAAGGATAAATCCGGTGTCCAATCAGTGGCTGGCCAAGTTTACTAGTGTCCGGCAAAGGATTTATTATTTTCTATGGTTAAATTCAGTTGCAAAAATAGAAATACAGTAAATCTGGTGTTCCAGCTGTGACTGGACAGGTTTTATTGTGTCCGGCAAAGGATATATTTTGTTCTAGGGTGAAATTCAATTGCCAAAATAGCAATACCGTAAATCTGGTGTCCCAGCAGTGGCTGGCCAAATTTAATAGTGTCCAGCAAAGGATTTATTATTTTCTGGGGTGAAATTCAGTTGCCAAAATAGAAAAACAGTAAATTTGGTGTTCCAGCTGTGACTGGACAAGTTTCATAGTGTCCATCATAGGATACATTATTTTCTGCGGTAAAATTCTGTTGCAAAAATAGAAATACCGTAAATCTGGTGTTCCAGCTGTGACTGGACACGTTTAATAGTGTCCGTCATAGGATATATTATTTTCTGCGGTGAAATTCAGTTGCAAAAATATAAAATACCGTAAAATCTGGTGTTCCAGCTGTGACTGGACAAGTTTCATAGTGTCCGTTATAGGATATATTATTTTCTGCGGTGAAATTCAGTTGCAAAAATAGAAATACCGTAAATCTGGTGTTCCAGCTGTTGCAGTGTTAATCTGTCCGTAAAAGGGTATATTACACTCAGCGTGCATCTCCAAGTATATTTCTTTCCGTAAAAGGGTATATTACAAAAAGTGTTACATTACAATTTCTGAAAGCATAATCCTGTAAATCTGCACACACTATTGTACATCTCATAGTGTATTTCTGTCCGTAAAAGGGTATATTACACTTAAGGTTTATATACAAGTGCTGAGAGGGTCATCCTCAATAACTTCACAAGCTACCGTGCATCTCCAAGTGTATTTCTGCCTGTTAAAGGGTATATTACACAAAGTGTTAAAATATAATTGCTTATGGCATAATCCTACATATTTTTTCACACGCTACTGTGCATCTCAAGTGTAAATCTGTCCATAAAAGGATACCTTTCATCCAGGGCCTAACTACTAGGCCTACAATTGATATTCCCCTAAATCAGTGGTTACTGCTGTGCCTGGATTAGTGTAATACGGTACATAAATAAATAGGCAAATAGTATTAGGTGTCTGTAAAAAAAGGCCTGAATTTGAAATCAATACATTGGGCCAAATATTTTTTTTCTTATTGTGGTGCTTGGTGAACGGTAACAATGAGGAAAACATCTAGTAAGGGACGCGGACACGGTCATGGTGGTGTTAGTGGACCCTCTGGTGCTGGAAGAGGACGTGGCCATTCTGCCACAGCTACACGTCCTAGTGAACCAACTACCTCAGGTTCCAGTACCCGCCAGAATTTAGAGCAATATTTGGTGGGGCCCAATGCCGTTCTAAGGATGGTAAGGCCTGAGCAAGTACAGGCGCTAGTCAATTGGGTGGCCGACAGTGGATCCAGCACGTTCACAACATTATCTCCCACCCCGTCTTCTGCAGAAAGGGCACAGGTGGCGCCTGAAAACCAAGCCCATCAGTCTGTCACATCACCCCATGCATATCAGGGAAACTGTCAGAGCCTCAAGTTATGCAGCAGTCTCTTATGCTGTTTGAAGACTCTGCTGGCAGGGTTTCCCAAGGGAATCCACCTAGTCCTTCCCCAGTGGTATAAGACATAGAATGCACTGATGCACAACCACTGATGTTTCCTGATGATGAGGACATGGGAATACCACCTCATCGGAGTCCACACGTCTCTGATGATGACGAAACACAGGTGCCAACTGCTGCGTCTTTTTGCAGTGTGCAGACCCAACTGGAGGTCAGGGAGGAAGACTGTGTGGAAGACGATGCAGGGGACGATGAGGTCCTAGACCCCACATGGAATGAAGGTTGTGGCACTGACTTTCATAGTTCAGAGGATTAGGCAGTGGTGAGACCGAGCCAACAGCGTAGCAAAAGAGGGAGCAGGGGGCAAAAGCAGAACAGCCGCCACCAAGAGAGTTCACCTTCTACTGGCCACCAACACCAGGGATCGAGCACCACAAAGGCAGCTTCAAGGAGTTTCCTGGCATGGAACTTCTTTAAACAATGTGCTGACGACAAGACCCGAGTGGTTTGCACGCTGTGCCATCAGAGCCTGAAGCGAGGCAGTAACGTCCTGAACCTTAGCACAACCTGCATGACCAGGAATCTACATGCAAAGCATGTACTGCAGTGGAGTAAACACCTTAAAAACAAGGAACTCATTAAGGCTCCCCCTGCTCCCTCTTCTGCTGCTGCCTCGGCCTCTTCCTCCACCTCGAGAGGAATGTTGGCACCTGCCACCCAACAAACAGAGCATGTGCCACCAACACCACCACCTCCGTCACCAAGCATCTCCACCATGTCACACGGCAGCGTTCAGCTCTCCATCTCACAAACCTTGGAGAGAAAGCGTAAATTCCCACCTAGCCACCCTCGAGCCCTGGGCCTGAATGCCAGCATTTCTAAACTACTGGCCTTTGAAATGCTGTCATTCAGGCTGGTGGACACAGACAGCTTCAAACAGCTGATGGCGATGGCTGTCCCACAGTATGTTGTTCCCAGCCGCCACTACTTCTCCATGAGAGCCGTGCCTTCCCTGCACAACCAAGTATCCAATAAAATCAAGTGTGCACTGCGCAACACCATCTGTGGCAAGGTCCACCTAACCATAGATACATGGACCAGTAAGCACGGCCAGGGACGCTATATCTCCCTAACTGCACACTGGGTAAATTTAATTGCGGCTGGGCCCCATTCGGAGGGTTCTTTTGGCACACAGAAATGGAAATGAAAGGGGGCACTCAATTATATTATAACCATATCAATAGGAGCAAATGATGATAAATTGCGACAAATAAGGCTGCAGTCAGCCGTTCCTATATGAAAAACAGGGCCGTGATATAGGAACGGCTGACTGCAGCCTTATTTGTCGCAATTTATCATAATTTGCTCCTACTGATAAGGTTGAAGTCATCTAGCCTCCCATGTATACTTATTGGATATGTATTATGGTTTTTAGTTGTTTGGTTTTTGAGAAATAAATAATATTTTTTACCTTTGAACGGTTTCTGCTATCCATATTACCCAGATAATTGAGTGCCCCCTTTCATTTCCATTTCTGTCTATCTTCTTTTTGGTCCTGGGTGATACTAAGGGAGTGCACCTTTTCATTGCGGGGTATCGGGTGAGCCGCTTAATTCTTCTTATATAATTCTTTGGCGCACGTCCTTCCGCTGCCAAGGATTGCGGGGCATCATTCTTTGCCTCCTGTAGCCTCCTCCTCCTACTCGGCTTCCTCCTCCTCTGCTTCCACCTGCTCATCCAGTCAGCCACATACCTTCACCACCAACTTCAGCACAGCCCGGGGTAAACGTCAGCAGGCCATTCTGAATCTCATATGTTTGGGGGACAGGCCCCACACCGCGCAGGAGTTCTGGCGGGGTATTGAACAAAGAAATGACGAGTGGTTGCTGCCGGTGGGCCTCAAGCCCGGCCTGGTGGTGTGCGATAATGGGCGAAATCTTGTCACAGCTCTGGGACTAGCCGCTTTGACACACATCCCTTGCCTGGCGCATGTGCTGAATTTGGTGGTGCAGAAGTTCATTCACAACTACCCCGACATGTCAGAGCTGCTACATAAAGTGCGGTCCGTCTGTGCGCACTTCCGGCGTTGACATCCTGCCCGCTGCTCGCCTGTCTGCGTTACAGCGTAACTTCGGCTCACCACCTCATATGTGACGTGCCCACCAGGTGGAACTCCACCTTGCTCATGCTGAAGAGACTATGCGAGCAGCAGCAGGCCATAGTGGAGTTTCAGCTGCAGCATGCACGGGTCAGTGGCACTGCGGAACAGCAACCCTTCACCACCAATGACTGGGCCTCCATGCGAAACCTGTGTGCCCTGTAGCGTTGTTTCGAGTACTCCACCAACATGGCCAGTGGAGATGATGCCATTATCAGTGTTACAATACCACTTCTATGTCTCCTTGAGAAAACACTTAGGGCGATGATGGAAGAGGAGGTGGCCCAGGAGGAGAAGGAGGATGAGGGGTCATTTTTAGCACTTTCAGGCCAGTCTGTTAGAAGTGGCTCAGAGGGAGTTTTTTTGCAACAGCAGAGGCAAGGTACAAATGTGGCCAGCCAGGGCCCACTACTGGAGGACAAGGAGGATGAGGTGGAGGAGGATGTGGATGAAGCAGGTTCACAGCAGGGTGGCACCCAACACAGCTCAGGCCCATCACTGGTGCATGGCTGGGTGGATATGGAGGACGATGACGATACGCTTCCCATAGAGGACGGCTTGTCCTTACCTCTGGGCAGCCTGGCACACATGAGCGACTACATGCTGCAGTGCCTACGCAACGACAGCAGAGTTGCCCACATTTTAACGTGTGCGGACTACTGGGTTGCCACCCTGCTGTATCCCCAGTACAAAGACAATGTGCCCACCTTTCTTCCTGCACTGGAGCGTGATAGGAAGATGCGCGAGTACAAGCGCACGCTGGTAGACACGCTCCTGGGAACATTCCCAAATGTCACAGGGGAACAAGTGAAAGCCCAGGGCGAAGGCAGAGGAGGAGCAAGAGGTCGCCAACGCAGCTGTGTCACGGCCAGCTCCTCTGAGGGCAGGGTTAGCATGGCAGAAATGTGGAAAATTTTTATCACCACGCCACAGCTAACTGCACCACCACCTGATACGGAACGTGTTAGCAGGAGGCAGCATTTCACTAACATGGTTGAACTGTGTGTGCACACCCCTCCACTTACTGACTAATGGTTCGGCCCCATTCAACTTCTGGTTCTCCAAATTGTCCACGTAGACAGAGCTAGCCTTTCATGCCTTGGAGGTGCTGGCCTGCCCAGGGGCCAGCGTTTTGTCTGGACGTGTATTCAGCACGGCAGGGGGCTTCATTACTGACAAACGCAGCCGCCTGTCCACAGCCAACGTGGACAAGCTGATAAAAATGAACCAGGCATGGATCCCACAGGACCTGTCCATCCCTTCTGCATAATAGACATTTATAACTGCCTCCACCTCAACCATATAATCTTTTACTCCGGGGCACTTCTTTATTGAATCCTCTTTTTTTAATTTTACCATTATATTGCGGTGCAACCAAAAGTTCAATGAACCTCTCCTCTGTCAAGGTGCCATGGGCCTAATTATCTGAAAGTGGCCTGGTCCAGTGGTGGGTGACATGAAGCCTGATTCCTTGCTATGCGACCTCTGTCCTCTGTCTGGGTGCCCTGGGCTAAATATCTGGAAGTGGCCTTCTCTATTGCTGGGTGACATGAAGCCTGATTCTCTGCTATGTGATGTGACCTCTCTCCTCTGTCTGGGTGCCAGGTGCCTAATTATCTAAAAGTGGCCTTCTCCATTTGTGGGTGACATGACGCCTGATTCTCTGCTATGCGACCTCTCTCCAATTGATATTGCTTAATTTTTATTTATTTTATTTTAATTCATTTCCCTATCCACATTTGTTTGCAGGGTATTTACCTACATTTTGCTGCCTTTTGCAGCCCTCTAGCCCTTTCCTGGACTATTTTACAGCCTTTTTAGTGAACTGGGGTTCGAGATGAAGTTCGGGTCCAGTTCGGATCCCGAACCCGAACATTTTCGGGAAGTTCGGCCGAACTTCTCGAACCCGAACATCCAGGTGTTCGCTCAACTCTACTAAAGAGTATAAAGGTGATTCACCCCATGTCCATAAGTATGGATTAAATTGCTCACTTGAAAAAACACTTGTACATGCAACACAGAGGTATTTTAGACTTAGAAGTCTTTTCTTAGCACACTTGAAACAAGGCAATAATACAGGCAGAATATAATGCAAGGTAAATGCCGGAAATCTAAACCTCAGGAACCCAACTTCTGGGCAAAGTGCCTTAGATACTCAGGGATGCTTATCCATTGGCTGGGGAAGGATATGGGTGAGCACGCACTGGCCCTTTAAGAGGCTGGAGGTGAGTGTATGTGCCCTAAGAAAGCATCAGGCAGGAGAAGGGGGCAGCAGCATGGAGAAGAAATTGACAACTAGGATGCCGGATGACATAGTAAGTGGCACGGTGTTCATGCACCACAGGGAATAGAAGGGGATCATTTATTTTATAAATGGTGCATTTTAATGTACCGCTAGTTATATAATGCTACAGAATAACCTTTGCTATGCAGGTTTGTCATTCTGTAAATTACCTTTGGTAAATGTTCAATAATGTGATTGATAGAACATAATAATAAAGACTTACAATTTTCTAAGATCATATGCAATCATAATGCTCTTAAACATAACAAAACACTACCACTTTTTCAAACCATGAAAACAAATATGTAAACTTGTGATGCTCACAACAACATCTGGACTTTCTTTGAATCTAATTGAATCTGTGTGCAATTATAAATAAATTATCTTCATCAAGAGAATCTAGAGATGCTTTTCAATATGGTAAAGTATGATAAATGTTAAATGTTTGCATCCTTTAATCCCCAGCCTGCTGAACAACTATATTAGTTACACAGAATGGCTTTGCCTTTCATTGGTTACTATGCGATTTAAAATATTATTAGATTTGTGTTGATATTTGGTTGTCCTTTCTTTTGAAACTGAAATCAACCTTCACAAAGTGAAAAGGATTGATATTAAATTGCAATGTAATCTTGAAGGAAAAACCTACCATGCACTTTATTTTTCACTCAGTCCTATTTTACCTTACAGTGACCTAATTACATCTTCACAATAAATGGATCAAAATAACTGTCAGAAGGAACATTTCTGCCATCTAGTGTTAGAAAAAAAAATGTTTCCGTTGCCCAACATTTTATATCTCTATCTTTAAACCATGTTCTAAGAGAATAGATGCATTTTCCATTTATTTGAAATTTTAAAACAATTTATTCCACAACACAAAACTCAATAACCAACATTTCACATTATACATAATAAGGTATCTATAGGAACAAAACATCTTGGCACATCTCACAAGGTCACTTGGTGGTTGACTTTAAACAATGAGAACAATGAATATACCTAATATAAGTAAGACAAGTCACACTAGAGATAAACAAGGAGTTTTTAATCAGATTTGTTATGAATTTAAAAAAAAATCTTCTGTCAAACGCATCTGAAGTTTTATTTGTTTTAGATGAATTAAGTAAAAACGGCGCCCAGAGCCATTTTACTGTGAACACTGGTGGGGAAAACAGGAGGGAGTAATAAGATAAAGGAATACATGCCACTGGGAGAAAGTGGGGGCAAGGCTTGTTCAAATTGGCTCAGAGGCTGACCAAAAACCTGATCAGCCAATCATGGGCAGTATGCAGGCAGGTCCTTCTACTCAGAAGAAAGAAACTCCATTATGTTGCCAGCTAGTGGTAGGATGTCTTGTGGCAGTGTCACAATTGCAGACACAAGCCAGTAATCTAGTTGTACTAGGGACACTATAGAGAGAAAATAGAATAATATAATTTGGTAGACCATAGGGTTTTATCAGAGAAAGCTTAGCATAGAGAGTAAGGGACTGATCACTGACCCAGTTGTTTCATACAGCTTGCTGGCAAGAACTGCATTTCAAAATCCCCTGCTCCATCATCAGCCATTGATAACAGAATGTGTGGCCAACAAAGAACTTTAAACGCCCAGCAATCCGTTTGTGCACAATCTTAATTCCCACCTGGACAAGTTGCTGGAGGTGCAGTAGCAGCAGTACCATTTAGTAGAGTCTGTTGCCTTTAGGGAGCTGATCTACTGCACATAGCCTTGCTGTAAGATACATAGCCAGCATAATTTCTCCCAAAAAGCCATCCTTGCCATGTATGCAAAAGAGGAAAACAAAAAAAGACAGTAGGCAGCGCCTCCTGTGTGGTGCTGTTTGGTATTAAGACAGTGACATCCAAAATGGTTGTGCTTACCCTCTGCTGTTATGAGTAGTGTTGAGCGAACAGTTCGAGCATAGTTCGGGTTCGTACCGAATTTTGGGGTGTTCAGGACACGGACCCGGACATTTTCAAAAAAGTTTGGGTTCGGGTCCGTTGTTCGGCGATTTCTTCCCGCTTTCTGAAGGGCTGCACAGCAGCCAATCAGCTAGCGTTTTACTTCTTGCCCTAATAAGCCATCACAGCCATGCCTACTAATGGCATGGCTGTGATTGGCCAAGTGCAGCATGTGACCCAGCCTCTATTTAAGCTGGAGTCACGTAGCGCCGCACGTCACACTGCTCTGATTAGTGTAGGGAGAGGACACAGCTTCTGTGAGGGCGAGATTAGGCAGGGAAAAGTCAGCAACAGCACCTAATGAACTAATCGATCTACAGCTGTGAATCATTCAACTTCTGCTAGTTAATTGCTCACTGGTTTTTAGGCTGCACACTTTTTTCTGGGGTGATCAGCGGCCATTTTGTGACTTGTGGTGCACCAGAACAAGCTGCCATCAAGTCCATCAATCCATCAATACTAGTTTTTTTTTTTTTTTGCAATATCCTACATCAGGGGCGTGGCTGTGCTTATTGTCACCCCTAGAAACTCAGGATAGCAATTTCTGTATTTTATTAAGGGGTTAAATACAATTACCAAAATACCAATCTCCTAAATTTGGTGTTCCAGCTTTGGCTAGCCAAGTGTAATACTGTATGCTGTCTGGCAAAGGATAGATTCTTTTCTGTAGTGAAATTCAATTACCAAAATAGCAATACCCTGAATCTGGTGTCCCAGCACTGGCTGGCAAAGTATAATAGTGTCCGCCAAAACATATATTTTGTTATGGGGTGAAATTCAATTGCCAAAATAGCAATACCCTGAATCTGGTGTCCCAGCACTGGCTGGCAAAGTATAATAGTGTCCGCCAAAACATATATTTTGTTCTGGGGTGAAATTCAATTGCCAAAATAGCAATACACTGAATCTGGTGTCCCAGCACTGGCTGGCAAAGTATAATACTGTACGCCAAAACATATATTTTGTTCTGGGGTGAAATTCAATTGCCAAAATAGCAATACCCTGAATCTGGTGTCCCAGCACTGGCTGGTAAGTATAATAGTGTCCGACAAAACATATATTTTGTTCTATGGTGAAATTCAATTGCCAAAATAGCAATACCCTGAATCTGGTGTCCCAGCACTGGCTGACAAAGTATAATAGTGTCCGCAAAAACATATATTTTGTTCTGGGGTGAAATTCAATCACCAAAATAGCAATACCCTGTCCCTGAATCTTGTGTCCCAGCACTGGCTGGCAAAGTATAAAAGTGTCCGCCAAAGCATATATTTTATTCTGGGGTGAAATTCAATTGCCAAAATAGCAATACCATGAATCTGGTGTTCCAGCACTGGCTGGCAAAGTATAATAGTGTCAGCCAAAACATATATTTTATTCTGGGGTGAAAGTCAATTGCCAAAATAGTAATACCCTGAATTTGGTGTTCCAGCAGTTGCAGGCCTAGTTTAAATCTGTCCGTAACAGGGTATATTTTGTTCTGGGGTGAAATTCAATTGCCAAAATAGCAATACCCTGAATCTGGTGTCCCAGCACTGTCTGGCAAAGTATAATAGTGTCCACCAAGACCTATATTTTGTTCTGGGGTGAAATTCAATTGTCAAAATAGCAATACCCTGAATCTGGTGCCCCAGCACTGGCTGGCAAAGTATAATAGTGTCCGCCAAAACAAATATTTTGTTCTGGGGTGAAATTCAATTGACAAAATAGCAATACCCTGAATCTGGTGTTCCAGCAGTTGCAGGCCTAGTTTAAATCTGTCCGTAACAGGGTATATTTTGTTCTGGGGTTAAATTCAATTGCCAAAATAGCAAAACCCTGAATCTGTTGTCCCAGCACTCGTTGACAAAGTATAATAGTAAGCGCCAAAACATATATTTTGTTCTGGGGTAAAATTCACTTGCCAAAATAGCAATACCCTGAATCTGGTGTCCCAGCACTGGCTGGCAAAGTATAATAGTGTCCACCAATACATATATTTTGTTCTGGGGTGAAATTCAATTGCCAAAATAACAACACCCTGAATCTGGTGTTCCAGCACTGGCTGGAAAAGTATAATAGTGTCCGCCAAAACATATACCTTGTTCAGGGGTTAAATGCAATTACCAAAATAGCAATACCCTGAATCTGGTGTCCCAGCACTGGCTAGCAAAGTATAATAGTGTCCGCCAAAACATATATTTTGTTCTGGGTCGTTGATCCAGGGAGTTATTCTGATTGACTGATTGGAGTCGGGAAGGAATTTTTTTCCCCTTAAGTGGGGAAAATTGGCATCTGCCTCACAGGGGTTTTTTGCCTTCCTCTGGATCAACTTGTAGGAAACAGGCCGAACTGAATGGACAAATGTCTTTTTTCGGCCTTATATACTATGTTACTATGTTACTATGTTCTGGGGTGAAATTCAATTGCCAAAATAGCAATACCCTGAATCTGGTGTTCCAGCAGTTGCAGGCCTAGTTTAATTCTGTCTGCAACAGGGTATATTTTGTTCTGGGGTGAAATTCAATTGCCAAAATAGCAATACCCTGAATCATTTGTCCTAGCACTTGCTGGCAAAGTATAATAGTGTCCGCCAAAACATATATTTTGATCTGGGGTAAAATTCACTTGCTAAAATAGCAATACCCTGAATCTGGTGTCCCAGCACTGGCTGGCAAAGTATAATAGTGTCCGCCAAAACATATATTTTGTTCTGGGGTAAAATTAAATTGCTAAAATAGCAATACCCTGATTCAGGGGTCCCAGCACTGGCTGGCAAAGTATAATAGTGTCCGCCAAAGCATATATTTTGTTCTGGGGTGAAACTCAATTGCCAAAATAGCAATACCCTGATTCAGGTGTCCCAGCACTGGCTGTCAAAGTATAATAGTGTCCGCCAAAACATATATTTTGTTCTGGGGTAAAATTCACTTGCTAAAATAGCAATACCCTGAATCTGGTGTCCCAACACTGGCTGGCAAAGTATAATAGTGTCCGCCAAAACAAATATTTTGTTCTGGGTTGAAATTCAATTGCCAAAATAGCAATACCCTGATTCAGGTGTCACAGCACTGGCTGGCAAAGTATAATAGTGTCCGCCAAAACATATATTTTGTTCTGGGGTAAAATTAAATTGCTAAAATAGCAATACCCTGATTCAGGGGTCCCAGCACTGGCTGGCAAAGTATAATAGTGTCCGCCAAAGCATATATTTTGTTCTGGGGTGAAACTCAATTGCCAAAATAGCAATACCCTGATTCAGGTGTCCCAGCACTGGCTGTCAAAGTATAATAGTGTCCGCCAAAACATATATTTTGTTCTGGGGTAAAATTCACTTGCTAAAATAGCAATACCCTGAATCTGGTGTCCCAACACTGGCTGGCAAAGTATAATAGTGTCCGCCAAAACAAATATTTTGTTCTGGGTTGAAATTCAATTGCCAAAATAGCAATACCCTGATTTAGGTGTCACAGCACTGGCTGGCAAAGTATAATAGTGTCCGCCAAAACATATATTTTGTTCTGGGGTGAAATTCAATTGCCAAAATAGCAATACCCTGAATCTGGTGTCCCAGCACAGGCTGGCAAAGTATAATAGTGTCCGCCAAAACAAATATTTTGTTCTGGGGTGAAATTCAATTGCCAAAATAGCAATACCCTGAATCTGGTGTTCCAGCAGTTGCAGGCCTAGTTTACTTCTGTCTGTAACAGGGTATATTTTGTTCTGGGGTGAAATTCAATTGCCAAAATAGCAATACCCTGAATCTTGTGTACCAGCACTGGCTGGCAAAGTATAGTAGTGTCCGCCAAAACATATAATTTGTTCTGGGGTAAAATTCACTTGCCAAAATAGCAATACCCTGAATCTGGTGTCCCAGCACTGGCTGGCAAAGTATAATAGTGTCCGCCAAAACATATATTTTGTTCTGGGGTGAAATTCAATTGGCAAAATAGCAATACCCTGATTCAGGTGTCCCAGCACTGGCTGGCAAAGTATAATAGTGTCCGCCAAAGCATATATTTTGTTCTGGGGTGAAATTCACTTGCCAATATAGCAATACACTGAATCTGGTGTTCCAGCTGTTGCAGGCCAAGTGTTAATCTGTCCGTAAAAGGGTACATTACACTCAAGGTGTATATACAAGTGCTGAGAGGGTCATCCTCAATAACTTCACACGCTACCGTGCATCTCCCATTGTATTTCTATCCATTAAAGGGTATATTACACAAGGTGTTAAAATACAATTGAAGGCATTATCCAACATATTTTTTCTCACGCTACTGTGCATCTCCAAGTGTAAATCTGTCCATAAAAAGATACCTTTCATCCAGGGCCTAAATACTAGCCCTAAAAGAGATATTCCCCTAAATCAGTGGTTACTGCTGTGCATGGATTAGTGTAATACGCTACATAAATAAATAGGCAGATAGTGTTAGGTGTCTGTAAAAAAAAGGCCTTAATTTGAAATCAATACATTGGGCCAAATATTTTTTTTCTTATTGTGGCCCTTGGTGAACGGTAACAATGAGGAAAACATCTAGTAAGGGACGCAGACGCGGTCGTAGTGGTGTTATAGTACACTCTGGTGCTGGGAGAGGACGTGGCCATTCTGCCGCAGCTACACGTCCTAGTGAACCAACTACCTCAGGTTCCAGTACCCGCCAGAATTTACAGCGATATTTGGTAGGGCCAAATGCCATTCTAAGGATGGTAAGGCATGAGCAGGTACAGGCGCTAGTCAATTGGGTGGCCGACAGTGGATCCAGCACGTTCATAACATTATCTCCCACCGAGTCTTCTGCAGAAAGCACACAGGTGGCGCCTGAAGACCAAGCCCATCAGTCTGTCACATCACCCCCATGCATATCATTGAATCTGTCTGAGCCTCAAGTTATGCAGCAGTCTCTTATTCTGTTTGAAGACTCTGCTGGCAGGGTTTCCCACTGATGTTTCCTGATGATGAGGACATGGGAATACCACCTCATCAGAGTCCGCACGTCTCTGATGATGACGAAACACAGGTGTCAAGTGCTGCGTCTTTCTGCTGTGTGCAGACCGAACAGGGGTCAGGGAGGAAGACTGTGTGGAAGACAATGCAGGGGACGATGAAGTCCTAGACCCCACATGGAATGAAGGTCGTGCCATTGACTTTCATAGTTCAGAGGATTAGGCAGTGGTGAAACCGAGCCAACAGCGTAGCAAAAGAGGGAGCAGGGGGCAAAAGCAATACAGCCGCCGCAAAGAGAGTTCGCCTGCTACTGGCCACCAACACCAGGGACCGAGCACCCAAAAGGCAGCTTCAAGGAGTTCCCTGGCATGGCACTTCTTTAAGCAATGTGCTGACGACAAGACCCGAGTGGTTTGGACGCTGTGCCATCAGAGCCTGAAGCGAGGCATTAACGTTCTGAACCTTAGCACAACCTGCATGACCAGGCATCTTCATGCAAAGCATGAACGGCAGTGGAGTAAACACCTTAAAAGCAAGCAACTCACTCTGGCTCCACCTGCTCCCTATTCTGCTGCTGCCTCAGCCTTTTCCTCCACCTCGGGAGGAATGTTGGCACCTGCCACCCACCAAACAGAGGATGTGTCACCGACACCACCACCTGCGTCATTTAGCTCTCCATCTCACAAACCTTGGAGAGAAAGCGCAAAATTCCCACCTAGCCACTCTCGAGCCCTGGGCCTGAATGCCAGCATTTCTAAACTACTGGCCTTTGAAATGCTGTCATTCAGGCTGGTGGACACAGACAGCTTCAAACAGCTGATGTCCATGGCTGTCCCACAGTATGTTGTTTCCAGCCGCCACTACTTCTCCAAGACAGCTGTGCCTTCCCTGCACAACCAAGTATCCGATAAAATCAAGTGTGCACTGCGCAACACCATCTGTGGCAAGGTCCACCTAACCACAGATACGTGGACCAGTAAGCACGGCCAGGGACGCTATATCTCCCTAACTGCACACTGGGTAAATGTACTGGCGGCTGGGCCGCAGGCGGAGAGTTCCTTGGCGCACGTCCTTCCGCCACCAAGGATCGCAGGGCATCATTCTTTGCCTCCTGTAGACTCCTCCTCCTACTCAGCTTCCTCCTATTCTGCTTCCACCAGCTCATCCAGTCAGCCACCCACCTTCACCACCAACTTCAGCACAGCCCGGGGTAATCGTCAGCAGGCCATTCTGAAACTCATATGTTTGGGGGACAAGCCCCACACCGCGCACGAGTGGTTTATGCTGATGGGCCTCAAGCCCGGCCTGGTGGTGTGCGATAATGGGCGAAATCTCGTCGCAGCTCTGGGACTAGCCGGTTTGACGCACATCCCTTGCCTGGCGCATGTGCTGAATTTGGTGGTGCAGAAGTTCATTCACAACTACCCCGACATGTCAGAGCTGCTGCATAAAGTGCGGGCCGTCTGTGCGCGCTTCCGGCGTTCACATCCTGTCGCTGAACAGCACCACTTCACCACCAATGATTGGGCCTCCATGCGAGACCTGTGTGCCCTGTTGTGCTGTTTCGAGTACTCCACCAACATGGCCAGTGGCGATGACACCGTTATCAGCATTACAATACCACTTCTATGTCTCCTTGAGAAAACGCTTAGTGCGATGATGGAAGAGGAGGTGGTCCAGGAGGTGGAGGATGAGGGGTCATTTTTAGCACTTTCAGCCCGTCTGTTAGAAATGGCTCAGAAGGAGTTTTTTTGCAACAGCAGAGGCCACGTACAAATGTGGCTAGCCAGGGCCCACTACTGGAGGACGAGCAGGAGGTGGAAGAGGATAATGATGAAGCAGGTTCACAGCGGGGTGGCACCCGACACAGCTCAGGCCCATCACTGGTGCGTGGCTGGGGGGATACAGAGGACGATGACGATACGCCTCCCACAGAGGACAGCTTGTCCTTACCTCTGGGGAGCCTGGCACACATGAGCGACTAAATGCTGCAGTGCCTGCTCAACGACAGCAGATTGGCCCACATTTTAACGTGTGCAGACTACTGGGTTGCCACCCTGCTAGATCCCCGGTACAAAGACAATGTGCCCACCTTACTTCCTGCACTGGAGCATGATAGGAAGATGCGCAAGTACAAGCGCATGCTGGTAGACACGCTCCTGAGAGCATTCCCAAATGTCACAGGGGAACAGGTGGAAGCCCAAGGCGAAGGCAGAGGAGGAGCAAAATGATCGCCAATGCAACTGCGTCACGGCCAGCTCCTCTGAGGGCAGGGTTAGCATGGCAGAAAGGTGAAAAAGTTTTGTCTCCACGCCACAGCTAACTGCACCACCACCTGATATGGAACGTGTTAGCAGGAGGCACCATTTCACTAAATTGGTTGAACAGTACGTCTGCACACCCCTCCACGTACTGACTGATGGTTCAGCCCCATTCAACTTCTGGGTCTCCAAATTGTCCACGTGGCCAGAGTTAGCATTTTATGCCTTGGAGGTGCTAGCCTGCCCAGCGGCCAGCGTTTTGTCTGAATGTGTATTTAGCATGGCAGGGGGCTTCATTACTGACAAACGCAGCCGCCTGCCCACAGCCAACGTGGACAAGCTGACATTCATAAAAATAAACCAGGCATGGATCCCACAGGACCTGTCCCTCCCTTGTGCCGAATAGACATTTATAACTGCCTCCCCCTCAACCATGTATTCTTGTACTCCGGGGCACTTCTTTACTGAATCATCATTTTTTTAACTTTACCATGATCTTGCGGTGCAACCCAAAGTTAAATGAACCTCTCCTCAATCTGGGCACCGGGACCTAAATTGAAAGTGGCCTGTTACAAACTGGGTGACATGAACCCTGAACCTCTGCCATGCGACTTCTCTCCTCTGTCTGGGTGCCGTGGGCTAAATATCTGGAAGTGGCCTTCTCTAGTGCTGGGTGATATGACGCCTTATTCCTTGCTGTGGGACCTCTCTCCTCTGTCTGGGTGCTGGGCCTAAATAACTAAAAGTGGCCTTCTCCAGTGGTGGGTGATATGACGCATGATTCCTTGCTGTGGGACCTCTCTCCTCTGTCTGGGTGCTGGGGCCTAAATAACTGAAAGTGGCCTTCTCCAGTGGTGGGTGATATGACGCATGATTCCTTGCTGTGGGACCTCTCTCCTCTGTCTGGGTGCTGGAGCCTAAATAACTGAAAGTGGCCTTCTCCAGTGGTGGGTGATATGATGCCTTATTCCTTGCTGTGGGACCTCTCTCCTCTGTCTGGGTGCTGGGGCTTAAATATCTGGAAGTGGCCTTCTCCAGTGGGGGTGATTGCAACAATGGAAGTTGGCAGCCGCCAGCGTGCAGTGCGTCCGACTACGTACCTCAGTCGAGCTGCACGCGGGACTCCTCCTCTTCGCTGCAGGCTCCGGACCCGCTTTCCTGCGCTGTCACAGGCTACGACAGCTTTTGTTGTATCTTGTAGGAGCAGCAGGCGTCCTGTTACCTTAAGGATTAATGCACAGCCCTGATTCCGCCCTCTCTACAATCCTGGCCAGGCACCACCTTTATAAGGGTGCTACCCCCTTCCTGCAATGCCTGAGCAATATTGTACTTCCTACAGCTAAGGTTCCTGTTGTTCCTGCATTCGATATCCTGCTTATGACCTATGCCTGTATCCTGACCTCGTCTCTGCTTGATCCTCTTGTACCTCGCTGCTCTCAAGTTAAAGACCCGGACTGTCGACCACGCCTCTGTCTGCTGTGCAGATCGTTACACCAGCTCCACCTGGACTAACTCAGCTCTGCTGTTCTCACAGCACTAGCTCTGCTATACCGCTTGTTCAGCTCAGCATTATCCTGCGGCTGTCTGCTATATTGCCTGTTCCCCGGTGCAAGCATCGGGGCTTTCTGGCCTGCCCGGCCAGCTTCCACTTAACCGGGACCACTCTTGCGGTAGCGACACGATGTGCCTCCCCTGCAGCTGAGTCCAGCTTCCGCATCCTGGAGCGGGATAAAGGGTGACAACCAGGGGGACACTTAGACCGCTCCCAAGTTTGGCCCAAAGCCAAACCGGTAAGTGGCACAGCGGGTCCACACCCGTTGATCCGTTACAGTTTACTCAGGCCATGGACCCCGCTGGCAAGCCCAAACCTGTGGTACAAGATTTATACCGAGAGCTGCAACGCCAGAGTGAACGCCAATATGTCCTGCTGCAGTGTCTGAACACAATTTCTGCACGTCTGGACGCTCTACCCACTACTGATCCTGCGGCACTACAGGTCCCAGCAACTCCTACTAATTGTGTTGCATCGTCTGCGTACCAAGGCACGTCTGCTGTCCAACTTCCCTTGCCTCCACGTTTCAGCGGTGAGTCAAAGGCCTGCAGAGGGTTCCTGAATCAATGCTTGATCCACTTTGAGCTACATGGAGACAAGTTCCAGTCTGACCGAGCAAAAGTAGCTTTCATTGCATCTCTGCTCTCTGGAGAAGCTCTTGCTTGGGCTAATCCTATATGGGAGCGAAGCGGACCCGAGACTGGAAGCCTACAGACCTTCTTAACTGTTTTCCGTATAGTATTTGATGAACCTGGCCGTGCCTCGTCGGCAGCCTCTGCTCTTCTTCGTCTGCGTCAAGGCGCTAGGACAGTGGGCCAATACGCAATCCAGTTCCGTACACTGGCCACAGAACTGTCCTGGAATGATGAAGCTCAACAAGCCGTATTCTAGTAGGGTCTTTATGACCGCATTAAAGACGAACTAGTGGGAAGGGACCTCCCTGGCTCTCTGGACGCTTTGATCACGTTGGCCACACGCATAGACGTGCGGTTTCGTGAACGTTTTTCTCAAGCCGCAAGGATGAAGCAGAATTCTAAATTCGCACCTGTCTTCCAGAGGACTGTTCAGACTCCTGCTGCGATTCCGTCTGAAGAGCCTATGCAGGTGGATCGCCTGAAGCTCTCTGATCAGAGAAACAGATATGCCACTGACTATACTAGCTAGTCAAACAAGCAGATATTAAAAGCTGAGACTGTTTGCCAATATATTCCTGTCAGGAATACATCGGAGCCCCTCATGCACCACGTCACGGTCACTCAGCATGGCATGGGGTCCTACCACTACGCTAACTATGGTGTGAACACGGTCTGAAGGTGACAGAATACTGCTCACAGCCAAACTTCCACACAACAGCATAGCAGGACAACTAATGCAATGTGAATAAAACAAGACTGCAAGCCACACCCATATCAGACCGTGTGATGGAGGCTACCAGGTGCAAAAGAATGTTAAATGCCAGGTGAAGGCACATTCAATACATATGGAACATAAATCACAGAAATATAGTGGCCAATATGGGGGAACTGCTCAGACCCCAAACACTGTAGCGTGTTTCTCATTGGGGAAGCAGTCCCACCGCATGCGGACCGCAGCAAACGGCCATCCCCAGCAAAAATTGCGTACAATGGAGGAATGCCGGCGTGGACCACATGCACCACAAAGGCATCCTACACAAAACGGAGCATTAAGCGGATGAAATATATAAAAATAAAAATTACAGAAAAAAAATGCACCAAACGGATATGCCACTGACTATACTAGCTAGTCAAACAAGCAGATATTAAAAGCTGAGACTGTGTGCCAATATATTCCTGTCAGTAACACATCGGAGCCCCTCATGCACCACGTCACGGTCACTCAGCATGGCATGGGGTCCTACAATTACGCTAACTATGGTGTGAACACAGTCTGAAGGTGATGGAATACTGCTCACAGCCAAGCTTCCACACAACCGCATAGCAG
This sequence comes from Bufotes viridis, assembly GCA_033119425.1. Taxonomy (NCBI): domain Eukaryota; kingdom Metazoa; phylum Chordata; class Amphibia; order Anura; family Bufonidae; genus Bufotes; species Bufotes viridis. Next base: position 278,624,041 of record CM065592.1, read on the forward strand.
GACAACTAATGCAATGTGAATAAAGCAAGACTGCAAGCCACACCCATATGAGACCGTGTGATGGAGGCTACCAGGTGCAAAAGAATGTTAAATGCCAGGTGAAGGCACATTCAATACATATGGAACATAAATCACAGAAATATAGTGGCCAATATGGGGGAACTGCTCAGACCCCAAACACTGTAGCGTGTTTCTCATTGGGGGAGCAGTCCCACAGCATGCGGACCGAAGTTGACCGTATAGTTTTATTTGATGTATTATATTAGGTAATGAAGTTTACACTGGTTTCTATTTGTGTTGTTTCTTTTTTTGTGACTTGTAGACAGGTTTCCTGTGTACACAAGGTTCTCCTAGTATAGTCGTTTTTGATGAGCTCCTTTGGGTACCTTTTATAAGTGAATCTCTTTTTTTTTTAAAGGTTTGCTTGTTGTTTGAAATCTTCATGGTGTGTGCAGTTCCGTCTAATATTTTGTATTGGCTGTAAAGGATGCTTTGTAACTACTTATTATTGTGAAAACTAGAGTAGTGTATGGAACTGTTTGTATCGACTGATTTAAAGTATGTTTTTGTTGAGAGACAATTGTTTGCATTGGTAATAATAATGCCCAAGAATTCTATTTCTGTTTTGTTGTAGTTCGGAGTGAAGGAAATCCCCCAGTCAGTATTATTTAGAGTGTTACAGAGTTCTATTGCTGAATTTGCATCTGCATCCCAAATGATGAAAATACCATCAATATATCTTCTGTAAGAGATAATTTGTTGTCTTAGAGGTATAGTTTAGGATATATTAACTCTTACACTTAATAGACCACAATACCTCCTGAAGAATAAGTGAGACATGAGATTGCGCTAGATACTTATCAGGTGCGCATACCGCCGAGCTATAAATCAAATATTAAAACAAGGATCTACTGACCTAAAATAATAGTATTTATATATTATTAACATATGTAATTATGCAGAAACACGCCCCTAACTTCTCCCCTCCCACCCTGTGGCCTGCGCTCCAAAAGTGCTTTTAAATCTCTGAATGTGTATGTCTTTTTTATCACTGTCCTAAAGAAGGGGGTGCTCTGCCCTTAAAACATGTTGACTGTAAATAAATCACTATCTGCTTTTACCAACACTTACCTGGTACTGCATCCCTTCTGACAGCGCTGATACAGGGGTATCAATCTTACTTCTATTTCTTCACTGATCCTTGATATGTAGCCTCACGTGGGGGGGAATGTGGGCCACTCCTTGCAATTGTTGATGTGCAACAACGTACATGCCACGGTGGATACCTGGAGCAACTGTTATGAGCAAGGACAGTACATGTCTTTGAAGGCCCACTGGGCCAATGTTTTTCTGTGGCAAAGGCAGCACTCCAGCCAGGGCCGGTGCAAGGATTCTTCAGGATTTCTGGCTGGAGGAAAATCCGCAGCATGCTGTGGATTTTGATGTGACCAAAAAACGTGTCAGTACTGAACGGAAGAAATCCTGATGCATCCTGAACGGATTTCTCTCCATTCAGAATGCATTAGGATAAATCCTGATCAGTATCTTTCCGTCCTAGAGCCCCAACGACGGAACTCTAGGACGGAAAATAAAAACGCTAATGTGAAAGGGGCCTTAGTTTGTCATATAAGGGGAGGGGGGAAGAAACCCCAGAACTAGAGTGTGCCCCCCAAAACTGCTGGCATCTATTTTTAACTTAAGATCATCAGACTCACTTACTAATTACAGCACACACCCCTGTAGCGTCCACCATCAGACAGGGGAGGGAAGAAACCCCAGAACTAGAGTGTGCCCCCCAAGTTGGGGCGCAGTGGCACACTCTAGTTCTGGGGTTTCTTCCTCCCTGTCTGATGGTGACACTACAGGGTGTGTGCTGTAATTAGTGAGATTCACTCTGATGATCTGAATTTTGAAGTTAAAAAGAGCTGCCTGCATACCTGCAATGATAAGGAGGATGCCCTCCTTCACTTCAGCTCTGCAGGCAGCTCTTTTCAACTTCATAATTCAGATCATCATTATCAACAGAATCAGATTAGATTATCATTAAGATAGCTCACTTTCTTTCTTTCAATTCACTTACTTTTATAGCAGGCCAGACAGGCACAGAGGACTGGAGACAGTGGGGAGGAGGCAGGAGCAGCACCAGTGAGCGAGCGAACTCAGCAGAGAAGAGGACCAGGTCTGACAGCGCAGGCTGGATAGCAGGCAGCAGTGAGACTGACACGGAGACACTCAGTCAGTCTGAGTCAGAGACTGCTGCGCTGCTCAGACTAGTTTCAGCCAGAGAGCGGGAATCTGACTGGCGCCGCGGCGGGACCATTTGCTCCTTCCTCCACCTGACTTAAGGTACACCCTGTCCCGTCCCCCCGCAACCGCGTGACCGTGACATCACCTACCTCATCCTCTGCTGGCTGCTGCCCTGCTCCACCTGAGTCCTTCTCACCATCCACTCCCACCTTTTCCCTGTTTGATAAAGGATATTGATGTTATGAAGCAAGCCTATAATATACAGTATAATCCCTGCATCACGCTGTATAATATACAGTATAACCCCTGCACCATGCTGTATAATATACAGTATAATCCCTGTGTGATGCGAGAAATAGTGAGATTTTTTCACGTGAGTGCAATGTGTTTTAATGCGTTTTGCACACGTGTGATAAAAATCTGTTGGTACCAGACCAGAACCCGTACTTCTTCACAGAAGTTTGGGTGATGTCTTCTGTAGATTTTATTATTTTCCCTTATTACATGGTTATAATGGTAAATAATAGCATTCTTAATACAAAATGCAAAGTAAAATTTCCATTGAGGGGTTAATTTTTAACAAAAAATTAACTCACCTCATCCACTTGATCACGCAGCCGGTCTCGTCTTCTTTCTTCTTCTTCTGGCAGGACCTGGCTGGAAAAGGACCTTTAGTGACGTCATAACATGTCCGGCTGAATGAAGACAGTTCATTTGAGAGGAGTTATTCTGTATTAACCACCTCAGCCCCCCTAGCTTAGACACCCTTAATGACCAGGCCACTTTTTACAATTCTGCACTACACTACTTTCACCGTTTATTGCTCTGTCATACAACTTACCACCCAAATGAATTTTACCTCCTTTTCTTCTCACTAATAGAGCTTTCATTTGGTGGTATTTCATTGCTGCTGACTTTTTTTTTGATATTTTACTTTTTTGATGAAATTTTTGCAAAAAAATGACATCTTTCATTTTCTGTTGAAAAATTTGCCAAATAAAACTAAACTTCTATATAAATTTTTCTCTAAATTTATTGTTCTACATGTCTTTGATAAAAAAAATGCAATAAGTGTATATGTATTGGTTTGGGTAAAAGTTATAGCGTTTACAAACTATGGTGCAAAAAAGTTAATTTCCGCACTTGCTGACTTTCTGAGCACCTGTCCTGTTTCCTGAGGTACTACAATGCCCAGACAGTAGAAACACCCCATAAATAACCTCATTTCGGAAAGTAGACACCCTAAGGTATTCACTGAGGGGCATAGCGAGTTCATGGAAGTTTTTATTTTTTGTCACAAGTTAGCGGAAATTGATTTTTTTTTCAAAAAATTTAATCTTCCGCTAACTTGTTACAAAAAATAAAAACTTCCATAAACTCACTATTCCCATCAGCGAATACCTTAGGGTGTCTAATATCTGAAATGGGGTCACTTGTGGGGTATTTATACTGCCCTGGAATTTTAGGGGCCCCTAAAGCGTGAGAAGAAGTCTGGAATCCAAGTGCGTAAAAATGCCCTGTGAAATCCTAAAGGTACTTATTGGAATTAGGGCCCCTTTGCTCATCTTGGCTGCAAAAAAGTGTCACTCATGTCCTATCGCCGTACTCAGGAGAAGTAGGGCAATGTGTTTTGGGGTGTATTTTTACATATACCCATACTGTGTGTGAAAAATATCTCTGTAAATGACTTTTTCCATTTTTTATAGAAAGTTGTCAATTTACAGAGATATTTCTCTCACCCAGCATAAAAATACACCCCAAAATACATTGCCCTACTTCTCCTGAGTACGTCGATACCACATGTGTGCCACTTTTTTGCAGCCAAGATGCGCAAAGGGGCCCTAAAACCAATGACTACCATTCCATTAGGATTTCACATGGCATTTTTACGCATTTGGATTCCAGACTTCTCACGATTTAGGGGCCACTAAAATGCCAGGGCAGTAAAAATACCACACAAGTGACCCCATTCCAGAAAGTAGACACCCTAAGGTATTCGCTGATGGGCATAGTGAGTTCATGGAAGTTTTTATTTTTTGTCACAAGTTAGCAGAAATTGATTTTATTTTATTTTTTACAAAGTCTCATATTCCACTAACTTGTGACAAAAAATTAAATTTTACATGAACTCAAAATACCCCTCACGGAATACCTTGGGGTGTCTACTTTCTAAAATGGGGTCAATTTTGTGGTATTTTTACTGCCCTGGCATTTAAGGGGCCCCTAAAGCGTGAGAAGAAGTCTAGAATCCAAATGTGTAAAATTGCCCTGTGAAATCCTAAAGGTACTCATTCAACTTTTTCATTTTTTTTATACAAAGTTGTCAATTTACAGAGATATTTCTCTCACCCAGCATGGGTATATGTAAAAATACACCCCAAAACACATTGCCCTATTACTCCTGAGTATGGCGACACCACATGTGTGCCACTTTTTTGCAGCCAAGATGCGTAAAGGGGCCCTAATTCCAATGAGTACCTTTTAGGATGGCATTTTTACGCATTTTTCTTCTGATGCTTTAGGGCCCCTAAAATGCCAGGGCAGTAAAAATACCCCACATGTGACCCCATTTTAGAAAGAAGACACCCCAAGGTATTCTCTGAGGGGCATGGCGAGTTCATAGAAGATTTTTTTTTTTTTGGCACAAGTTAGCAGAATTTGATTTTTTTTGTTTTTTCTCACAAAGTCTCCCTTTCCGCTAACTTGTGACAAAAAGTTCAATCTTTCATGGACTCAATATGCCTCTCAGCGAATACCTTGGGGTGTCTTCTTTCCAAAATGCGGTCACATGTTAGGTTTTTGTACTGCTCTGGCATTTGAGGGTCTCCGCAATCATTAAATGTATGGCCAGCATTACGACTTTCTGCTATTCTCCTTATATGGAGCATACGGGTAATGAGATTTTTTTTCCCGTTCAGCCTCTGGGCTGAAGGAAACAATGAACGGCACAGATTTGTTCATTTGCATCGATTGATGTGGATGAAAAAATCTCTGCCAAAAAATATGCAAGAAAAAAAAGAGGGGCCTGGCGATTGCCAGGACATAGGGGCTCCGCCCAAACATCCATACCCACTTCAGCTCCTATGTCCTGGCAAACGTGATTTCTCCATTCACATCGATCAACTGATCGTTGTGGAGGAAGACATCTTTGCCAGATTCACATTTCTGATGTAGCACACCAGCACCCCTATGTGTTAGGGTCTCTCAAAACCTAGTATCCTGAGAGACCCTAGAGCCTGATTGTAAAAACTACCTGTGTTGTGCTGTCCCTACATCCCTAAGTGTACCTGAGTGTGGTACTTCCGGAAACACTCCCCTAGGCATAGGGCAGGGTGGTCAGGACAGTCAGAACAGAAATAATGGGTGTCACGCCTTATTCCACTCCTGCTACAGACACGACATCTTTTTCGGGGTGGCGGTTGGGTTGAGGGAAATGTCGCTCGTGTAGACGGCTCACTACACTGGGGTTTGGGGCCACGGAACCTCCTGGATACAGGAGGTTCTCAATGATCTCTTCCTGAAATTTGAGGAAGGATCCTGTTCTCCCAGTCTTACTGTAGAGAACATAACTATTGTACATAGCCAATTGAAATAAATATACAGACACCTTCTTATACCAGCATCTGGTGCGGCGGGAAATCAAATACGGGGCCAACATCTGGTCATTGAAGTCTACCCCTCCCATGTGGAGATTATAGTCGTGGACTGAGAGGGGCTTTTCAACGACACTGGTTGCCGGTTCAATTTGAATTGTCGTGTCTGCGTGAATGGAGGAGAGCATGTAAACGTCACACTTGTCTCTCCATTTCACCGCGAGCAGTTCTTGGTTACACAAGGCAGCCCTCTCCCCCCTTGCAAGACGGGTGGTAACGAGCCATTGGGGGAAGCCCCGGCGACTAGGTTGCACGGTGCCACAGCAGCCAATCTGTTCTAGGAACAAATGCCTGAAGAGGACCACACTTGTGTAGAAATTGTCCACATAAAGATGGTACCCCTTGCCGAATAAGGGTGACACCAAGTCCCAGACTATCTTCCCACTGCTCCCCAGGTACTCAGGGCAACCGACCGGCTCCAGGGTCTGATCTTTTCCCTCATAAATCCAAAATTTGTGTGTATAGCCTGTGGCCCTTTCACAGAGCTTATACAATTTGACCCCATACCGGGCGCGCTTGCTTGGGATGTACTGTTTGAAGCCAAGGCTACGCAGATGTTTTGTGCAGGGGTATACAAATCTGCAAATTTCAGGTTGAAGTGGTCTATGAGGGGCCGAATTTTGTGGAGCCGGTCAAAAGCTGGGTTGCCTCTGGGACGGGAGGTGGTGTTGTCGCTAAAGTGCAGGAAACGCAGGATGGTCTCAAATCGTGTCCTGGACATGGCAGCAGAGTACATGGGCATGTGATGAATTGGGTTCGTGGACCAATATGACCGCAGTTTTTTTGGCAGGCCCATGTTGAGGAGAAGGCCCAGAAAAGTTTTACATTCGGAAACTTAGACTGGTTTTCACCGGAAAGGCTGGGCATAGAAGCTTTCCGGGTTGGCGTTTATAAATTGAGTGGCATACCGATTTGTTTCTGCCACGACTAGGTCAAAGAGCCCCACAGTGAAGAACAGCTCAAAAAACCCCAGTGCCGATCCAATCTGAGCTGTTTCCACCCAAACTCCTGACTGGGCGGTGAAAGGGGGAACTAATGGTGCGGCTGAAGATGGGGGCTGCCAATCAGGGTTTGCCAGCACCTCAGGGATTCTAGGGGCTCTATGGGCCTGTCTGCGCAGTGGCTGTGACGGGAAAACTACTGCACGTGCCACCGTACCAGCTTCAACTGCCCTTCTGGTGCTCGCCACTTCACCATGTTGTACGGCAGTGCTGGTAGTAGGTTCAGGATGGGCTGCGCTGCTGGTGTATGCCTCACCACGTAATCCGGCAGCGCCAGCCCCACTCTGTTGCGCTACCTGTGGTCTAGCGGCACGGGCCCGGGTACACCTGTTGGTATCAGGGACCTCAACCTCCTCGTCCGAACTTTGGGTCAGACTGACACTGCTTTCTACAGGTTCATATTCTGACCCGCTAGATTCGTCAGATGAGGGTTCCCATTCCTCATCCGACTGGGTCAGAATCCTGTAGGCCTCTTCAGGAGAATACCCATTTTTTGACAGCCTGTCTTACAAATGGGAGGGTAGCGAAGTACAGAAGCCGTAAGATAAAAAATATTTAAAACTGATTTTTTTATCGCCCCAGCGCTTGTGAAGTGATTGTGCAGTGATTACAAAAAAAAATTATTTTGTCACTGCGGCGGGGCAGGCGTGTGTGAACGCACATGTGGGCGACCGATCAGGCCTGATCGAGCAAACACTGCGTTTTGGGTGGGGGGCGAGCTAAAGTGACAGTAATACTATTATAGATCTGACTGTGATCAGTTCTGATCACTTACAGATACTATAAAAGTACAAATGCTGATTAGCGCTACGCTAATCAGCGAATCAGTGACTGCGGTGCGGTGGGTTGGGCGCTAACGCTAACTACCTACCAAAGGGGCCTAAACTAAATCTAAACCTAAGAGTCAATACTAGTGAAAAAAAAAAGTGACAGTTTACACTGATCACTTTTTTCCCTTTCACTATTGATTGACAGGTGATTGAAAGGGGTAATCAAGGGGTTAATTGGGGTGATGGGGGGTGATCAGGGCTTATGTGACGTGTGCTTGGTGTACTTACAGTAGAGGTGTGCTCTCTCCTGGGTCCAACCGTCGAAAAGGATATAATGCATTATATGGCTTGCGATTCGTTTTTTTGAACATCACCAGCCTGCCAGCACCGATCATTAGCTGGCAGGCTGGTGACGAACTTCTCCTGAGCAGCTCCCGACAGTCTGTGCGCCTGTTCAGGCGCACAGATCGCATCGTCTCGCCTCTCGCGAGATGACGCGCCAGCGCGTCAAGGAGGAACAGAAGGACCACCGAGATCACGCGATCCTGCGTGCGGCGGTCCTAAAGTGGTTAAGAATGCTATTATTTTTCCTTACAACCTACAACATAAGGGAAAATGATACAGTGAATAGGGGTCGCTCATCCCGATCACCTCCTAGCAACCATGCGTGAGAATCACACTGCATCCAGACTTGCTTGCGGATGCTATGCAATTTTCACGCACCCCAATTCTTTTCTATGGGGCCTGCGTTGCGTGAAATATAGAACATGCTGCGATTTTCACACAACACAGCTCATGTACACAGCCCCATAGAAGTGAATCGGTCAGGATTCAGTGCGCGGAAAACTCGCCCGTGTGAAAGGGGCCTATCGGAAAATCCAGCACTGTGTGCAGTGTCAGCTCCAAGTCTGTATTTCTCTAACTACAGAGCAGTAGAAAAAAAAACGGAAATCATAAGGCAAATATGAACACAGCCTTATCAAGAACAAAACTGCCAGTTTTGTACAATAAGACTCTTTTGTAACCTCAGTGTGTACTTCCCAGACAAGATGCCGGATAAAGCCTCATGCAGACATCCATGGAGCACGGTCTGTGAAATCCCTGCCTGCCGAGGTGCATGAAGCGCACAGCGTTATTGGTTACTATGACGCCGTGCGCTTTAGGACAGGATTTCACGGACCGTGCCCCACAGATGTCTGCATGAGGCTTAAAGGGGTTGCCCAGGTTCAGAGCTGAACCTGAACATAACCCCATTTTTACCAAGGCAGCCCCCCTGGGAAAACTTCAGCCCAGCAGTGTGTTCGGTGATATCACCGGCTCTGATGGGCGGGCTTAAGCGTTGCCCTAGCCATATTACATGATAGAGCAGCGCTAAAACCCACCCATCAGAACCGCTGACGTCACCGGGATTCCTGCCAGCCCCACAGAGAGCCCCACAGGGCTGCCTGGGTGATAATGGGGGTACGTTCAGGTTCAGCTCTGAACCTGGACAACCCCTTTAAGAGGTGCTATACTGATACACCTAGCAGATTAGACATGAGTCCAGCAGGAGGCCTGGAGCTTCCCACAGGGCACTGTCCCCTAGCTAGCCTGAGCTGCAGCAACTTCTCTCACCCCCAGTAAGTCCCTAGAGCTGCAGACATGGCTCCCAGGGGCTGACTGAGGGGGAGACAAGCAGCCTGGCTGCCTGTGCTCCCCCAACCCCCCCCCCCCACCACACCTTTCATTATGAAGTTCTTCTCTACCTCCAAGAAAGGAGGCATGGCATCACGGAGGATGGTGGGCGTGACTTCACATACTCTAGTGGCGTGGCTTCACGGGTCGGTGGGCGTGGCCTGTGGGCTCTGTCAGTTTCTGCAGATTGTCTTTCATCTTCCTGGCTGCTGGCTCTCTGCTTCCCCCTGCACAGAGGCCCGCCCACTGCCCGCCTCCAGAACGTGGTGAGATTGCCCTCCACCAGGCTCAGTTGCAGTTGTTCTGCGCTGCGGCCGTTTTTTAACATGATTGAGGGCGGCCAATTGCCTGCCTGCCAGCCTGCCAGCCTATCCCAACCCCCCCCCCGTACCAGCCCGCCTCTGGAGCGGGGCGCCGCACCGGCTACGGCCCTGACCCCAGCAATAGGGCCAGGTTCTTTAATCCCCTCACAATTGTGTTGGCCTTGATCCTACACCAGGGTCTTATCAACCTTCTCCATGAACATGCATTCCCAACAGCAGCAGGGCACAATGTAGCTCCCACGCCCCCTCCTTCCTATCATATGTGTCAAGTCAAACATTGCCATGTGGGCCAGACAAGAGTAGTCACATAGGTGAGCAGTTGGTAAAGTAGATTAAGCAGCAAACATTCTGCTGGGTGTAACTCTGCCATCTCCAACAGGCATTGTGGCTGCGATGGACCTGGGGTAAATAACACATGCTTATACGTCATTAGTCTAGTTGTGCAATGCTTTTGGAAAAACTCACACTGGCTTACACAAGGTGCTGGCAATTTCCAGCAGACTTTCCTCACATTTCAGCCTTTCTTACGTGGCAAGGAACCTCTCCTGGACTTGCAGTGGCAGTATGGTCTGCCCCTCCTCTGCTTAATCCACATATGTTACAACTCACTGGACTTTAACATAGCACATACTAGACCGTCTGTACAAGCAATAAAAAGACAAGAAAATGTTTTCATGCAACAGAACTCTACAGCTACGTGTTGTTAAAAGGTCAGGCAGTGGCAGCCCACCTGAGAGAACTGTTGGGTGCTGAAGCTCTTCGAAGAGGCCACAAAGTTCATAAGTAGGAACAACTGTCACATGAACGATCTCATCCTCCTCATATTTTTCTGAGAACAGAAGATGACGATCATACAGCAGGGAATGGTGGAGTAAGAATAGCTAACAAATATTGCTGTCTGCCCTGTAGCTGCTGGGGACTCACAAAGAGCAACTTCCATAGATGAGGATAAGGAGTCATAGGTAGGGATGAGCGAACCTGAACTGGATAGTTTGGGTTCGTACCGAATTTTGGGGTGTTCGGGACCCGGACCCGAACATTTTCAAAAAAGTTTGGGTTCGGGTCAGTTGTTCGGCGATTTCTTCCCGCTTTCTGAAGGGCTGCACAGCAGCCAATCAGCTAGCGTTTTACTTCTTGCCCTAAGAAGCCATCACAGCCATGCCTAATAATGGCATTGCTGTGATTGGCCAAGTGCAGCATGTGAACCAGCCTCTATTTAAGCTGGAGTCACGTAGCGTCGCACATCACACTGCTCTGATTAGTCTAGGGAGAGGACGGCACGTCACACTGCTCTGATTAGTGTAGGGAGAGGACGCAGCTTCTGTGAGGGCGAGATTAGGCAGGGAAAAGTTAGCAAAAACAACTAATGAAGTGATCGATCTACAGCTGTGAATCATTCAACTTCTGCTAGTTAATTGCTCACTGTTTTTTAGGCTGCGCAGAGCGTTTTTCTGTGTCTTGTGGTGCACCAGCACAAGCTGCCACCAAGTCCATCAATACTATTTTTTTTTTTTTTTTTTTGCTATATCCTACATCAGGGGCTTGGCTGTGCTTATTGTCACCCCTAGAAACTCAGGACAGAAATTTCTATATTTTATTAAGGGGTTAAATTAAATTGCCAAAATAGCAATCCCCTAAATCTGGTGTTCCAGCTGTGGCTAGCCAGGTGTAATACTGTCTGCTGTCTGGCAAAGGATAGATTTTTTTCTGTGGTGAAATTCAATTGCCAAAATAGCAATCCCCTAAATCTGGTGTCCCAGCAGTGGCTGGCAAAGTTTAATAGTGTCCGGCAAAGGATAGATTATTTTCTGTGGTGAAATTCAATTGCCAAAATAGCAATACCGTAAATATGGTGTTCCAGCTGTGACTGGAAAAGTTTCATAGTGTCCGTCATAGGATATATTATTTTCTGGGGTGAAATACAGTTGCAAAAATAGGAATACAGTAAATCTGGTGTTCCAGCTGTGGCTGGACAAGTTTAATAGTGTCCGTCACAGGATAGATTTTGTTCTGGGGTGATATTTAATTGCCAAAATAGCAATACCCTGAATCTGGTGTTCCAGCTGTTGCAGGTCTAGTTTAAATCTGTCCGTAAAAGGGTATATTTTTTTCTAATGTGAAATTCAATTGCCAAAATAGCAATACCGTAAATCTGGTGTCCCAGCAGTGACTGGCCAAGTTTAATAGTGTCCGTCAAAGGATTTATTATTTTCTGTGGTGAAATTCAGTTGCCAAAATAGAAATACAGTAAATCTGGTGTTCCAGCTGTGACTGGACAAGTTTAATAGTGTCCGGCAAAGGATATATTTTGTTCTGGGGTGAAATTTAATTGCCAAAATAGCAAAACCCTGAATCTGGTGTTCCAGCTGCGACTGGACAATTTTCCTAGTGTCCGTCAAAGGATATATTATTTTTTGGGGTGAAATACAGGTGCAAAAATAGAAATACAGTAAATCTGTTTTTTCAGCAGTTGCAGGCCTATTTTAAATCTGTCCGTAAAAGGAAAAAAAAATTCTGGGGTGAAATTTAATTGCCAAAATAGCAATACACTCAGCATGCATCTCTAAGTATATTTCTTTCCGTAAAAGGGTATATCACAAAAAGTGTTACATAACAATTGCTGAAAGCATAATCCTGTAAATCTGCAAGCACTATTGTGCATCTCACAGTGTATTTCTGTCCGTAAAAGGGTATATTACACTCAAGGTGTGTATACAAGTGCTGAGAGGGTCATCCTCAATAACTTCACACGCTACCATTCATCTCCAAGTGTATTTCTGTCCGTTAAAGGGTATATTATACAAAGTGTTAAAATATGATTGCTGAAGGCATAATCCTACATATTTTTTCACACACTACTGTGCATCTCCAAGTGTAAATCTGTCCATAAAAGGATACCATTATCCTAAATACTTGGCCTACAATTGATATTCCCCTAAGGCCTCATGCACACGGCCGTCGGTGTTTTGCGGTCTGCAAACCGCGGATCCGCAAAACACGGAAGCTGCTCCGCGTTCCGTTTTGCAATTTGCGGAACGGAACATGGCTTATTATAGAAATGCCTCTTCTTGTCCGCAAAACGGACAGGAATAGGACATGCTATTTTTTTTTTGCGAGGGCAAGGAACGGAGCAACAGATGCGGACAGCACACGGAGTGCTGTCTGCATCATTTGTGGCCCCATTGAAGTGAATGGGTCCGCGGCCGAGCCGCGAAATATGCGGCTTGGATGCGGACCCGAACAACAGCCGTGTGCATGAGGCCTAAATCAGTGGTTACTGCTGTGCCTGGATTAGTGTAATACGGTACATAAATAAATAGGCAGATAGTGTTAGGTGCCTGTAAAAAAAGGCCTGAATTTGAAATCAATACTTTGGGCCAAATATATTTTTTCTTATTGTGGTGCTTGGTGAAGGATAACAATAAGGAAAATATCTAGTAAGGGACGCGGTCGATGTGGTGTTAGTGGACCCTCTGGTGCTGGGAGAGGACGTGGCCATTCTGCCACAGCCACACGTCCTAGTGAACCAACTACCTCTGGATCCAGTACCCGCCAGAATTTACAGCGATATTTGGTGGGGCCCAATGCCGTTCTAAGGATGGTAAGGCCTGAGCAAGTACAGGCGCTAGTCAATTGGGTGGCCGCCAGTGGATCCAGCACGTTCACAACATTATCTCCCACCCAGTCTTCTGCAGAAAGTGCGCAGGTGGTGCCTAAAAACCAAGTCTTCACATCACCCCCATGCATATCAGGGAAACTGTCAGAGCCTCAAGTTATGCAGCAGTCTCTTATACGGTTTGAAGACTCTGCTGGCAGGGTTTCCCAAGGGAATCCACCTAGCCCTTCCCCAGTGGTGGAAGAAATAGAATGCACTGATGCACAACCACTTATGTTTCCTGATGATGAGTACATGGGAATACGTATATAGGAAAAATGTCCAGCTCACCTGCTGTATGTCTCCCCTTTTGGTATCCCTCGTGCACGGACCATGCGGTAAGTGACCGTAGACTAAAGAATAAAGATTCAGGCGGTCCAGCAAAATAGTGTTCAGCTGTATCTTCTTTATTATGCAGGTACATCGACGATCTGCTCCTTATTTGGAGCGGCGATGTACCTGCCATACCCTCATTCATAGAATATTGCAATAACAACAAACACAATTTAAAATATTCACATACATATGATAAGAGTTCCATCAATTTCTTGGATTTGACATTGTCCAGTGTCTCTAATATGTCCATTCTCAATAGAACATACAGAAAACCTATTTCTGGCAACACCTTGCTCAGGGCCAACAGTCACCACCCGGCACACGTTATCAAATCAGTGCCGGTGGGTGAATTTACACGAGCCAGGAGAAATTGTAGTATGGATCGAGATTTCCATAGGGAGTGTAACATTATTCGGGAACGTCTCTCATCCAGAGGATATCCCTCATGGATGATAGAACGGGGATACAAAATAGCTTCAAACAAAAAACTACAGGATTTACTTTTTCAAAATAATCGCAAACATAAAAATGAGTCACTACCTACTTTAGTACTCACTTACAGTAAACAATTCGAATCCATCAGACATATTATTAACAACAGTATTTCTACTATGTATGAAAATGATACTGTTAGAAATATATTGAAGAAAGGCTATAGAGTGGTCCCTAGACGTTCACCTACACTGGCATCCATGCTATCGCCTTCCCTTTTCTCTTCTAAAACAAATACCCAAACAAATATTTGGTTGAAATATAAAGGTTTTTCACGTTGCGGAGGCCATCCGTGTAAAACATGTTTATATGCTTATCCCACTAAAACATTTCGCAATACTAATGGTGAGGATATTTTTAACATAAAATCTTACATTAATTGCAATAGCGATAATGTGATTTATATGATTGCGTGCACACAATGCGATTTGTTTTATGTGGGAAGCACAACCCGCAAACTAAAAACTCGCGTCCTGGAACACTTAAATTATATTAATAATCCAGCTTATACAAACGTCTCAGGAGCAGCAAAACATTTTATACATACCCACAATAGAAATATGAGTGGGTTTCGGGTATTTGGTATAGAGAAGGTGTGCCGTTCTTTGAGAGGAGGAAACTTGAAAAGAAAAGTTTTAAAAAGAGAGGCATATTGGATGTTCAGATTAGACACATACTTCACAAAGGGTATGAATCACAAAAAGGAACTGCTATATTTTTATTGAGTGCATATTAATATTTCAACAACAATATCTATTGTGAATGGATATGCCTCAGTGAATATGTGATAGCAGTAGAAGTGAATAATAAAAAGAGGGATGAGTTGTCTGATACAAGGAACAACTAATATGGCCTCCTTGCAATAATAGGTTGCTTTCAGTAACTGGTCTTGTCTCACCTCAGGATTTAGCGAAGTATAAATCTTTTCGGGTAAATGCAATCCCTCCACTGCTGCTTGGAAGAGAGCCTTTATTTTATTTCCATTGTCATTACTTCATGCATTCTAATTATGAATGAGGATGTGTTTAATAACAGTTATTTTATAATGGAGGTGTTCACACAGCCTGCGCTCAGTCAGTATGAATCCTGATGGCAATAACGCAGGAGGTGTGAATGATCTGCTATTGAAAATTTAGACACCTTACATTCAAAGACTTGAAATGCTTATGCATGATTAGGCATGACAACGGTACTAATATTTTAAAATGTGACTATAATATGGGTTTCTTTTAATGTGCTATATGTGTGTGCTTTGGTTTGATCAAGTGTTTCTGACTCCTCTGGCACTAATGAAATACAGCTGAATGTTTCCTTCCACGTGATTGGTGGAGGCTGTGCTTAAATTATCAAATTGGTATAAAGGTGCTGCAGAGCAGTCAGAAAATAGTCATGAATAAGAACTTCGTTCGAAACGCGTTGACGGTGTGAATCTGTTGTAAATTTATGCGCTACAAGTTGTGATAACCTTCACCATAATAAAGAAGATAAAGCTGAACACTATTTTGCTGGACCGCCAGAATCTTTATTCTACACGGCAATACCACCTCATCGGAGTCCGCACATCTCTGATGATGACGAAACACAGGTGCCAACTGCTGCGTCTTTTTGCAGTGTGCAGACCGAACAGGAGGTCAGGGAGAAAGACTGTGTGGAAGACGATGCAGTGGACAATGAGGTCCTAGACCCCACATGGAATGAAGGTCGTGCCACTGACTTTCATAGTTCAGAGGAAAAGGCAGTGGTGAGACAACAGCATAGCAAAAGAGGGAGCAGGGGGCAAAAGCAGAACAGCCGCCGCCAAGAGAGTTCGCCTGCTACTGGCCACCGCCACCAGGGACTGAGCACCCCAAAGACAGCTTCAAGGAGTTCCCTGGCATGGCACTTCTTTAAACAATGTGCTGACGACAAGACCCGAGTGGTTTACACGCTGTGCCATCAGAGCCTGAAGCGAGGCATTAACGTTCTGAACCTTAGCACAACCTGTATGACCAGGCATCTACATGCAAAGCATGAACTGCAGTGGAGTAAACACCTTAAAAACAAGGAACTCACTCAGGCTCCCCCTGCTCCCTCTTCTGCTGCTGCCTTGGCCTCTTCCTCGAGTGGTTGCTGCCGGTGGGCCTCAAGCCCGACCTGGTGGTGTGCGATAATAGGCGAAATCTCGTTGCAGCTCTGGGACTAGCTGGTTTGACACACATCCCTTGCCTGGCACATGTGCTGAATTTGGTGGTGCAGAAGTTCATTCACAACTACCCTGACATGTCAGAGCTGCTGCATAAAGTGCGGGCCGTTCACATCCTGCCGCTGCTCGCCTGTCTGCGCTACAGCATAACTTCGGCCTTCCTGCTCACTGCCTCATAAGCGATGTGCCCACCAGGTGGAACTCCACCTTACACATGCTGGAGAGACTGTGCGAGCAGCAGCAGGCCATAGTGGAGTTTCAGCTGCAGCACGCACGGGTCAGTCGCACTGCGGAACAGCACCACTTCACCACCAATGACTGGGCCTCCATATAAGACCTGTGTGCCCTGTGGTGCTGTTTCAAGTACTCCACCAACATGGCCATTATCAGCGTTACAATACCACTTCTATGTCTCCTTGAGAAAACACTTAGGGCGATGATGGAAGAGGAGGTGGCCCAGGAGGAGGAGGAGGATGAGGGGTCATTTTTAGCACTTTCAGGCCAGTCTGTTAGAAGTGGCTCAGAGGGAGGTTTTTTGCAACAGCAGAGGCCAGGTACAAATGTGGCCAGCCAGGGCCCACTACTGGAGGACGAGGAGGATGAGGAGGAGGTGGAGGAGGATGAGGATGAAGCCACTGGTGCGTGGCTGGGGGGATACAGAGGACGATGACGATACGCCTCCCACAGAGGACAGCTTGTCCTTACCTCTGGGCAGCCTGGCACACATGAGCGACTACATGCTGGAGTGCCTGCGCAACGACAGCAGAGTTGCCCACATTTTAACGTGAGAGGACTACTGGATGGCCACCCTGCTGGATCCCCGGTACAAAGACAATGTGCCCACCTTACTTCCTGCACTGGAGTGTGATAGAAAGATGCACGAGTACAAGTGCACGCTGGTAGACGCTCTCCTGAGAGCATTCCCAAATGTCACAGGGGAACAAGTGGAAGGCGAAGGCAGAGGAGGAGCAAGAGGTCGCCAACGCAGCTGTGTCACGGCCAGCTCCTCTGAGGGCAGGGTTAGCATGTCAGGAATGTGGAAAAGTTTTGTCAACACGCCACAGCTAGCTGCACCACCACCCGATACGGAACGTGTTAGCAGGAGGCAGCATTTCACTAACATGGTCGAACAATACGTGTGCACACCCCTCCACGTACTGGCTGATGGTTCGGCCCCATTCAACTTCTGGGTCTCCAAAATTGTCCAGAGCTAGCCTTTTATGCCTTGGAGGTGCTGGCCTGCCCGGTGGCCAGAGTTTTATCTGATCGTGTATTCAGCACGGCAGGGGGCGTCATTACTGACAAACGCAGCCGCCTGTCCACAGCCAACGTGGACAAGCTGACGTTCATAAAAATGAACCAGGCATGGATCCCACAGGACCTGTCCATCCCTTGTGCAGAATAGACATTTATAACTGACTCCCGCTCAACCATATATTCTTGTACTCCGGGGCACTTCTTTATTGAATCCTCTTTTTTTAATCTTACCATTATATTGCGGTGCAACCAAAAGTTGAATGAACCTCTCCGCCATCTAGGTGCCAGGGGCCTAATTATCTAAAAGTGGCCTTCTCCATTGGTGAAGCTATGCGACCTCTGTCCTCTGTCTGGGTGCTGGGGCCTAAATAAATGAAAGTGGCCTTCTCCATTGGTGGGTGACTTGAAGCCTGATTCTCTGCTATGGGACCTCTCTCCAATTGATATAGCTTAATTTTTATTTATTTTATTTTATTTTAATTAATTTCCCTATCCACATTTGTTTGCAGTGCATTTACCTACATTTTGCTGCCTTTTGCAGCCCTCTAGCCCTTTCCTGGACTATTTTACAGCCTTTTTAGTGCCCAAAAATTCGGGTCCCCATTGACTTCAATGGGGTTCGGGATGAAGTTTGGGTCGAGTTCGGATCCCGAACCCGAACATTTTCAGGATGTTCGGCCGAACTTCTCGAACCCGAACATCCAGGTGTTCGCTCAACTCTACACATGAGTTAACCCAATAATATCAAAATTTGGCACTTAAATTAATGAATACAATTAAAGAACTAGAGGATCAAATAATGGAGACCAAACATGTAAAGTTCGAATGAGTCCTACATGATTACACACAAGATCAAGTCTATGAATGGGGACCCAGGGACAATTACTATTCCACTCCGAAATCTATTTTAAAGAATCACATAAGAAAAAATAAAAATATACAGAAGAGAATACCTAAAGTTAGCTTCTCCTCCGAAATAGAGTTTTCAGAAGATACAGTTACCTCCCAGGACTCTTTTCCAAATATGAGTAATGCATCATCCTCTCAATCTACCAGCTTGTCTTATTTTAAACGTAGCAAACATAATGATAAAATCAAAAATGCTAAAGCTACAGAAGAAGTGTCAACAAACGAAGACTTTCTGGCAGAAAACACAGGAAAGGAACCAAATATATCTACCCGACGACAGAAACAGAAAACTTAGAGAAATCTTTAGATACTCTTCTTGATGTAGTAAATCATTCACATGTTGCGCTTACAGCAACACAACAAGAAGTTCCTTCTTTGGGTTTAAATTTTGTTCCCACGACCAACTTTGATTTGTTTTCTACATTTTTAGATATTAATAAGTTCATCCGCAATCTTACTGTTGCAAAGCATTTTTCTGATGTTCCCTCTCCTGCTCTGGCTCCTGAAACAAAAGACACACCTAGGGAATTTAATAACATTTACCAGAATAAACTGTTTGATGAACAATTTTCCCTGGTGTGCCTTAAGGAGCTACAGCAGGAAAGTGAAAATTGTGATGTACTACTAAAGGGAGATCCAGTGAAAACTTTGAATCTTCTTTTTTATCCTATTATGTCTCGCACACCAGGTATGGATGTATTCCAAGACGTAGTAGAAAAGGAATTGAGAGCCTTATCTACACATGCATATTCCAGAGGTAAAAATTCCAACCTTACCTTCCTACAAAGAAAGGCATTAGATGACTTACAAAAATGTGATCAGATAATCGTTAAAGCGGCAGATAAAGGGGGAGCAGTGATGGTGCTAGACAAACAAATGTATTGCGAACAAATGATGAGGGAGTTGTCGGATATTTCCACCTACATGAGATTGGACAGTAAACCTTTTAGTGTTTTCAAAATTAAGTATTAGTTTTTTTTTTTACCCTAAACTGTCCACTTTTCTGTCGGTGGAAAACCTGATTACTCCAATAATACATGCACTCCCCAAGATACATAAATGTCTGGATCCCTCACCACTGCGCCCCATTATCTCGGGGATAGGCTTCCTAAATGAACGCCTGGGCCATTGGCTGGATTCTGTGTTCCAGCCTCTGGTCAAGGGAATACCAGGCTATCTACGTGACACAGCGGATGTTTTGCGGTCCCTTTATGATGCCAAGTAGGATGACAGTTTTTCATGGATAGCAGCAGACGTTGTGTCATTATATCCTTCTATTCCACATGAAGTTGCCGCTTTATCTATAGAATATCACCTTCACAAATACAGCCGTCATTCTCATGAATTTATTGATTATGTTTTGGAAGTGACGCAATATTTACTAACACACAATTATTTTTCCTTTGATTCGAAATTCTTTGTGCAGGTGAGGGGAGTTTACATGGGGGCAAAATTCTTTCCGTCTCTTGCCAATTTGGTTATGGCATATTGGGAGGGGAGCTTTATATACATTGACAAAAATCCCTTTTATAGAGATATAGTCTGGTATGACAGATATATCAATGACCTGCTCCTCATATGGAGGGGAGGTCTATCTGCCATGCCAGACTTACTGTCATACCTAACCACTTGAAGACCACAGGTTTATACCCCCTAGTGAACAGGCCCTTTTTTACAAATCCGCACTACACTACTTTCACTGTTTATTTCTCCGTCATACAACTTACCACCCAAATAAATTTTACCTCCTTTTCTTCTCACTAATAGAGCTTTCATTTGGTGGTATTTCATTCTTGCTGACATTTTTACTTTTTTTGATATTTTATTTTTTTTGACGAAATTTTTGCAAAAAAAAAAGACATTTTTCGCTTTCTGTTGTAAAAATTTTCAAATAACACTACATTTCAATTTAAAATTTTCTCAAAATGTATTGTTCTACATGTCTTTGATAAAAAAAAATGCAATAAGTGTATATTTATTGGTTTGGGTAAAAGTTATAGCGTTTACACACTATGGTGCAAAAAAGTGAGTTTCCGCACTTTGATTTTCTGAGCACCTGTCCTGTTTCCTGACGCATTACAATGCCCAGACAGTAGAAACACCCCATAAATGACCCAAATTTTGGAAAGTAGACACCCTAAGGTATTCGCTAAGGGGCATAGTGAGTTCATGGAATTTTTTATTTTTTGTCACAAGTTAGCGGAAATGCAAATTTTTTTTTCAAAAAATTTCATTTTCCGCTAACTTGTGTCAAAAAATAAAAACTTCCATGAACTCACTATGCCCCTTAGCAAATACCTTGGGGTGTCTACTTTCTAAAATGGGGTCACTTGTGAGGTTTTTCCACTGCCCTGGCATTTGAGGGTCTCCGCAATCATTACACGTATGGCCAGAATTAGGAGTTTTTGCTACTCTCCTTATATTGACCATACGGGTCAATCAGTGATGGGGGGTTGGGGGGATGGTGTGTGTGTAGTGATTGGTGCACTTTACTTATGTTTGCCCTGGTGGTCCCAGACAAATGGACCACCAGAGGAGCAAACAGCAGGCATATCAGACGTTGTTTACAAAACAGCGTCTGATATGCGTTTTAAATGCGTTTTTATTCGCATCTACAGCCTGCCAGCGCATGATCAGCGCTGGCAGGCTGTAGTTTCAGTTGTCCCGGTTACGATCGCATGAACGCATGTTCATGCGAAATCTCGGGTCTCAGGAGATGACGCCGATAGGCGGCAGTGAGACCAGAGAGAGCCGCCACGCTAATGCCAATTGGCAAGTGGTTAAATGCCAACCCCTATAACCTCCTTTTCACCTGCCAAAGTAATGCGAATATGATTTGCTTTCTGGATCTTAAAAAGGGGAAATCACCAGAGTATCACTACGGAAACATATAGAAAAACCACTGCTGGCAACAGTATTATACGGGCTAATAGCCACCACCCAAAACACACCATAAAAAGTGTGCCAGTAGGGAATATATACGTGCCCGTAGAAATTACAGCACAAAAATTGCTTTTGAACAAGAGTGTAGGATCATAGGTTCACGATTGAAAGCCCGAGATTATCCACAGTGGATGTTAGATAGAGCCTATAAAATAGCATCTACCAAAACCAGATATGATTTGCTCTTCAAATATAGAATACATACTTGTAAAGAAAAAAAAGAAAAAAATGTAAAAGAAGCTATATCCTTATCGAATAAAAATGTTAAACAAATCGATCTACCCAAAAAATAATAATGAAAACATTCCCACTTTAGTTCTTGCATAATGTATACCCATCCTATTTGAAAATGAGGTCATTTATGATATTTTAAGAGAAGGTTGCCGAATTGTGTCCAGACGAGCCCCTGCTATAACTGCACGCTTGTCTCCCTCCCTTTACACCTCAGAAAAATACTCATTTAAAACCTGGATGTGTTATACAGGGTTCACACGGTGCGGCAGCGTTAGATGTAAAACCTGCAGTTATGCTACCCCCATTAAAGAGTTCCACAATGCAGAACATACTGAGGTATTTAAAATAAAAAAAATTAATTAACTGCAATGGTGAAGGCGTTGTATATATTATCATATGCACTACTTGTGATATGATGTATGTAGGCAGCACATCCCCTAAGCTAAAAGCTAGAGTGTTGGAACATCTCAATTATGTGACTAGTCCCTCAGCCCTCAATATTTCAAATGCAGCTTTAGACACTTTATTACGGTGCATAACTGCAAGGTACAATCTTTCAAAGTATTTGCCATAGAAAGGTTTAAAAAAATCTATACGAGGTGGTGATCATAAAAAACAAATCTTATTGCGGAAGGCATACTGGATCCTAAAACTCAATACCAGAGTACCTAATGGATTAAACTTACTTCAGCCATGTTCTTGTAGTACTATTGGTTTTATTACTGTTCAATACTTGGTTTTAATATTGATTGTTGTAAGTGTGACAAGTATAAAAATGTGATCGTACTTGATTCCATGACACACAACAACTTTTTATGTTTAAATCACTGTGTTGGTTATGCACTTGTAGTGCGACTAGTAGGTGAGGTGCTCAGGTGTAGGCAGTTACAAATTGTGTTGGGTTCCTCCCTGACCGGATTGGAGAGGGGCGGTTCCTAACCAGTGTAAGGTGTACATTAGTGATGTCGCGAACATAAAATGGCGAACCGCCATAGACTTCAATAGGCAGGCGAATTTTAAAACCCACAGGGACTCTTTCTGGCCACAATAGTGATGGAAAAGTTGTTTCAAGGGGAGTAACACCTGGACTGTGGCAAGCCGAAGGGGGATCCATGGCAAAACTTCCATGGAAAAGGAAAATTACATAGTTGACGCAGAGTTGGGTTTTAATCCATAAAAGGCATAAATCACCTAACAATCCTAAATTTTTTTGAACAACGTGGTTTAAAACATCTAGTGTGTGTATACGATCAGGTATGATGTTGTATCGATCAGGGTTACAGGGTTGTATCGATAAGGGTTACGCCCGCTTCACAGACATTGACAGACCAAACTCCCCTTTTAATGCACCGCAAACAACCGCAAACAGTTCATTTGCACAACCGCAAACTCCCCATTTGCACAAGGTTGGATACCAAGCTAGCCACGTCCCGGTGATGTCATTGAAGGTTTCTTCCTCCACCCAGCCACGTACAACACCAAGGGTCCACGAAAGGTGAATTGAATTGATTTTTCGAACGGGGAGATGGTTAAAAAAAGGCTGGCTCCCTCCCCTTTGTTTTTATCCACGGTCACTGCATCTGTGCTGTGCAATTTACTGTCACACCCGATATGAGTGGTATTTTCTGTAGTACTATTCTCAACAGTTTAATCCCTCTAACGTCCCCAATCTGGGGGCCATTTATTGAATTGATTTTTCGAACGGGGAGATGGTTAAAAAAACTCTGGCTCCCTCCCCTTTGTTTTTATCCACGGTCACTGCGTCTGCGCCGTGCAATTTACTGTCACACCGATATTAGTGGTATTTTCTGTAGTACTATTCTCATTAGTTTAATCCCTCTAACGTCCCCAATCTGGGGGCCATTTATTGAATTGATTTTTCGAACAGGGAGATGGTTAAAAAAACGCTGGCTCCCTCCACTCTGTTTTAATCCACGGTGACTGCGTCTGCGCCGTGCAATTTACTGTCACACCCGATATGAGTGGTATTTTCTGTAGTACTATTTTTATCAGTTTAATCCCTGTTACATCCTATATCAGGGATTGCCTTTTGTGAAAAAATTTTTAGGCCGGGTACCTTCGACTGCCTTCACAGTGACAGACCAAACTCTCATACACCAAACTGAATTGATTTCAGGAACCGGGAGATGGAAAAAGCAGCTTGGTCGGTCCTCTTACTCCCAAATTGGGGCACTGTGCTGTGACACCCTATATGAGTGGTGTCTTAACTAGTACTATTTCTATCAGTTTAATCCCTGTTACGTACCCTATCCGGGGACGTCTGTCGAATTGATTAACCATTGTCGAATTAGCGAACCATTACGACATCATGAAATAATTTAGTTCTGAGCTCTGTACTTGCTTTGTATTGGAATTGATGAGGATTTTTTTAATTGTCTGCATTATTTCTAATAAACTATTAAGAGACTTTATTATGATTTTTTATTTTATGTATTAAAAACCCATACAACATAAAAAAAAATAAAAAGGTAAATTAATGTTTTTTCTATGAAATATTATCCAGCCGTCCGATCGCTTTTAATCTGACCATAATGAAGCAACGGCCTTATCATCTGGGGTGTGGCAACATTGCCAACACACTCATAGAGGTGATAATTAGAGATGAGCGAACACCTGGATGTTCGGGTTCGAGAGGTTCGGCCGAACTTCCGGAAAATGTCTGGGTTCGTGATCCGAACTCAACCCGAACTTCATCCCGAACCCGAACCCCATAGAAGTCAATGGGGACCCGAACTTTTGGGCACTAAAAAGGCTGTAAAAGACTCCCGAAAGGGCTAGAGGGCTGCAAAAGGCAGCAAAATGTAGGTAAATCCCCTGCAAACAAATGTAGATAGGGAAATGATGACTTAACATAAAATAAAATAAAATTAACCAATATTAATTGGAGTTAGGTCCCATAGCACAGAATCAGGCTTCAAATCACCCACCAATGGAGAAGGTCGCTACTATTATTTCGACCCCAGCATCCAGACAAAGGAGAGAGGTCCCATAGCAGAGAATCTGGCATCATATCAACCACCACAGGAGAAGGCCACTTTCAGTGACTTAGGCCTTAGCACCCAGACAGAGGAGACATGTCAGATAGCACAAGCATTACATTTATACCATCCAGCACAGGAGAAGGCCACTTTAGTTACTTTGACCCCTGCACCCAGAAAGAGGAGAGAGGCCCCACAGCACATATTCAGGCATCATATCACCCACCACAGGAGTAGGCCACCATTTAGTTAATTTGACCCCTGCACCCATGTCAGCTGGTACAAGCATCAGTTTCACATCACCCAGCACAAGAGAAGGCCACTTTGAGAGACTTTGACCCCTGCACCCAGACGGAGGAGAGAGGTTTCACAGCAGAGAATCAGGCATTTAGATCACCCACCACAGGAGTAGGCCACCATTTAATGGGACCCCGGCAACCATGTCAGATGGCACAAGCATCAGTTTCACATCACCCAGCACAAGAGAAGGCGACTTTGAGAGACTTTGACCCCTGCACCCAGACGGAGGAGAGAGGTTTCACAGCAGAGAATCAGACATTTAGATCACCCACCACAGGAGTAGGCCACCATTTAATGGGACCCCGCAACCATGTCAGATGGCACAAGCATCAGTTTCACATCACCCAGCACAAGAGAAGGCGACTTTGAGAGACTTTGACCCCTGCACCCAGACGGAGGAGAGAGGTCCCACAGCAGAGAATCAGGCATCATGTCAACCACCACAGGAGTAGGCCACCTTTTGTTTCTTTGACCCCTGCACCCAGAAAGAGGAGAGAGGTCCCACAGCAGAGATTCAGGCATTTATATCAGCCAGCACAGGAGAAGGCCGCTTTCAGTGACTTAGGCCTTAGCACCGACACAGAGGAGACAGGTCAGATAGCACAAGCATCAGTTTTACATCAACCACCACAGGAGAAGGGCACTTTTAGAGACTTTGACCCCTGCAGCCACATGGAGGAGAGAGGTCCCACAGCAGAGATTCAGGCATTTATATCAGCCAGCACAGGAGAAGGCCGCTTTCAGTGACTTAGGCCTTAGCACCGACACAAAGGAGACAGGTCAGATAGCACAAGCATCAGTTTCACATCAACCACCACAGGAGAAGGGCACTTTTAGAGACTTTGACCCCTGCAGCCACACGGAGGAGAGAGGTCCCACAGCAGAGATTCAGGCATTTATATCAGCCAGCACAGGAGAAGGCCGCTTTCAGTGACTTAGGCCTTAGCACCGACACAGAGGAGACAGGTCAGATAGCACAAGCATCAGTTTCACATCAACCACCACAGGAGAAGGGCACTTTTAGAGACTTTGACCCCTACAGCCACACGGAGGAGAGAGGTCCCACAGAAGAGATTCAAGCATTTATATTTCAGTGACTTTGGCCCCCTGCACCCACACAAAGGAGACATGTCAGACAGCACAAGTATAACATTCATATCACCCAGCACAGGAGAAGGACACTTTCATGTACTTTGGCCCCGGCACCCAGACAGACGGAAGGTTCATTCAACTCTGGGTTGCACCCCAAGATCCTACTTAATTTCAAAAATTGATTTTTCAATGAAGAAGTGGCCAGGAGTACATGACAACATGGTTTAAGGCAGTTATTAAGGACTACTCTGCACAAGGGAGGGTTAGGTCTTGTGGGATCCATGCCTGGTTCATTTTTATAAACGTCAGCTTGTCCACGTTGGCTGCAGACAGGCGGCTGCGTTTGTCAGTAATGACGCCCCCTGCCGTGCTGAATACACGTTCAGATAAAACGCTGGCCGCCGGGCAGGCAAGCACCTCCAAGGCATAACATGCTAATTCTGGCCACGTGGACAATTTGGAAACCCAGAAGTTGAATGGGGCCAAACCATCCTTCAGTACGTGGAGTTGTGTGCAGACGTACTGTTCAACCATGTTAGTGAAATGTTGCCTCCTGCTAACACGTTCCGTATCAGGTGGTGGGGCAGTTAGCTGTGGCGTGGAGACAAAACTTTTCCACATTTCTGCCATGCTAACCCTGCCCTCAGATGAGCTGGCCGTGACACTGCTGCGTGGGCGACCTCTAGCTCCTCCTCTGCCTTGGCCTTGGCCTTCCACCTGTTCCCCTGTGACAGTTGGGAATGCTCTCAGGAGCGCGTCTACCAGTGTGCGCTTGTACTCGCGCATCTTCCTATCACGCTCCAGTGCAGGAAGTAAAGTGGGCACATTGTCTTTGTACCGTGGATCCAGCAGGGTGGCCACCCAGTAGTCAGCACACGTTAAAATGTGGGCAACTCTGCTGTCGTTGCGCAGGCACTGCAGCATGTAATCGCTCATGTGTGCAAGGCTCCCCAGAGGTAAGGACAAGCTGTCCTCTGTGGGAGGCGTATCGTCATCATCCTCTGTATCCCCCAGCCACGCACCAGGGATGTGCCTGCGCTGTGCTGGGTGCCACCCCGCTGTGAACCTGCTTTATCCTCATCCTCCTCCACCTCCTCCTCATACTCCTCGTCCTCTAGTAGTGGTCCCTGACTGGCCACATTTGTACCTGCCCTCTGCTGTTGCAAAAAACCTCCCTCTGAGCCACTTCTAACAGACTGGCCTGAAAGTGCTAAAAACGACCCGTCATCCTCCTCCTCCTCCTCCTGGCCCTAGCCCACCTCCTTTTCCATCATCGCCCTAAGCATTATCTCTAGGAGACAAAGAATTGGTATTGTCGCGCTGATAACAGTGGCATCGCCACTGGCCATGTTGGTGGCGTACTCGAAACAGCGCAACAGGGCACACAGGTCTCGCATGGAGGCCCAATCATTGGTGGTGAAGTGGTGCTGTTCCGCAATGCGACTGACCTGTGCGTGCTGCAGCTGAAACTCCACTATGGCCTGCTGCTGCTCGCACAGTCTCTCCAGCATGTGCAAGGTGGAGTTCCACCGGGTGGGCACGTCGCATATTAGGCGGTGAGCGGGAAGGCCGAAGTTCCGCTGTAGCACTGACAGGCGAGCAGCGGCAGGATGTGAACGCACTTTATGCAGAAGCTCTGACATGTCTGGGTAGTTGTGAATGAACTTTTGCACCACCAAATTCAGCACATGCGGCAGGCAAGGGATGTGCGTCAAACCGGCTAGTCCCAGAGCTGCCACGAGATTTTGCCCATTATCGCACACCACCAGGCCGGGCTTGAGGCCCACCGGCAGCAACCACTGGTCGGTCTGTTGTTCAATACCCCGCCACAACTCCTGCGCGGTGTGGGGCCTGTCCCCCAACATATGAGTTTCAGAATGGCCTGCTGACGTTTACCCTGGGCTGTGCTGAAGTTGGTGGTGAAGGTGTGTGGCTGACTGGATGAGCTGGTGGAAGCAGAGGAGGAGGAGGAGGAGGAAGCCGAGTAGGAGGAGGAGGCAAAGAATGATGCCCTGTGATCCTTGGCGGCGGAAGGACGTGCGCCAAGGAACTCTCCGCCTGGGGCCCAGCCGCCACTACATTTACCCAGTGTGCAGTTAGGGAGATATAGCGTCCCTGGCCATGCTTACTGGTCCACATATCTGTGGTTAGGTGGACCTTGCCACAAATAGCATTGCGCAGTGCACACTTGATTGTATCGGACACTTGCATGTGCAGGGAAGGCACGGCTGTCTTGGAGAAGTAGTGGCGGCTGGGAACCACATACTGGAGGACAGCCATGGCCATCAGCTGTTTGAAGCTGTCTGTGTCCACCAGCCGGAATGACAGCATTTCAAAGGCCAGTAGTTTAGAAATGCTGGCATTCAGGCCAAGGGCTCGAGGGTGACTAGATGGGAATTTGCGCTTCCTCTCAAAGGTTTGAGAGATGGAGAGCTGAACGCTGCTGTGTGAAATAGTGGAGACGCTAGGTGACGGTGGCGGTGGTGGTGTCGGTGGCACATCCTCTGTTTGCTGCTCGGCAGGTGGCAACTTTCCTCTCGAGGCGGAAGCCGAGGCAGCAGCGCTAGAGGGAGCAGGGGGAGCCTGAGCGGGTTCCTTGTTTTTAAGGTGTGTACTCCACTGCAGTTCATGCATTGCATGTAGATGCCTGATCATGCAGGTGGTGCTCAGGTTAAGAACGTTAATGCCTCGCCTCAGGGTCTGATGGCACAGCGTGCAAACCACTCTGGTCTTGTCCTCAGCACATTGTTTGAAGAAGTGCCATGCCAGGGAACTCCTTGAAGATGCCTTTGGGGTGCTTGGTCCCTGTTGGCGCTGGCCAATAGCAGGCAAACTCTCTGGACGGCGGCTGTTCTGCTTTTGCCCCCTGCTCCCTCTTTGGCTTCGCTGTTGTCTCGGTCTCACCACTGCCTCTTCCTCTGAACCATTTAAGTCAGCGGCACGACCTTCAGTCCATGTGGGGTCTAAGACCTCATCGTCCTCTGCATCGTTTTCCACACAGTCTTCCTCCCTGACCTCCTCCTGTTCAGTCTGCACACTGCAATAAGACGCGGCAGTGGGCACCAGTGTTTCGTCATCATCAGAGACTCGGTCACTCTGCTGTGGTGGTAATCCCATGTCCTCATCATCTGGATACATAAGTGGTTGTGCGTCAGTGCATGGAATGTCTTCCACCGCTGGGGAAGGACTAGGTGGACGCCCCTGGAAAACCGTGGGAGCAGAGTCTTCAAACAGAATAAGAGACTGCTGCATAACTTGAGGCTCAGCCAGTTTCCCTGATATGCATGGGGGTGATGTGACAGACTGATGGGCTTGGTTTTCAGGTGCCACCTGTGCGCTTTCCGCAGAAGACTGGGCGGAAGACAATGTGGTGAACGTGCTGGAAGCACTGTCAGCCACCCAATCGACTAATGCCTGTACCTGCTCAGGCCTTACCATCCTCATAACGGCATTGGGCCCCACCAAATATCGCTGTAAATTCTGCCGGCTACTTGAGGGAGTTGGTTCACTACTTTGTGCGCCTGAGGCCGAACGGCCACGTCCTCTGCCAGCAACAGAGGCTCCACGGACACCACCACGACCGCGTCCTCGTCCCTTAATAGAATGTTTCCTCATTGTTGCGATTCAACTCGCACCACAATAAAATATATTATTTTTTTAGCACCAAAATTCCAACACTGGAAGATATAATTCCTTTTTCCGGTACTAATTACAAGAAGACTGCTGAAAATTGGACACCAGAATTTTTAATATGCTAGTTTTGGTACATAGATTCCCACACGGGGAGATATAATTCCTTTTTGCAGGAGTAAAAACGTGAGGCCTACTGTTTCTGGTCTAAATAACACCAGATTGATTAAATTGGCCTTTTTTTCACCAAAATTACAACACTGGACAATAATGCCTTTTTGCTGTATTAATTACAAGAAGACTGCTGCAAATTGGACACCAGAATTTTTAAAATGCTAGTTTTGGTACATAGAGTCCCACACGGGGAGATATAATTCCTTTTTACAGGAGTGAAAACGTGAGGCCTACTGTTTCTGGTCTAACAAACACCAGATTGATTAAATTGGCCTTTTTTTCACCAAAATTACAACACTGGACAATAATGCCTTTTGCGGTATTAATTACAAGAAGACTGCTGCTAATTGGACACCAGAATTTTTAAAATGCTAGTTTTGGTACATAGATTCCCACACGGGGAGATATAATTCCTTTTTACAGGAGTAAAAACATGAGGCCTACTGTTTCTGGTGTAACTAACACCAGATTGATTAAATTGGCCTTTTTTTCACCAAAATTACAACACTGGACGATATAATGCCTTTTGCGGTATTAATTACAAGAGGACTGCTGGTATTTCAGAACACCGGAATTTTTAAAATGCTAGTTTTGCTAGATAAATTTCCCACACTGGGAGAAATATTGCCTAAGCCTTTTTACAGTATTAATTACAACAGGAATGCTTCTTCTGGTCTAACACCAGAATAATTTTATTATTACGGTGAAAGCTTTTTTTAATTTATATTTCTGGCACATAAAAAAAAAATATATTTCTGGCTGACAGTATTGGACTCGGCTGTAGTGGCACTGGCTAGCCTAGCTGGAACAGCACATTCATGGGATTTGCTATCCAAGTGGGTTACTTTCAGTTTCACCACTGATATATTAAATATCTTTGCAGTTAGTATGGGTGACACAAGCACAGCCAAACCCCTGATGTAGTATATCTATGAAAAAAATCGACTATTGCATGAGATTAATGGACGTTGTGGCAGCTTTTGCTGTAGCACCACAAGTCCCAAAATAGCTGCCGCCTATCAGCCCAGTAACATGTGCCAGAAAACGGTCTGCCCAGCCAGAAAAAAAATAGACTTTGACTGAGCAGCTGAATCGCTGTTGTTCTGACTCACAGGTGTAGATTTTACACTTCTTTGGAGCTTTCGTTTAGACTCTGTGGCAGCTTGTGCTGGCGCACCACAAGTCCCAAAATGGCCACCGCCGGTCAGCCCAGTTACATGTGCCAGTAAAAATCGCTCTGGCCAGTCTCAACAAAATAGTGACTTTCAGTGAACAGCTCAGCTGAGTTGTTCTGATGCACAGGTGTAGAAAGGTAGATCATTCAATCACTTCTTTATCCCTGCCTATCTCGCCCTCACAGAAGCTGCATCCTCTCCCTACACTAGTCAGAGCAGTGTGACGTGCGGCGCTACGTGACTCCAGCTTAAATAGAGGCTGGGTCACATGCTGCACTTGGCCAATCACAGCCATGCCATTAGTAGGCATGGCTGTGATGGGCTCTTAGGGCAAGAAGTAAAACGCTAGCTGATTGGCTGCTATGCAGCCCTTCAGAAAGCGGGAAGAAATCGACGAACACAGGACCCGAACTTTTTTGAAAATGTCCGTGTTTGGGTCCGTTTCACGGACACCCCAAAATTCGGTACGGACCCGAACGATTTTCGAACTGTTCGCTCAACACTAGTAATGATTGCTTCATTGTGATACGCAAGCCCCTTCACCACAACAAGGTAACGATCACGAAGGGGAATTGACACTTGTATGTGCCTTTTTTTTGGTTTGTTTTTGCAGCCACAGTGCTGTACCATAGGACAGAAAAATAAGGCATGTACACATGCCTGAAAAATAATGGAATTGTTGCAGCCGCTATTGTAGCAGCGGCCGGAAAAATTGATGTTTTCCAGGCAGAAATGTGACTAAAACATTGCTGCTTGAACCCTAGTTGGTGGCGGAGAATTCACGAAAGTCATCCGGTATGCAGACATTAAATACAGCAGCGTGGGGACCATTTTGAGGCCAAGGCATGTAATCAGGCCTTTTGTTAGTCAAACGTATCCCCCACTGTCAGTCCCTTCGGGATCCATGCCTCATTCATCTTTATGAAGGTGAGGTAATCAACACTTTTATGACCGAGGCGACTTCTATTGTCAGTGACAATGCCTCCTGCTGCACTGAAGGTCCTTTCTGACAGGACACTTGAAGCAGGGCAGGCCAGAAGTTCTATCGCAAACTGGAATAGCTCAGGCCACAGGTCAAGCCTGCACACCCAGTAGTGAAGGGGTTCATTGCTCCTCAGAGTGTCAATATCTGCTGTTAAGGCGAGGTAGTCTGCTACCTGTCGGTCGAGTCGTTCTCTGAGGCTGGATCCCGAAGGGCTGGGTTGATGAGTAGGACTGAAAAAGCTCCGCATGTCCTCCATCAACAACACATCTGTAAATCGTCCAGTCCTTGCCGCCATGGTAGGAGGAGGATTACACTCACCTCTTCCCCTGTTAGATTCCCGTTGTGCTGTGACATATGCTGTGTAAAGCATATTTTTTAGTTTGGTTTTGAACTGCTGCATTCTTTCCGACTTTCGGTAATTTGATAACATTTCTGCCACTTTCTGCTTATACCGGCGGTCTAGTAGCATGGCCACCCAGTACAGGTCGTTCTCCTTCATCCTTTTTATATGTGGGTCCCTCAACAGACATGACAGCATGAAAGACCCCATTTGAACAAGGTTGGATGCAGAGCTACTCATTTCCCGTTCCTCGTCCTCACTGATGTCATTGACGGTCTGTTCTTCCCCCCAGCCACGTACAACACCATGGGTCCCAGATAGGTGACAATAATGAGCACCCTGGGGTGCATGCTGTGGTTGGTCTTCCTTCTCCTCAAAGCCGCCACATTCCTCCTCTGACTCCTCTTCCTCATACTCCTCTTCCAGCGTTGCCGCAGGTCCGGCAATCGATGATGACAAGGCTGCTTCTGGTTGTGATGGTGACCACAACTCTTCCTCTTCCTCTTCATGATCATCTACAGCCTGATCCAGCACTATTCGCAGGGCACGCTCCAGGAAGAAAACAAATGGGATGAGGTCGCTGATGGTGCCTTCGGTGCGACTGACTAGGTTTGTCACCTCCTCAAAGGACGCATGAGCCTACAGGCATTGCGCATGAGTGTCCAGTAACGTGGAAAAAAAATTCCCAGCTCCGCAGAGGCTGTCCTAGCACCCCGGTCATACAAATACTCGTTGATGGCTTTTTCTTGTTGGAGCAGGCGGTCGAACATTAGGAGTGTTGATTTCCAACGTGTCGGGCTGTCGCATATCAAGCACCTCACTGGCATGTTGTTTTGCCGCTGAATATCGGAAAAGTGCGCCATGGCCGTGTAGGAACGCCGGAAATGGCCACACACCTTCCTGGCCTGCTTGAGGACGTACTGTAAGCCTGGGTACTTAGACACAAAACGTTGTACGATGAGATTCAACATATGTGCCATGCACGGCACATGTGACAACTTGCCCAAATTCAATGCCGACAACAAATTTGTTCCATTGTCACACACCACTTTGCCGATCTCCAGTTGGTGCGGGGTCAGCCACTGATCCACCTGTGCGTTCAGGGTGGACAGGAGTGCTGGTCCTGTGTGGCTCTCTGCTTTCAGGCAAGTCAACCCCAAGACAGCGTGACACTGTCGTATCCGGGATGTGGAATAGCCCCTGGGGAGGTGGGGGGATTCAGTTGATGTGCAGCCAGACGCCGCAGCAGAAGAGGACTCAGCCGAGGAGGATATAGAAGAGGATGGAGTAGGAGTAGAGGAGGTGGCAGTAGGTCTGCCTGCAAGTCGTGGCGGTGTCACCAACTCTGCTGCGGAGCCACGCATTCCATGCTTGTCAGCCATCAGCAGGTTGACCCAATGCGCAGTGTACGTGATATACATGCCCTGACCGTGCTTTGCAGACCAGGTATCAGTGGTCAGATGGACCCTTGCCCCAACACTGTATGCCAGAGATGCCATGACTTCCTTTTCAATGATATTGTAGAGGTTTGGGATTGCCTTTTTTGAAAAAAAATTTCGTCCGGGTACCTTCCACTGTGGTGTCCCAGTAGCGACAAATTTTTTGAAGGCCTCAGACTCCACCACCTGGTATGGTAAAAGCTGGCGGGCTAAGAGTTCTGTCAAGCCAGATGTCAGTCTCTGGGCAAGGGGGTGACTCTGTGACATTGGCTTCTTATGCGCAAACATGTCCTTGACAGACACCTGACTGTGGGCAGATGAGCAGGAACTGCTGAAGGTGAGAGGACGAGTGTCGGTTGGTTGAGAGGGGGCAGGGAGGACAGCAGTGGTTGACGTGGCTGAAGATGCTGGACCAGGAGGAGCATGGTGGCTTTGAGTTTGTGTGCTGCTTGTACTCATGTGTTGATCCCATAGGCGTTTGTGATGTGAGATCATGTGCCTTCGCAAAGCAGTTGTATCGAGGTGGGTGTTGGACTTCCCACGAAATGGCATTGCTGTTATCAGAGGCAGACACACAAAAAAAAATGCCACACTGCTGAGCTTTGCAATGACGGCATTCTGGTGGTCGCAACAGCATGCGTTGACTGGCGTGCTGTCTGGCTGACCCCGGATGCCGATACATGCTGTCTGACTGTGCCACTAACTCTTTGCGACGACCTCCCCCTGCTTCCAACTCGTCTCCTCATTCTCTCTGTCTCCCCTTCTGAACTTCCCCCTCTTCTTCTCTTCGAGCAGGCACCCACGTGGCATCCGTGGAGTCATCGTCATCATCAACCGCTTGACTTGTATCTGACACCTCAGCAAAGGAAGCAGCAGCAGGTACAACATCATCATCATCACAATGTACGTCCATGTGTGTAATCCTGCCTGACTGAGAAATATCCATGTAATCTACATCATCTGGCAATAATGGTTGCGCATCACTAATTGCATCCAACTGATGTGTAAATGACACCTCTAACGGATCAAGTAAAGCGGCTGTGGTGGCTGTGGTGGTAGTGGTCGTGGTGGAGGCGGCCGGGTGGGAGCGTGGTAACTTGAGAGCAGGTGACCGAAGCTGAGCTGGAGGAGGATGGTGCGTCAAGGTTCTTAGCGGAAGCTGTTGAAGATTGGGTGTCCTGTCTAAGCCAGTCAACTATGTCCTCTGAATTTTTCGGATTCAGGGTATGTGGCCTCGGAACACTAGGCATTGTTTCAGGGACAGTGGAAATCAAAGCACCACGACCACGGTGGCCCCTGCAGGGTGGCCTGCCTCTGCCTGTCATTTTTTTCTAGATTAGGTACTACGCGTGCTAGGTACTGTGCCACCCGGTATCAGTGGTTGGCACTGGCAGTGGGCACACTACAGTCAGTGGAAGTGGGCCTGACACACACTGGCAGCAG
Organism: Bufotes viridis; assembly: GCA_033119425.1. Taxonomy (NCBI): domain Eukaryota; kingdom Metazoa; phylum Chordata; class Amphibia; order Anura; family Bufonidae; genus Bufotes; species Bufotes viridis. The sequence continues at coordinate 278,659,294 of CM065592.1, forward strand.
GCAAGCAACTGAAATTAGACTACTGTCTAAAATTTAAATGCTTTATTTATCGGCAAGCTACTGTGCCACCCGGTATCAGTGGTTGGCACTGACAGTGGGCACACTACAGTCTGTGGAAGTCGGCCTGACACACACTGGCAGCAGGCAAGCAACTGAAATTAGAATACTGTCTAAAAATGAAATGCCTTATTTATCGGCAAGCTACTGTGCCACCCGGTATAAGTGGTTGGCACTGGCAGTGGGCACACTACAGTCTGTGGAAGTGGGCCTGACACAAACTGGCAGCAGGCAAGAAACTGAAATTAGACTAATGTGTGAAAATGAAATTCCTTATTTATCGGCAAGCTCCTGTGCCACCCGGTATGAGTGGTTCGCACTGGCAGTGGGCACGCTACAGTCTGTGAAAGTGGGCCTGACATACACTGGCAGCAGGCAAGCAACCGAATTTAGACTAATGTGTAAAAATTAAATGCCTTATTTATCGGCAAGCTGCTGTGCCACCCGGTATCAGTGGTTGGCACTGGAAGTGGGCACACTACAGTCTGTGGAAGTGGGCCTGACACACACTGGCAGCAGGCAAGCAACTGAAATTAGACTAATGTGTAAAAATTAAATCCATTATTTATTGGCAAGCTACTGTGCCACCCGGTATCAGTGGTTTGCACTGGCAGTGGGCACACTACAGTCTGTGGAAGTGGGCCTGACACATACTGGCAGCAGGCAAGCAACTGAAATTAGACTAATGTGTAAAAATGAAATGCCTTATTTATCGGCAAGCTACTGTGCCACCTGGTATAAGTGGTTCGCACTGGCAGTGGGCACACTACAGTCTGTGAAAGTGGGCCTGACACACACTGGCAGCAGGCAAGGAACTAACGATTAAGGCAGCTGACAAGGGAGGTGCCATCGTGGTGATGGATACCACACAGTATATTGCTGAGATTGAGAAACAACTGGCTGATACTGAGATATATAGGAGGGTGGATGTGGACCCGACACTGTTGATTATGAAAAAATTGAGAATTCTGGTGGATAATGCATTCGCTAATGATTTAATAGATGAACAATTGCATGAATATCTTGTTCCACAATGTCCGGTGACACCCACCCTGTATATCCTCCCGAAAATACATAAAGACCTGAGGAATCCCCTGGGTCGCCCAATTGTTTCGGGCATTGATTCTATCTTTTCTCATGCAGCAATATTTCTGGACAAAATCTTGAGGGTCCACGCCACGAGTGCCACTTTCTATGTCCGTGACACCACTGACTTTTTAAATAGGCTACAGCAACTTACCTATGTCCCACTTGATAGACTGGTGTCGTTTGACGTCACCAGCCTATACACTTGTATCGAGCATGATTTGGGTATAGCAGCGGTCATATGGGCCCTTGAGAGGTCTGATCATATTGCTGAGGTACGTGACTTTTTGTTGACTTTGCTGGAAGTGCTTCTTCAAAACAATTATTTCCAATTTGGGGGTCAATTTTATTTGCAATGTCGGGGTACCGCTATGGGGTCCAATGTGGCCCCGACTTTTGCAAATATTTATATGACCCATGTGGAGGAATTGTTTATATACCCATCCCCCCACTTTTCTAAGACAAAGGGGTGGATGCGGTATATTGATGATACCTTCCTCATCTGGACTGGAACGGAATTGGAACTGCAACAATTCCATGATGCCATCAATGATATCCATCCTCAGCTGAAATTCACTAGGGTAGAAACTTTGGAATCCTTATTACAATTTTTGGATACATTAGTATACATTGCGGATCAGAGTTTACAGACAGACCTCTTTGTCAAACAGACGGACCGCAATAATCTGTTGAAATACGATAGTGCCCACCCCAGAGGTATGATTAGGTCCCTGCCCTATAGTCAATTTCTTAGGGTAAGACGGGTGGTGTCGGATGACATCAAGACAGAGGAACGACTAATTGACATGGCCAATAAATTTAAAGATAGGGAGTACCCCAAAAAGGTGGTTGAACATCATCAACGAAGGGTGAATGCAATCCCGCGGGAAGAGCTCCTTAGTAAGACTGTGAGACCAATCCGACCATCACGGATCCCCTTTGTCTCTACTTATAATAGAGTCAGTCCTAAAATAGCAGTAGCTCTTAAACGCAACTGGAACATACTAGCTAGGTCGTTCCCGGACATAGAGGAGTTCCAGACACATCCATTAATGTTCTATAGAAGGTCCAAAAATCTGGGTGATAGACTGTCACGTTCAGTTATAACTACGGACAGGATAGACAGAAAGACCAAAAAGGGTTGCTTCCCTTGCTATAATTGCTGCAATTGCAAAAGCATGCTGAAAGGTGACTCGTTTGGACATCCTCGCACAGGTCAGAAGTATGTGATTAGGAACACCTACACCTGTGCATCTGATTTTGTCATCTACTGTACATACTGCAGTGCCCGTGTGGCCTGCTGTATGTAGGGGAGACAACACAAGCCTGTCGGCTGAGACTTAAACAGCATCGCTACACCATTCGGAAGCTCTTTGAAAAACAGGCTATCAATCCCACTACATGTGATGGTGAACTTCCGGTCCCTACACATTTTTTTAAACAGCGACACAATGTAGCCCAACTTAGGTTCAGGATAATAGATGGTGTACCTCCATTACTGAGAGGGGGAGATCGCGAGAAGCTCTTAAAGAAACTTGAGCTTTAATGGATTTATGAATTGGATACATTGGAACCAAAAGGGCTGACACACACTGGCAGCAGGCAAGCAACTGAATTTAGACTACTGTCTAAAAATTAAATGCCTTATTTATCGGCAAGCTACTGTGCCACCCGGTATCAGTGGTTGGCACTGGCATTGGGCACACTACAGTCTGTGGAAGTGGGCCTGACACACACTTGCAGCAGGCAAGCAACTGAAATTAGACTAATGTGTAAAAATTAAATGCCTTATTTATCGGCAAGCTACTGTGCCACCCGGTATCAGTGGTGGGCACTGGCAGTGGGCACACTACAGTCAGTGGAAGTCGGCCTGACACACACCAGCAGGCAAGCAACTGAAATTACACTAAAGTGTAAAAATGAAATGCCTTTTTTGGATGCAAAGCCCTGTGCCACACGGTATCAGTGGTTGGCACTGGCAGTGGGCACACTACAGTCAGTGGAAGTCGGCCTGACACACACTAGCAGGCAAGCAACTGAAATTTCACTAAAGTGTAAAAATGAAATGCGTTTTTTTTATGCAAAGTCCTGTGCCACACGGTATGACAGGGGTGGGCACTGGCAGTGGGCACACTACAGTCAGTGGAAGTCAGCCTGACACACACTAGCAGGCAAGCAACTGAAATTACACTAAAATGTAAAAATTAAATACCTTTTTTTGATGCAAAGTCCTGTGCCACACGGTATGACAGGGGTGGGAACTGGCAGTGGGCACACTACAGTCAGTGGAAGTCGGCCTGACACACACTAGCAGGCAAGCAACTGAAATTACACAAAAGTGTAAAAATTAAATGCCTTTTTTGGATGCAAAGTCCTATGCCTCACATGATGACAGGGGTGGGCACTGGCAGTGGGCACACTACAGTATGTGAAAGTGGGCCTGACACACACTGGCAGCAGGCAAGCAACTGAATTTGGACTACTGTCTAAAAATTAAATGCCTTATTTATCGGCAAGCTACTGTGCCACCCGGTATCAGTGGTTGGCACTGTCAGTGGGCACACTACAGTCTGTGGAAGTGTGCCTGACACAAACTGCCCCAATCACAGAAATTCGTATAGTGACATAGGAAGCTATTACAAAAAATATCACAGAAGTATGAAGCTTCCACTTTAAAATATAACTTTTACTAGATAAATTAAAACCTGACAATGCTTCCAATTATAATCAATATTATAACAAATGCCAGACTAAGGATAGTCAGAACCCACCGATAGCACTTAGACAGCAGGTCACACGTCGATATAAAGGTAAGTGATGTATAACTTACAGTTTGATGATATGTTATCAAGCCACCCGCAAATACCAACCTTTTATGCGCTTCCAAAAATCCATAAAGGGTATCCACCGCTCAGGGGACGACCAATTGTCTCGGGCGTTGATTCCATCTCGTATGGTGTGAGCTCCTATATAGACAGAGTCCTGCGACCTTTTGTTCTCTCTCTGCCGTCCTACATTAGGGATACCACAGATTTGTTACTCAAAATCGAACACGTTCAAGTTGCTGATACCATCTATTTAGCCTCCATCGATGTAGAAGCACTCTATACCAGCATACCCCATCGTTGGGGGATAACTGCAATAAAACACTATCTTAGTACACGTGGTACCCAATATCAGAGCCACTCTGAGTTTGTTATCAGAATTCTAGAATTTGTACTATCTCATAACTACTTTCTGTTAGAGACGCGGTTCTTCCACCAGCTCAGGGGTACAGCAATGGGTAGCCCTTGTGCGCCCAGTTATGCTAATCTATTCCTGGGCTGGTGGGAGGACATACTGGTATTTAATGAACCAGGTCATCGGTGGGCCCCTAATATATTATATTGGGGTCGCTACATCGATGACGTGTTCATACTGTGGGACGGTAGTAGAGAGGAATTCTCGAACTTTGTTAAATATCTCAACACCAACGAGATAGGACTAAAGTTCACATCAGAAATTGATCAGGACACACTGGCATTCCTTGACATTCGTATAACCAAACATATGGGTGAATTACACACTGAGACCTATAGGAAACCTACCTCTACCAATAATCTCCTCCAATGGGACAGTCATCACCCTCTAAGCCTCAAAAGAGGTATCCCTAGGGGCCAATATCTGCGTATGAAAAGAAACTGTTCATCTCAATCAACATTTTATAGACAATCTGCAGATTTACGAGGTAGATTTATACAAAGAGGATACCCTGAAAGGGTATTAAGGGAGGCCTTCCAACACGCTAATGGAAAAGACCGTCATTCCTTACTTTCCAGTAATATCCATAAGCGTCAAGGTGATGGTGTAATGAGGATTATTGGTACTTTTGACAACCAGAGTCAGAGAGTGAGGGATACCATAAACAAACACTGGAATATCCTGCTCTCTGACCCTGACATAGCTGAATTTTTACCAACTAGACCCGCGATCACCTACAAACGTGGTAGATCATTACGGGACAGACTTATACACAGCCACTACCAAAGGCCACCCAGTGATCCAACCTGGCTTGGAAATAGACCTCCAGGCACGTACAAATGTGGTGGTGACTGTGTATGTTGTCCTTTTATTTCTAAATCCAATTCCTTTGTGAGCAGTAGCACGGGTACAACATATCGAAATTATGACTTTGCCAATTGCCGTACTCAAGTAGTAGTATATATGTGCACCTGTGATTGCCCATTAAATTATATTGGTAAAACCAAACGTGAACTCAGGCGAAGGGTGGGCGAACACCTTGGTGACATTAGAAATAAAAGGGACAAACCAATAGCACGCCATGTGAATGAGTACCACAATGGGAATGTCAGGACACTCAGGTTTCAAGTTATTGAGGTTGTTAGGCAATCACCCAGGGGTGGAGATTGGGATAATAGAATATTAAGGAAGGAAGCCCAGTGGATTCACCGTCTCAGAATAGTCTGCCCCCAGGGATTAAATGAACAGATTTCTTTTACTTGTTTTATCTGAATCAAACTCCTCCCACTTCCTTTTTGTGTTTATTGTTCTCTTAGCATAACCTTAGTATGGGATCCTTCAGTATATAGATAGACTTTGGATCCAGTATATATCAGAACCGGAATAGGTTCGTTTGTCTTATGTATCGTATTCATAATAAGTATCAGTTAACACAACACCAAATCAATTGTATATGTTCCAATTTTATAATCCCTTTAACTTATAATTATCTGCATATTTGGAACAGTGCGCCATAGATAATTTAGACGTATGCTAAAATATTATTAGTATCTAGCTAATCCTGGCTGTATATATAATTAAAATCTATACACAAGTCCTTCCAGCGTTCCACAACAAGGAAGTGACTGAGAACAGCTTGCGTTCCAGAGCCAGGAAGTAGAAGTCACATGATGACATGGCTCTCGATAACGTGACCGGAAGTGACACGACTATCTTGACACTATCACATGGACAACTCGCGCCCGTTCTGGTCACGTGTATACGTAGCCTGTCGGTGTCTGGCCGGATATGACGCAGCATTGTGACGCCACAGGGCTGTTCTAAATGAGCACCTCTTCATTACCTTGATCCGTATGTTAAAACACCAACCAACGTAATGAAGAGTAAGCCAGGAGCGTTTTTCATTGGATGTCCTATACGTCTATCACTTAGAAGTGGGTTAGGGGTGTAACCTCTCAAACTTGGCGCCAATAACCTGCACTATTTAAACTCCGCAGTAACAGTTAGAGGGTGCTCATCATCAGCAACTATCATTGCCAGAATATAGCCACCATCTTTCGGCTACGGTGAATCCAACATCTAAAGGTCCCCTGATGAACCAAGATTTTTTACTTGGGGAAACGCGTCGGGACATTTTTTTCAACATCTGGGACATTTTTTTCTTTTGTCCGCAATTATCCACTGGGAGTCAGGATTGCCTTCTGTGATATGCACTATAGGGTCACTGTAGGGTAAGTAAAGGGTTTAGCCACCGAGAGGTGGGGTCGCCCCTTTCGGGGCGGGTGCTCTGCCTGTAGGCAGGGGTAGACAGCGTAGGATCATATCAGGGATAATAACTTCTCCCGACCCCAACTGGAAGATATCCAGTTATACATATGAATCATCAAACTGTAAGTTATACATCACTTACCTTTATATCGACGTGTGACCTGCTGTCTAAGTGCTATCGGTGGGTTCTGACTATCCTTAGTCTGGCATTTGTTATAATATTGATTATAATTGGAAGCATTGTCAGGTTTTAATTTATCTAGTAAAAGTTATATTTTAAACTGACACAAACTGGCAGCAGGCAAGCAACTGAAATTAGAATACTGTCTAAAAATATAATGCTTTATTTATCGGCAAGCTACTGTGCCACCCGGTATCAGTGGTTGGCACTGACAGTGGGCACACTACAGTCTGTGAAAGTGGGCCTGACACAAACTGGCAGCAGGCAAGCAACTGAAATTAGAATACTGTCTAAAAATTAAATGCCTTATTTATCGGCAAGCTACTGTGCCACCCGGTATCAGTGGTTGGCACTGGCATTGGGCTCACTACAATCTGTGGAAGTGGGCCTGACACACACTAGCAGCAGGCAAGCAACTGAAATTAGACTAATGTGTAAAAATTAAATGCCTTATTTATCGGCAAGCTACTGTGCCACCCGGTATCAGTGATGGGCACTGGCAGTGGGCACACTACAGTCAGTGGAAGTCGGCCTGACACACACTAGCAGGCAAGCAACTGAAATTACACTAAAGTGTAAAAATGAAATGACTTTTTTGGATGCAAAGCCCTGTGCCACACGGTATCAGTGGTTGGCACTGGCAGTGGGCACACTACAGTCAGTGGAAGTCGGCCTGACACACACTAGCAGGCAAGCAACTGAAATTACACTAAAGTGTAAATATTAAATACCTTTTTTTGATGCAAAGTCCTGTGCCACACGCTATGACAGGGGTGGGAACTGGCAGTGGGCACACTACAGTCAGTGGAAGTCGGCCTGACACACACTAGCAGGCAATCAACTGAAATTACACTAAAGTGTAAAAATGAAATGCCATTTTTGGATGCAAAGTCCTATGCCACACGTGATGACAGGGGTGGGCACTGGCAGTGGGCACACTACAGTATGTGAAAGTGGGCCTGACACACACTGGCAGCAGGCAAGCAACTGAATTTAGACTACTGTCTAAAAATTAAATGCCTTATTTATCGGCAAGCTACTGTGCCACCCGGTATCAGTGGTTGGCACTGGCAGTGGGCACACTACAGTCTGTGGAAGTGGGCCTGACACACACTGGCAGCAGGCAAGCAACTGAAATTAGAATACTGTCTAAAAATTAAATGCCTTATTTATCGGCAAGCTACTGTGCCACCCGGTATCAGTGGTTGGCACTGGCATTGGGCACACTACAATCTGTGGAAGTGGGCCTGACACACACTAGCAGCAGGCAAGCAATTGAAATTAGACTAATGTGTAAAAATTAAATGCCTTATTTATCGGCAAGCTACTGTGCCACCCGGTATCAGTGGTGGGCACTGGCAGTGGGCACACTACAGTCAGTGGAAGTCGGCCTGACACACACTAGCAGGCAAGCAACTGAAATTACACTAAAGTGTAAAAATGAAATGCCTTTTTTGGATGCAAAGCCCTGTGCCACCCGGTATCAGTGGTTGGCACTGGCAGTGGGCACACTACAGTCAGTGGAAGTCGGCCTGACACACACTAGCAGGCAAGCAACTGAAATTACACTAAAATGTAAATATTAAATACCTTTTTTTGATGCAAAGTCCTGTGCCACACGCTATGACAGGGGTGGGAACTGGCAGTGGGCACACTACAGTCAGTGGAAGTCGGCCTGACACACACTAGCAGGCAAGCAACTGAAATTACACTAAAGTGTAAAAATGAAATGCCTTTTTTGGATGCAAAGTCCTATGCCACACGGGATGACAGGGCTGGGCACTGGCAGTGGGCACACTACAGTCAGTGGAACTTGGCCTGACACACACTAGCAGGCAAGCAACTGAAATTACACTAAAGTGTAAAAATGAAATGCCTTTTTTGGATGCAAAGCCCTGTGCCACCCGGTATCAGTGGTTGGCACTGGCAGTGGGCACACTACAGTCAGTGGAAGTCGGCCTGACACACACTAGCAGGCAAGCAACTGAAATTTCACTAAAATGTAAAAATGAAATGCCTTTTTTTAATGCAAAGTCCTGTGCCACACGGTATGACAGGGGTGGGCACTGGCAGTGGGCACACTACAGTCAGTGGAAGTCGGCCTGACACACACTTGCAGCAGGCAAGCAACTGAAATTACACTAAAGTGTAAAAATTAAATGCCTTTTTTTGATGCAAAGTCCTGTGCCACACGGTATGACAGGGGTGGGCACTGGCAGTGGGCACACTACAGTCAGTGGAAGTCGGCCTGACACACACTAGCAGGCAAGCAACTGAAATTACACTAAAGTGTAAAAATTTAATGCCTTTTTTTGATGTAAAGTCCTGTGCCACACGGTATGACAGGGGTGGGCACTGGCAGTGGGCACACTACAGTCAGTGGAAGTCGGCCTGACACACACTAGCAGGCAAGCAACTGAAATTACACTAAAGTGTAAAAATGAAATGCCTTTTTTGGATGCAAAGTCCTATGCCACAAGGGATGACAGGGGTGGGCACTGGCAGTGGGCACACTACAGTCTGTGAAAGTGGGCCTGACACACACTGGCAGCAGGCAAGCAACTGAATTTAGACTACTGTCTAAAAATTAAATGCCTTGTTTATCGGCAAGCTACTGTGCCACCCGATATGTCTGGTTCGCACTGGCAGTGGGCACACTACAGTCAGTGGAAGTCGGCCTGATGCACACTAGCAGGCAAACAACTGAAATTACACTAAAGTGTAAAAATTAAATGCCTTTTTTTTGATGCAAAGTCCTGTGCCACATGGGATGACAGGGGTGGGCACTGGCAGTGGGCACACTACAGTCCGTGGGCCTGCAGCTCCTCACACACAGGCAGGCCAGGCAACTGCAATATATATATGAAGAAAAAAAAAAGCAGACTAATGTTTCAGCCCTAAAAAGGGCTTTTTGGGGTGCTGTCAGGACGCTGTCCTTACAGCAGAGATCAGATGAGTCTTTCAGGACTGGAGTGGACACTGAATTCACTAGCCTAGCTATCGATTTCCCTATTAAATCAGCAGCAACTACACTCTCCCTCCTCTCACTAAGACTGCAGCTTCCGAACGAATCTAAAATGGATGCTGTTCAGGAGATGGGAGGGTCTGGGAGTGAGGGTATGCTGCTGATTGGCTGGAATGTGTCTGCTGACTGTGAGGTACAGGGTCAAAGTTTGCTCAATGATGATGTATAGGGGGCGGACTGAACATTGTATGTGTTCGCACGCTGCGGCGAACGTGAACAAACTATGTTCGCCGGGAACTGTTCGCCGGCGGATAGTTCGGGCCATCTCTAGTGTACATATACACCTGCAGGGTTGCTTCACCTACTGTTACGACTAAGGACCCCAGGGTCCGAATCGCGTCAATTTTACCGCTGTACAGTGTGTTTGTACATTTCTTGTTGCAACGCAAATAAAAGGAAGATATTGCACTAAATATCCAAGCAGTGCCGGATATCCTTTCTATGCACCATTATTTATTATTGCTGTATTTATGTTAAAGAGCTTGAAAGGAGAAAGACAGAGAGAAAAAAAAAAAAACGAGAGTGAAAATATCAGCCTTAGGAGAGTGGCATACCCAAAACTTACACAGAACTTTCAATTTAGGTACACTTGATTCAGAGCTGAACTAAACTTTCTGGCTGATTTGTTAGAATCGGACCAGAGAAAAAATTCAACAATTTTGCTCAGGTAAAATTAGTGGCTATGTTATGACTGGAAGCGATCTTGTTGGGATGGAGTGCTGTGTAAAAAGTCACACTGGCATACACTATACAAGTGGACTGTATGGCTCAAAAGGGGACAGTGGCACTGACAAGCATCTTACAGTAAGGATAAAGATATTTTTGTCACATTTTTCCAACCCCTCGTTTGCTGAATGCCATGTTAGATATAAAACAAAGTAGTATCAATGCTTGTTAGCTTGTGGCATGTTTCTTCATTTGCACTTTTTGGGTCCATGGTATTTTTAAAAAATGCAGCTTTGGTGTGGCTTTTTATTTAGGTTTCTCTATAAAAATGGAAAAACCCTTAAAAACTAATTAAAATTATCTATTAATGATGAGCGAACCCAGACCGCAACATTCAGGACGGTACCGAACATTATGGTGTATGGGTACCGAACCCGAACATTGACTTTGGCACCAAAGTCCGTGTCCGTTGTTCGTATTTTAAGTAAAGCTTGTTGAAAGGCTGCAGTACAGCCAATCAACAAGACTTGAAGCTGTGGGCACTTGGAAGCCATCACAGTCATGCCTAGTATTGGCATGGCTGTAATTGGCCGGCACAACATTTGCCCCTGCAGGCATAAATGCCGGATCACGTGGTGCGCCGCTATTCGGCTCTGACTAGTGTAGGGACAGGATGCTGCTGCACTGAGGGAAAGTGTTAGACTTTTTATTATTTTAGATAACTCTGTGGGTGACATAGGAATTTTCGTTTTGTAAACCGAACTTTACGGTTTTCCGCAACCAGACCCGAACCCGAACATTTCCGTAAAAGTTCGGGTTCGGCTTTGTTGTTCGGCAATTTCTTCCCACTTTTTGAAAGGCTGCAGGGCAGCCAATCAACAAGCATTTCGCTACTTTGCCCTAGGAAGCCATCACAACCAAGCCTACTATTGGCATGGCTGTGATTGGCTAAGTGCAGCATGTGACCCAGCCTCTATATAAGCTGGAGTCACATAGAACCACACGTCACTCTGCTGCTCTTAGTGTAGGGACAGGCTGCTGCTGTGAGGGAGAGATTAGGGAAGAAATCTGTTGAACTTGGTGGTGTTAAATCTACAATCTACAGCAATTATTGAGGGTGCTATGCTACATATTTGTACGCAGCCCTGAGCCCAGTGATACTGCAAGATAATTTTTAATCCATCTGTTAGTGAGGTGGGGGTCAGCGGCCATTTTAGCAACTGCAGTGTCCTTGGAACTGCATGTGACCTGCATGTGTGACAGCCTGCCAGGGACATCAGTCTAATTATTTTTTGGTAGCTCAGTGGAGGAAAAATTCCTTTTTTCTGGCAGGTCAAGTCCCCCTACATAATCAATTTTATAATTTAGGGGTGACAGTGCATTTCTGTAGTTGGGGGAATAAACCCGTACTGTCGTACCACAGAGCACTTTTGCATACACCACTGAAAAACCTATTTTAAAATTTTGCTGTGACATAGGGCATTTCTTTAGTTGGTGGAATAAACCCATACTGTCGTACCACAGAGCACGTTTGCATACACCGGTGAAAAACCTATTTTAAAATTTTTGCAGTGACATAGTGCATTTCTGTTGTTGGTGGAATAAACCCTTACTGTCATACTAGAGAGCATGTTTGCATACACCGCTGAAAACCTGTTGTATAATTTTGCAGTGACGTACTGCTTTTCTGTAGTTGGGGGAATAAACCCGTACTATTGAGTCACAGAGCACGTTTGCATACAACACTGAAAAACCGGTTTTATAATTTTTGGGGTGACATACTGCATTTCTGTAGTTTGTTTGCAATAAACACTGGTTTTGTGCTACATAGAAGATCTGAGGCCTACCCTGCATTTCAGTCATTTTAAGTAACCTATGGAACTCCGCATTTACATAGTTGGTTTCAAAAACACAGTTTTTGTGGTAGATAGCACATTTGTGCATCTTATCATCCGGTGCGTCTTGTGCATCTTTGAAAAATACGGTAATGCTGTATCTTTTGAATTGAGGTATATCTTGGCAGTTTACTCTTTACTTTTGTGTAAGCGGTGTAGGGATGGGGAGGTTTCCTTATTATGTTCTTATGTTTAATTTGTTTGTTATTTATACTTTTAAAAAAAGTTATGTAGTTGGGTTAATAAACCCGTACTGTTGTGCCATAGAGCATGTTTGCATACAACGCAGAAAAAAACGTTTTACAAACCGGATTCCAAAAAAGTTGGGACACTATACAAATCGTGAATAAAAACTGAATGCAATGATGTGGAGGTGCCAACTTCTAATATTTTATTCAGAACAGAACATAAATCACGGAACAAAAGTTTGAACTGAGAAAATGTACCATTTTAAGGGAAAAATGTGTTAATTCAGAATTTCATGGTGTCAACAAATCCCCAAAAAGTTGGGACAAGGCCATTTTCATCACTGTGTGGCATCTCCCCTTCTTCTTACAACACTCAACAGACGTCTGGGGACCAAGGAGACCAGTTTCTCAAGTTTAGAAATAGGAATGCTCTCCAATTCTTGTCTAATACAGGCCTCTAACTGTTCAATCGTCTTGGGCCTTCTTTGTTGCACCTTCCTCTTTATGATGCGCCAAATGTTCTCTATAGGTGAAAGATCTGGACTGCAGACTGGCCATTTCAGTACCCGGATCCTTCTCCTACGCAGCCATGATGTTGTGATGTTCAATAAATCTTTATTCGTTTTAGTCAAGAAGCACAATAAACAAAGGCGCAACAAGCGCCAGTAAAGTACAATCAAATAGACAAAAGGTGCAAGATAGTGGTGCATACATCGGATAGAGGTACAGTACATGTCGAATATACAGAATCCAGCATAGTCTGAGGCTTTTAAAGGTGGGGATGCAGACCCACAGAGTCAATATAAGGAAGCTGGAAGGGGCGTCGCGAAACGACTAGATATCCATGGCATCCATTTGTTGTGGGTTCTAATCCTAGAAGTCAGAGAATCTGCGAAGGTCATTTCACAGTGCATATGCTCATTTACAGATTGCACAGCAGCAGCTAAAGTAGGTGAATGCGCCGGTTTCCATTGACGGGCAAAAATGTTTTTAGAGGCACCCAATACATGCGCCACCATCCCCCTGAAGCGCAGCGGTAGGTCACCCAGGCCGATACCCAGAATTGCCAATTCTGGGGAGATAATTAGAGGTGAATTACAGACTTCCCTTAACATCCTTTGAATAGCACCCCAAAAGGAAGTTGCTGCAGGACAAGCCCACCACATATGAAGTGGGGTGCCTAGTTCGCCACATCCTCTCCAGCATAGAGGAGAATAACCGGGAACCATATGAGCTAGTCTATTAGGGGTCAGATACCAGCGCAGTTGTATTCGCCTAGCCTGCTCAATGTGATTGATACATCTAGTGCACTTATGAGACCAATAGAAAGCAGCATTCCAATCTCGTATTGTGAAAACCTTACCCAACTCTGATTCCCATTGGACCGCAAATGGTTGTTTAAGCTTAATTTCCGATGGGAGACACGCAGCGTAAAACGTGGAAAGTTTAGGGCGAGGCAAATTCTGATTCTCAACGAAGAGTTGGAAAAGAGTGGCTGGGGGTTCTGGGCGGGGGGGTAAAGTCTGCAGGAAGTGCCGAAGTTGTAAAAATTGGTAGAAGCACCTATTCGGGAGACCATATTTAACATGTAAGGACATGAAGTCTACAACAGAGCTGCCGGAGTATAGGGTGTCCAGCGATTTAATCCCTTTATCTCCCCATATTTGCAAAGAAAGATTAGGAATGTGGTATTCGAGAGCTACCAGAGGAATGCTTTGGAGGGGCAAGCTAAATAACCGGAAGGTCTCAACCAGTTGCCTCCAAATATAAAGCATAGCTTTAGTTGTGTACAGTAGGGGAGAATGCTTGATGGGCAAAAGGCTACAAGCCGCACATAAAGCTACAAGTGGCTTAGAGCGCACCATAGACCTTTCAATCAACATCCACTGCTGGGTAAAGGACGGAAAACAGGACTCAAATGCCTGTTCTGCCAGATTGGCTAGGTAATATTTATATAGATCAGGGACACCCAAGCATCCGCACCTAACAGGGGGATGAAGCGCAGTCTTAGATATACGGGGCCGCCTACCTTCCCATATAAAGGCTAAAAGGTCTCGCTGCAGCTGTGCAATCCGCGTTTTTGGAATCAGTACAGGTAGACATTGAAAACAATATATTATCTTCGGGAGCGAGAGCATTTTTATTGCATTGATGCGTGCAATCCACGACAAGTGAACCTTAGACATTCTCAAGTAATCTTCTCTAAGCTCAGATCTGAGGTTAGATAGATTAATGGACAACGTCTGAGGAACTGATCGAGCCAGTTCTACCCCTAAGTACGTGATGGAGGAAGCAGCCCATTGAAAAGGATACCTTAATTGCAGGGCCTGTTTGGCTCCATCAGTTAGATAAAAATCTAAAACATTAGTTTTCTTTTCATTTAACTTATAATAAGAGCATTTAGAATACAGAGTAGGTACATCTAAAACCTCTACTAGCGACCTTTCAGGATCAGTAATAGTCAAAAGCACATCGTCCGCATACAGACCAATAGTGTGTACCGCGTCACCTGTAGTTATACCATGGATCCGCGGGGATTCTCTGATACTGGCTGCCATTGGCTCTATGACCAATGAGAAGATGAGCGGGGACAGAGGGCACCCCTGACGAGTTCCATTGGTTATGCAGAATGAGTTAGAGTAGAAACCAGAGGCTAAGACACGGGCGGAAGGGGAGGAGTACAATCCTAGAATCGCCCGACATATAGGGCCTGTAAAGCCAAATTTGTGGAGTACCCGCTCCAGGAACCCCCAGTGAACCCTGTCAAACGCTTTTTCAGCGTCAAGCGAGAGAAACAACGTGGGGCTCCCGGAGCGGTCCGCCACTTGAATGAGATCCAGCATTCTTCTCGTTCCATCCCTGCATTGCCTGTCGGGGACAAAGCCCACTTGATCAGAGTGAATCAGGGAGGGGAGGAATGAGTTAATTCGCGAGGCCAGGATCTTGGCAAACAGTTTCAGGTCCGAGTTTAGCAATGATATCGGCCTAAAGTTGGCTGGTTCATCCGGAGTTTTACCAGGCTTAGAGCATTTAGAATACAGAGTAGGTACATCTAAAACCTCTACTAGCGACCTTTCAGGATCAGTAATAGTCAAAAGCACATCGTCCGCATACAGACCAATAGTGTGTACTGCGTCACCTGTAGTTATACCATGGATCCGCGGGGATTCTCTGATACTGGCTGCCATTGGCTCTATGACCAATGAGAAGATGAGCGGGGACAGAGGGCACCCCTGACGAGTTCCATTGGTTATGCAGAATGAGTTAGAGTAGAAACCAGAGGCTAAGACACGGGCGGAAGGGGAGGAGTACAATCCTAGAATCGCCCGACATATAGGGCCTGTAAAGCCAAATTTGTGGAGTACCCGCTCCAGGAACCCCCAGTGAACCCTGTCAAACGCTTTTTCAGCGTCAAGCGAGAGAAACAACGTGGGGCTCCCGGAGCGGTCCGCCACTTGAATGAGATCCAGCATTCTTCTCGTTCCATCCCTGCATTGCCTGCCGGGGACAAAGCCCACTTGATCAGAGTGAATCAGGGAGGGGAGGAATGAGTTAATTCGCGAGGCCAGGATCTTGGCAAACAGTTTCAGGTCCGAGTTTAGCAATGATATCGGCCTAAAGTTGGCTGGTTCATCCGGAGTTTTACCAGGCTTAGGGATAGTTACTACCGTAGCAGTCAGCATCTCTGGTGGTATAACTCCGGATGCAAAGAAGCTGTTAAATAGGGATGTTATATGGGGAAGTAATTGGTCACTAAAAGTCTTATAGTAATTAGATATAAAGCTGTCCGGCCCAGGGGCTTTACCCGCCGGAGTGTGCCTTATAGCCAGCCTCACCTCCTCATTTGTGACCGGAGAATTTAACTCCGCTGCCTGTGCTTCAGAGAGAGCTGGTAAGTGAACAGACCTCAAAAAGGACTCTATGATTTCAGCATTAGGTTGAAAAACAGATACATCATCCTGCAAATTATACAGCTCTTTGTAATATGCAGCAAATGTGTTAGCAATCTCCTGAGGATGCGTGTAAATAACATCTTTATACTTCAGCGTGCCAATTTTGGACATCACCGCCCTGCGGTGCAATCTTCTCGCCAAAAGCGCACCTGCTTTGTCTCCCATGTGATAGAAAGAAGTGCGCAACCTGCGCAGCGATCTTTCATGATTATACAACAAAAGGGACCGTACTGCAGAACGAGCCTCTTTAAGAGCTGCACAGTTGGCAGTAGAGGAAAATTGTTTGTTAAATTTATCAGCTTTCTCTAAAGCTGCTAGTGCTTCCGTCAGTTGAAGATGTCTTAATCGTTTAAGACGGGCAGCGGACTGCAGAAGGATCCCTCTCATATATGCTTTATGAGAGAGACAAACAGTGGCTGGAGAAACTTCTGGGGTAACATTAAGCTCAAAAAACTCAGATATTTTGGAGCTAAAATCACTAACCCGCTGTGTCGATTTAAGCAAGTACGGATTTAGTCTCCATTGTGCAGGAGAGGAAGGTGGTAGACTCATATCCAACTCTAGTGAAATTGGGGAATGGTCAGACCACGTAGCGCAGCCAATGTCAGACCGAAGAGCCTTGTGCAAGAGGTCCCTAGAAATTAGGAAAAGGTCAATACGGGAGTGAGATAGGTGTACTGAGGACATAAAGGTATAGTCCCGTTCATCGCCATGGAGATATCGCCAGATGTCATGATACGGCGTAGTGCTAAGAATATCTTTCATATCTTCACGGTGAACACCAGGAGCGGTGCGACAATCTATGGCAGCGCTAACCGGAAGATTGAAATCACCACCTATGACGACTTCCCCCTTCGCCACCTTAGCAAGTTTTTTAAAGAACCTGTTGAGGAAGGACTTCTGTCTGACATTGGGCGCATAGAGCGAAACAACTGTGCATAAAATACCATCTACAGTTCAAATTAAAATAACGTATCTACCCAACTGATCACATATACAGGCATGTTTCACAAACGCTACTGAAGCTTTAATCCCAATAAACGTCCCAGCAGCTCGTCTCCTCACGGATGGTGAGAAAAACATATGGGGAAAGAGCCTGTGAGCACATCTGTGCTGATCTTTTCCCAAGAGGTGCGACTCTTGAATTAGGATAATATCATATCGCCCTTTGAGAGCATCAGACCAGAGCTGGGAACGTCTATAGGGAGAGTTTAAGCCCCGGACATTGTAAGATAGGACCCTAAGCCCCATGATGACCATACCACACAATCAGTTGGATGCCGCAAGGAGAGTAGAAAATCGACATGTACCTATCACCAGAAGTGAACTTATAACAGTGCACCGAAAAAAGAACAGTAAACATAGGAGTAATAACTGCAATACAAAGAACAGAGGTGTAAATCATCGCAGCAGAAGACTGCGAACAGGTAAAGGTCTGCAAGGATGGAAAAGCAGACCTCGGGGTGCGGGACGAGGGGAAGGTGAAACGACTTCCCAATACACATTCAGACCCCGTTTCCAATACCCGTACAAAGAAAGACAAGCATTCGTAGGCAGCTCTTCAAACTGTGCCCCAGTCAGGGGATATTTTGTCCAGCTTCGCTGAGTCTCCAAGCTGCTGGAGAAGTGGCTCTGGTAGAAGCCCCCATTTATGCAGGGCTAAGGCCGCAGTATATGGAGCGCTCCAGATATGCTGGGAGCCATGGTGGAACACAATAAGCTTGACCGGGAAGCCCCAACGATACCGGATCTGTTGCTCCCGGAGGATCCGAGTTACTGGTGCGTATTCCCTACGTTTGGCCATGGTAGCTGCCGATAGGTCAGGGTAAATTGAGAGCCCCTCAAAAGATGGCGACGGCGTCGGGTTTTGCCTCAAGATCCGGAGGAAACGATCCTTCATATGATAAAAATGAATCCGGTGCGATGACATCCCTGGGGAGAGACGGATCCAAGGCTTTAGGTTTGGGGATCCGATGGATACGATCTATGATAAGGTCCGCTTCAGAAGCATCAGGTAAGGCTTCTTTCAGCAGCTTCTTAAGAAGAGGATCCAGGTCCTCCGGTCCGACTGACTCCGGCACTCCCCTAATCCTCACATTATTGCGCCGGTTGCGGTCCTCCAAATCTTGCAGTTTTGCTCGCAAGGCATTCACTTCCTCTCCCAGCGCCTCATGTGCATCTATAAGGGAGTTGTGTGAGGTGGCGAACTCCGCCATCTTGCCCTCCACGTGTGTAGTACGTTCTCCCAGGCTTTGCAGTTCGCGCCTCAATTCCTTCAGCGCGCAAGAAAAGTCCTCTTTATGGAGGATCGGAGAGAGCCCAGCAGCAAGCGCATTGAATCAGTGGTAAGTACCTCAGTGGAGGGAGGCAGTTGCGGGGATCCAGTTGCCTGTGCTGAGGAGCCGGAGGTAGAGGCAGGAGAGTAGGCCGCAGGCTGTGGCGGGAGAGTGCGGCTGCTGGGGTCAGGCCGGAGGGCGCAGCCATGATGTTGTGATTGATGCAGAATGTGGTCTGGCATTATCTTGTTGAAAAATGCAGGGTCTTCCCTGAAAGAGATGACATCTGGTTGGGAGCATATGTTGTTCTAGAACCTGAATATATTGTTCTGCTTTGATGGTGCCTTTCCAGACATGCAAGCTGCCCATGCCACACATACTCATGCAACCACATACCATCAGAGATGCAGGCTTCTGAACTGAGCGTTGATAACAACTTGGGTTGTCCTTGTCCTCTTTGGTCTGGGTGACATGGCGTCCCAGATTTCCAAACAGAACTTTGAATCGTGACTCGTCTGACCACAGAACAGTCTTCCATTTTGCCACACTCCATTTTAAATTATCCCTGGCCCAGTGAAAACGCCTGAGCTTGTGGATCTTGCTTATAAATGTCTTCTTCTTTGCACTGTAGAGTTTCAGCTGGCAACGACGAATGGCACGGTGGATTATGTTCACTAACAATGGTTTCTGGAAGTATTCCTGAGCCCATTCTGTGATTTCCTTTACAGTAGCATTCCTGTTTGTGGTGCAGTGTTGTTTAAGGGCCCGGAGATCACGAGCATCCAGTATGGTTTTACGGCCTTGACCCTTACGCACAGAGATTGTTCCAGATTCTCTGAATCTTCGATTGATGTTATGCACAGTTGATGATGATAGATGCAAAGTCTTTGCAATTTTTCGCTGGGAAACACCTTTCTGATATTGCTCCACTATCTTTCTGCGCAACATTGTGGGAATTGGTGATCCTCTACCCATCTTGGCTTCTGAGAGACACTGCCACTCTGAGAAGCTCTTTTTATACCCAATCATGTTGCCAATTGACCTAATTAGTGTTAATTGGTCTTCCAGCTCTTTGTTATGCTCAAATTTACTTTCTCTAGCCTCTTATTGCTACTTGTCCCAACTTTTTGGGATTTGTTGACACCATGAAATTCTGAATCAACATATTTTCCCTTAAAATTGTACATTTTCTCAGTTTAAACTTTTGTTCCGTGATTTATGTTCTATTCTTAATAAAATATTAGAAGTTGGCACCTCCACATCATTGCATTCAGTTTTTATTCACAATTTGTTTAGTGTCCCAACTTTTTTGGAATCCTATTTGTAAAACTTTTCTGTGAAAAACTGCATTTCTATAGTTGGGTTAATAAACCCGTACTGTTGTGCCACAGAGCACGTTTGCATACAACGCAGAAAAAACTGTTTTATAATTTTTGGGGTGACATACTGCATTTCTGTAGTTTGTTGCAATAAACACTGGTTTTGTGCTATATAGCAGATCTGAGGCCTACCCTGTGTTTTAGTCATTTTAAGTAACCTGTGGAACTCCACATTTACATACTGTAGTAGAGATGGCCCGAACTATTCGCCGGCGAACAGAGCTTGTTTGCGTTCGCCTCTGCCGGGCGAACATATGCGATGTTCGGCCTGCCCCTTATACATCATCATTAAGCAAACTTGTACCTCACAGTCAGCAGACACATTACAGCCAATCAGCATCATACCCTCCCTCCCAGACCCTCCCACCTCCTGCACAACATCCATTTTAGATTCATTCTGAAGCTGCAGTCTTAGTGAGAGGAGGGTCAGTGTAGTTGCTGCTGATTTAATAGGGAAATTGATAGCTAGGCTAGTGTATTCAGTGTCCACTCCAGTCCTGAAAGACTCATCTGATCTCTGCTGTAAGGACAGCGACCTGATAGCACCCCAAAAAGCCCTTTTTAGGGCTGCTGCATTAGTCTGCTTTTTTTTTTTTTTCATATATATATCTTGCAGTTGCCTGGCCTGCCCGTGTGTGAGGAGGAGCTGCAGGCCCACAGACTGTCAGTGCCCACCACTCATACCGTGTGGCGCAGGACTTTGCATCAAAGTCATTTCATTTTTACACTTTAATCTAAGGTTAGTTGCCTGCCAGTGTGTGTCAGGCTGACTTCCACTGACTGTAGTGTGCCCTCTGCCAGTGCCCGCCACTCATAGCGTGTGGCACAAGCATTTCATTTTTACACTTTAGTCTAATTTCAGTTGCTTGCCTGCTGCCAGTGTGTGTCAGGCCGACTTCCACAGACTGTAGTTTGCCCACTGCCAGTGCCTGCCACTCATACCGCGTGGCACAGTAGTTTGCCAATAAATAAGGCATTTCATTTTTACACATTAGTCTAATTTCAGTTGCTTGCCTGCTGCCAGTGTGTGTCAGGTCGACTTCCACAGACTGTAGTGTGCCCACTGCCAGTCCCCACCACCACTCATACCGGGTGGCACAGTAGCTTGCCGATAAATAAGGCATTTCATTTTTACACTTTAGTCTAATTTAAGTTGCTTGCCTGCTGCCAGTGTGTGTCAGGCCGGCTTCCACAGACTGTCAGTGCCCACCACCACTCATACCGGGTGCGACAGTAAATTGCACGGCGCAGACGCAGTCACCATGGATTAAAACAGAGTGGAGGGAGCAAGCGTTTTTAACCATCTCCCCGTTCGAAAAATCTATTCAATAAATGGCCCGCAGATTAGGGACGTTAGAGGGATTAAACTGATGAGAATAGTACTACAGAAAATACCACTCATATCGGGTGGGACAGTAAATTGCACGGCGCATACGCAGTCACCGTGGTTTAAAACAGAGTGGAGGGAGCCAGCGTTTTTTTAACCATCTCCCCGTTCGAAAAATCTATTCAATAAATGGCCCCCAGATTAGGGACGTTAGAGGGATTAAACTGATGAGAATAGTACTACAGAAAATACCACTCATATCGGGTGGGACAGTAAATTGCACGGCGCAGACGCAGTCACCGTGGTTTAAAACAGAGTGGAGGGAGGCAGAGTTTTTTTAACCATCTCCCCGTTCGAAAAATCTATTCAATTCACCTTTCGGGGACCCTTGGTGTTGTACGTGGCTGAGTGGAGGAAGAAACCTTCAATGACATCACCGGGACATGGCTAGCTTGGTATCCAACCTTGTGCAAATGGGGAGTTTGCCATTGTGCAAATGGACTGTTTGTGGTGCATTAAAAGGGGAGTTTGCTCTGTCAATGTCTGTGAAGCGGGCGTGACCCTTACACTACCTGATCGATACAACATCATACCTGATCGTATACACACACTGGATGTTTTAAAGTATGTTATTCCAAACAATTTAGGAATGTTAGTTGATTTATGCCCTTTATGGATTAAAACCCGACTCTGCGTCTACTACGTAATTTTCCATGGGAGTTTTGCCATAGATCCCCTCCCGCATGCCACAGTCCAGGTGTTAGACCCTTGAAACAACTTTCCCATCACTATTGTGGCCAGAAAGAGTCCCTGTGGGTTTTAAAATTCGCCTGCCAATTGAAGTCTATGGCGGTTCGCGAACATTTGCGGAAGTTCGCGTTCGCTGTTCGCGAACGGAAAATTTTATGTTCGCGACATCACTATACTGTAGTTGGTTGCAAAAACACCAGTTTTGTGGTAAATAGCAAATTTTTGTTGATAGTGAAGTAATTTTATTGAAGTAAAGGAAAAAAATGTTAACAAATGGAACAATCCTTGTGGTGCTGCTTGACTGATGACATCCAGTAAATCGGTATTGTTACAAAGAACTGATTTTTATTCTGTCAACACATTTCAAGGGCTTGTAGCCCCCTTCGTCAGGACAATACAGCATTCATACATAATTGACACAAAACTGGGTTTAAAAAGATGTTTTGGCGCGCTTTGATGTGTAGGGGGCGTGGTTTTTAGCGTGGCCCCCTGTCTTGACTCTGAGCGACAAATTTTTCCCTGCATCAAGTTCTCTGTGTGCTTCGGAGTTCCGGATGCGATCGAGTATAAGCTCCACCCACATTGACGTCAGTGCATGACGTGTGGGAGTCCCCGGAGCGCACATCAATATCTCTGCGCTGCAATGTCTGTGTGGGCGGCTCAGAGGTTCCCTGCTGGCACGCCCACTGACATAAGTCTGCTGATGGGATCCCGGGGCCGTATGTAACTGCCGCTCTATATCCCCAGTTTGCGATCAACCAGTGTGGCTGGACGTAGCTAATGAAAAGTCTATGGGGAAGGAGGGGGATCCTGGGACTTGTAGTTCAAATGTACGGGCAAGTGATGGAGTGTCAAGGGAAAATGTATAGGGTGTAGACTATATATATATATATATATATATATATATATATATATATATATATATACACACGTGTAGGGGAACAGAATGGATGGGAATTCTCCCTGGGGCACAGTGTCTTAAAAGGTGTGATACATATATTTATATAAATATATTCTTGTGCAGGTTTACCTGCACAGCTAGAATACCAATAGATTCAAGTGCAATTTCATATGGATAAAACGGTACATAGATTAAGTAAAAACACATACACTTAACATAAAATATATAGTGTAAAAAGGTGTGTATATACCTGTATACATCTGTGTCTAGGCACATACCTATTTACATATACAAAATTCAAAAATGTTCCCATCTACATATAGGGCTCCAAAGACTTTGATGGAAGTGGACAGGGACCTGTTGTACTTTATCTGACCGTATATTTATATTTAGGACTCTATATTTTCAGAGTTGGCATCACGTATACTTAACCAGAATGTGCGGGATTTGTGTATCCAGCACTTGGATTATTTTGGGGTACATATCTCTCTCTCTCTCTTCTATATATATATATATATATATATATATATATATATATAGGAGAAAGTAAGAAGGGGAATCTGGGCGGGGGGTAACCCTTAGTGCTCGTTTTTTCGGGTATATGGTGCGAGCGTGGCGTGCGTGTATACGTCTTTTTTGTTGTCTCATATGTGGAGGGGGGAGGGGGGTCTTGATTAGGTGATTGTTTCCTTCATTTCATTTAGGCCATGTGGGTTAAGGGTATCGAGCTGGTAGATACAGAAAACCTCACGTTTCTGTAACTTATCAAAGTGGTTAAAAGGATTTTCCGGTATCTGCTCGATTGGAGTTACTGTTGTATAGTGTTTTCCTTTCTCTTGTGTCATCCCGCAATGTCGCGATAGGCCGCTTTTTTTTAGATATTCACGTTGTATATTAAACCTATGTTGGTTCATGCGGCAATGTAGGGCCTGTGTGGTGCGGCCACATATTGTAGTCGATTAGGTATATTACATATGTAGATTGACATGTCATGCGCTGTTTTATTGGGAACACCATTCCGTTATAGTTTGACTTGAAAGTTGTTCTATTTTGTGTTATGATTTGGCAACATAAGCACCGTTTTGAACTACATTTGTAGCTCCCCGTTTTGAGTGTGATAATTGTTGAGTTCTTGGGTTCTGTCATATGTTGTTTTGGTTTGCTGGGGGCTACGATACTCTTAATAATCGGTGCATGATTATAGGTGATTTTCGGGTTCCGGGGTAGGTGTTTAAATAGGTGTGGATCGCATAATAATATATGCCAGTGTCTGGCTAATGCTTCCCTAATGTTTTTATTTGAGGTGCTGTATTGCGTAATGAAATTTATTCTGTTTTTTTCTTCTTGTTTTTGGTAGCAGTAGTGAGGCACTCTTCTTGTGTGAAGGATATGCTTTTTTTCATTGCATTTTTACGAGTTGGACTGGGTAGTTCTTATCAGAAAACGTTTTTGGATGATGCAGGCCTGTTGTATGAATTCATTTTTATTGGTGCAGTTGCGTCTTATCCTTTTGAATTGGCTATACGGAATATTTTGTAGCCACTTTTTGTGATGAAAACTAGAGTATTGGATATAGCTGTTGGTATCTACGGATTTAAAGTATGTTTTAGTGGATATGGTGTTGTTGTTATTCGTAATTACAATGTCCAGAAACTCTATTTTGCTTTTACTGAAATTGGGACTGAAGGTAATGCCCCACTCTGTGACATTTAGGGACTCGCTAAAGGTTGTTGCAGAGTTTTCATCTCCATTCCAGATGATGAAAACGTCATTGATGTACCTTTTAAAGTATATTATGTGGTCCTTATATATTGGGTGGTTGGTGATGTTAGCTTTTTTAATTTGCCCATAAATAGATTTGCGAAAGAGGGCGCTACCCAAGTCCCCATGGCGGTCCCTTTACATTGATGGTATGTGTTCCCGTTATAAATGAAATAATTATTTTCTAATATGAGGCGTAAACTCTCTAAGAAAAAATTGACTTGAGGTGGTTTGAGGTTAATGTCACGTTATAGTACTGATTTGATGGATTGCAGGCCCAGGTCATGATTAATGTTGGAGTATAAGGATGTAACATCCATTGTCAGAAAGGAGTATGATTCCTGCCAGTTGATGGTTTTAGTTCCCAAATGAGTTGACTGGAATCATGGAGGTAGCTTGGGAGTTTTTTTACATATTGTTGTAGATGCTTGTCCATATATTGGGAGAGGTTACTGGTAGCGCATTTTGTGTTGGAAATGATTGGTCTGCCGGGTGGGTTCTCTAAACTTTTGTGTATTTTTGGTAAGTGGTAAAAGTATGGGTTACATGGAGTTTTTGGAAGTATGAAATAAGCTTCTCCTAAGCTTCTTTTACCAAATTGGTAAGTTTTTTGCCTATGTCCGGGAACGGGTTATGTGTAATTGTTGTATAATATGTTGTATCACTGAGAATTCGCTGTGCCTCCTTCTCATATTCATTATAGTTTTGGATTACTATAGCTCCTCCTTTGTCTGCTGGACGGATAATTATGTCTTGGTTCTTTTTAAGGGTGTTTAGAGCTTTTTGCTCGAACTTAGTGAGGTTGCCTTTATAGTTGAGCGAGTTTTGTTCCTGGGTTATCGTTTTTAGGTCTGTGGAGACCAGGTCAAAGAAGGTTGGGATGTGATGGCCCTGACTTTGTAGTGGGAAGAAGTTTGATTTGGAGCATACTTCCAGATGTATAAAAGTGTCCTCTTTTTCATCATCCCCTCTTGAGTTTCCGCCGTTATCGTTTATGTTCCCTGTATTTGTGGTTGTTGGTTGTCTACCTCGAAATGTCTTTTTATTGTTAGATTTCTCCAAAATGTTGGGGTATTGATGAATAGTTCAAATGTGTTGACTTTGTTGTATGGACAGAAAGATGGTCCCATTTGTAATTAATTATTTTTATGCAACTAAACGTTGGTATGTGGATAGGTTGAAAATTTTCACGGATTCATTTCTGTTCTCCTCTCGGTTTGAGCTATTTTTTTGAAGAGTTGGCTGTTATTTTAGTTCTATTTTCCTCTTTTTGTTCCTCCCTCTTCCCTCTGCTTCTAGTTTTCTTTTTGTTGGTTTGAAGAATTTCGTTATTTGTTGATCATTTTGTTGATAATTCTTCGAATGGCGCCCTTTTCCTGGCTGACTCTAAAAATAATACGCCGCTGGATGGGCAGACTTTTGGGCCTGGTTAAGGAAGGGTACTGTGCCCTCAAGGCCTGCTTCTGTGTTGTCTATAAGGACAATATTTGTAGGCGGTTCAGGGGTGGGTCCTGCTGTGGGGGATAGATGGAGCGTAAAATTATTATAGTCCACTACAGTTGTAGTAGTTCTCTCGGATTTAGTGTTTTGGTCAATAAAGAGGTTTATGAGATCTATTTCTCTCTCTGTGTTGGTATTGGTATGGGTGTGAATACCAATATTATTGTACAGTTGTGTTCAAAATTATTCAACCCCACTGAAATTGAGTGTTTTGGCCAGTTTGACATTGATTTTGATCATTTCAGTCATCTTGTTTACAATTAAATCAAAGACGCACTTGTAAGTCAGACAAATATAACATAACATTTATAATGAAATAACCACAAATGTCTTTTCTGTGCTCACATCATTATCAGTTTTATGTAACCCCAAGTGACATTCAATCTTAGTACTTAGTACAACATCCTTTTCCAGTTATAACAGCTTTTAAACGTGAAGCATCGCTTGACACAAGTGTTTTGCAGCGATCTATGGGTATCTTCGCCCATTCTTCATGGGCAAAAGCCTCCAGTTCAGTCACATTCTTAAGCTTGCGCGCTGCAACTGCTTTCTTTAAGTCCCACCAGAGGTTCTCAATCGGATTTAAGTCTGGTGACTGCGATGGCCACTTCAAAATGTTCCAGCCTTTAATCTGCAACCATGCTCTAGTGGACTTGGAGGTATGCTTGGGATCATTGTCCTGTTGAAAGGTCCAACGCCTCCCAAGCCTCAGGTTTGTGACGGACTGCATCACATTTTCATCCAATATCTCCTGGTACTGAAGAGAATTCATGGTACCTTGCACACGCTGAAGCTTCCCTGTACCTGTAGAAGCAAAACAGCCCCAAAGCATGATTGACCCCCGCCATGCTTCACAGTAGGCAAGGTGTTCTTTTCTTCATAGGCCTTGTTCTTCCTCCTCCAAACATAGCGTTGATCCATGGGCCCAAACAGTTCTAATTTTGTTTCATCAGTCCACAGAACACAAATGTTGTTTGTCCACATGACTTTTGGCATACTGCAGTCGACTCTTCTTATTCTTTGGAGACAGCAAGAGGGTTGGCCTGGGAGTTCTGGCATAGAGGCCTTCATTACGCAGTGTGCGCCTTATTGTCTGCGCTGAAACTTCAGTACCCGCATCTAACAAATCTTTTTCAGTTCCTCAGCAGCCACACGGGACTTTTCTCCACTTGCACTTCAGGTAGCGCACAGCAGTCGAAGTCAGCATCTTCTTTCTGCCACGACCAGGTAGCGTTTCAACAGTGCCCTTTGCCTTGAATTTGCGAATGGTGCTTCCTATGGTGTCTCTTGGTATGTTTAACATCTTTGCAATCTTCTTATAGCCATTGCCTTTCCTGTGAAGAGAAATCACCTCTTCTCTTGTCTTCCTGGACCATTCTCTTGACTTCACCATGTTTGTAAATACACCAGTAAATGTCTAGAAAGAGCTGAGTATCACAGTCATTTTAAATCTGCCTAATTGGTGCTTATTATGCTTGATTGCTGATTCTTGACATCCACAGGTGTTTTCAATACCTGATCGAAAACACTTGAATGAACCTCTGTTCTTAAGAGTGGTAGTCTTTAAGGGGTTGAATAATTGTGTCAATGAAGAAATCACAAAAAAACATTTAATACAGTATTACAAAAACAATTGATGTCATTGTAGTTGCATTTGGTTCTTTAAAAGTCCTTGTAAGATTTCATTCTGAACACAATTACAAATGTACACGAAATTCCCTAAAACCCTTTACAGCATTGGGGTTGAATAATTTTGAACACAACTGTATGTTGTCTGTCGGCTAGCTTTATATTCTTGGTATTTGGATCTGAGGGCCCTGAATTTTCCAAGAAATTCCTCAGTGGAGGTGTCAGATTCATGGGAAATCGGGAGAGTTGGGTCTCTCATGGTGATTGTAATGTTTGGTGAGATGAGCGTCTTGTCTTGGTTAGGATCGATACCTTGTGGTAGGGGATGATCTGTACTGTGTGATGGACCTGATGTGTGAGAGGTATGGGGCATGTTGGTAGGCAGGGGGATATCTTTACCCTTAAAAGGTGAAGAGGATTGTTCAGCATGTGTTTTGGAGGTTTGGTGATGTGGGTATAGCGTTGGGTTTTTATGTGATGGCTTGTAATTTGATTGGTTGGTGAAGGAACGGGTTTTATTTCTGATTTAGTATACACGATTGTAACCAACCACCCAATATATGGACCACATAATATACTTTAAAAGGTACATCAATGACGTTTTCATCATCTGAATGGAGATGAAAACTCTGCAACAGCCTTTAGCGAGTCCCTAAACGTCACAGAGTGGGGCATTACCTTCAGTCCCAATTTCAGTAAAAGCAAAAATAGAGTTTCTGGACATTGTAATTACGAATAACAACAACACCATATCCACTAAAATATTCTTCAAATCCGTAGATACCAACAGCTATATCCAATACTTTAATTTTTATCACAAAAAGTGGCTACAAAATATTCCATATAGCCAATTCAAAAGGATAAGATGCAACTGCACCAATAAAAATGAATTCATACAACAGGCCCGCATCATCCAGAAACGTTTTCTAATAAGAACTACCCAGTCCAACTCGTAAAAATGCAATGAAAAAAGCATATTCTCCACACAAGAAGAATGCCTCACTACTGCTACCAAAAACAAGAAGAAAAAACAGAATAAATTTCATTACGCAATACAGCACCTCAAATAAAAACATTAGGGAAACATTAGCCAGGCACTGGCATATATTAATATGCGATCCACACCTATCTAAACATCTACCCCGGAACCCGAAAATCACCTATAATCGTGCACCGACTATTAAGAGTATCCTAGCCCCCAGCAAACCAAAACAACATATGACAGAACCCAAGAACTCAACAATTATCACACCCACAACGGGAAGCTACAAATGTGGTTCAAAACGGTGCTTATGTTGCCAAATCATAACACACAATAGAACAACTTTCATGTCAAACTATAACGGAATGGTGTTCCCAATAAAACAGCGCATGACATGTCAATCTAGATATGTAATATACCTTATCGAATGTTCATGTGGACTACAATATGTAGGCCGCACCACACAGACCCTACATTGCTGCATGAACCAACATAGGTTTAATATACAACGTGAATATCTAAAAAAAGCGGCCTATCGCGACATTGTGCCATGACACAAGAGAAAGGAAAACACTCTACAACAGTAACTCCAATCGAGCAGATACCGGAAAATCCTTTTTAACAGCTTTGATAAGTTACAGAAACGTGAGGTTTTCTGGATCTACCAGCTCGATACCCTTAACCCACATGGCCTAAATGAAATGAAGGAAACAATCACCTAATCAAGACCCCCTCCCCCTCCACATGAGACAACAAAAAGACGTATACATGCACGCCACGCTCGTACCATATACCAGGAAAAACTAGCACTAAGGGTTACCCCCCATTTTCCCCTTCTTACTTTCTCCAATATATATATAGATATGTACCCCACAATAATCCAAGTGCTGGATACACGAATCCCGCACATTCTGGTTAAGTATACGTGATGCCAACTCTGAAAATATAGAGACCTAAATATAAATATACGGTCAGATAAGGTACAACAGTCCCTGTCTACTTCCATCGAAGTCTTTGGAGCCCTATATGTAGATGGGAACGTTTTTGGATTTTGTATATGTATATAGGTATGTGCCTAGACTCAGATGTATACAGGTATATACACACCTTTTTACACTATATATTTTATGTTAAGTGTATGTGTTTTTACTTAATCTATATGTACCGTTTTATCCATATGAAATTGCACTTGAATCTATTGGTACTTTAGCTGTGCAGGTAAACCTGCACAAGAATATATTATTTATATATATATATATATATATATATATATTTATATATATATATATCACACCTTTTAAGACACTGTGCCCCTAGGAGAATTCCCATCCATTCTGTTCCCCTACACATTATATATATATATATATATATATTTAGTCTACACCCTATACATTTTCCCTTGAGACTCCAACTCTTGCCTGTACATTCAAACTACAAGTCCCAGGATCCCCTCCTTCCCCATAGACTTTTCATTAGCTGCGCCCAGCCACACTGGTTGTTCACAAACTGGGGATATAGAGCAGCAGTTACATACGACCCGGGATCGCATCAGCAGACTTACGCCAGTGGGCGTGCCAGCAGGGAACCCCTGAGCCGCCCACACAGACATCGCAGCACAGAGGTATTGATGTGTGCTCTGGGACTCCTACACGTCATCCACTGATGTCAATGTGGGTGGAGCTTATACGCGATCGCATCGGGAACTCCGAAGCACACAGAGAACCCGATACAGGGAAAAATATGTCACTCAGAAACAAGACAAGAGGCCTCGCTAAAAAACCATGCCCCTCCTCATCCAAGTGCACCAAAACAGCTTTTTAAACCCATTATTGTGTCAATTATGTATGAATGCTGCATTGTCCTGACGAAGGGGCTACAAGCCCTTGAAAAGCGTTGACAGAATAAAAATCTGTTCTTTTAACAATACCGATTAACTGGATGTCATCAGCCAAGCAGCGCCACAAAGATTGTTCCATATGTTACCGTTTTTTTTTCCGTAACTTATCCTCTGGCCGCTTTGATCCTAAAGAGCGGAAGGAACATAGGCTGCAGCGAGGCACAACCCCTGATGCTGGGCAGGACTCCTACACCAGCAAAGTCTTACAAGCTGTTGTGACTTCATCACAACAGCATCTGGTAAGCGCATAATTTTACTTTTACATTTAAGTTTAAACGACGGTACTCACAGGAGGCGCTGCCCTCTCTCCTTTTTATTTTAGCATATTAATTGTATTGAATCGCTCTGTTACACTGTTCTGTGACCTATAGAAATGTAATCTGTTTATGACAAGGGCACTGCCTTACCGTTAGTGAACATCAAATAAGGGATGTGTACATGGTCGTGGTGGTGTTGGTGGAGCTCCTGCTGCTGGGAGAGGATGTGGCTGTTCTGCGCCAGCTACGGGTCTAAGTGAAACACCTTTCTCAGGTGCGAGTAGGCAACAGAACCTGCAGCGTTATTTGGTAGGCCCGAATTCCGCTCTACGGATGGCGAGGCTAGAACAAGTATAGGCGATAGTAGATTGGGTGGCTGACAGTGGCGCCAGTTCCTTCACAGTATCTCCCACCCAGTCCTCTGCAGAAGGCTCAGAGTTGGCACCTGCAGCAGATGCCCATCAGTCTTTAACCTCACCCCCTTGCAAAGAAGCCAAGCAGTCTGAGCTCCAAGTCATGCAGCAGACTCCTATGCTTTTTGATGACTCTGCTGGCAGGGTTTCCCGGGCCATCCCTGCCCTAGAAATAGAAGACATTGAATGCACTGATGTCCAACCACTTATGTTGCAGGATGAGGACATGGGAATAAAACCGCAGCACGTCTCTGATGAGGATGAAACACAGGTGCCAAACGCTGTAGCTTTCTGCAGTGTGCAGACCGACGAGAAGGGAAGGGGTCAAGAATGGGTGGAAGATGATGTGGAGGATAATGAGGTCTTAAACCCCTACTGGACTCAAGGTCATGCTAGTGACGTGTGCAGTTCTGAGGAAGAGGCTGTGGTCGCACAGATGCAACAGCACAGCAATGGAGGGAGCAGGGTGCAAAAGCAGAGTGGCAGTCCCCTAGACAGTATGCCTGTACCCCGACTGTTTTCAGCCTGTTTTCATCCTGTCATTTTCTGCTCCCTCAGCACGAGAAGTATTATATGCCATAGGCTTGGCTCCACTTTTCAGCGAGGATGAGGTACTACAGGTTAGCAGCTACTGTCCAGCCAAGATCTGGAGGAGACTTCAGCCGTTTCCTCCGGTAGGCGGGCAAGTAGTGCTGATGAGAGTCACTTGAGATCAGGTGTTGCGAGCGGTCAGGCTCCTGGCCCTGAGACCATTGAAGGGGACATCAGTGACGTGCAGACAGTAGCAGATGATAATGATTTAGCCGATCGCACTTAGGAGCCGGGTGTAGAAGGGGCTTCATCATCATCAGGAGAAGAGGGTGGCAACTTTCGCGTGAGGCAGTGACTGAGCCAGCAGGGTTGTAGCGTGGTCGTGAGTCAGCAGGGTTGCAGCAGTGGGAGGTCGGGAGCCAAACGTGTCCGGTGTAGACCACTCACTTCGTAGGAGCCTACCTGCCCGGAAAGTAGTGGCGCACAGGTTCACGGAGGCATTGGTAGCAGGCAGTCAGTGCGGAGTGTTGGGGGAAATGGCATACTCGGTGGTGTGGCAATTTTTTGTTAGGCTGCCAGAGAAGGTGAACATGACCATTTGTCAAATTTGTGGGCAGATGGTGAAGTGTGGCCAGGGTGCAAATGTTGGCACCACAGCCCTGCATCAACACATGCAGCGTCACAATAAATTTGCCTGGGAGAAACGTGGCTCCAATGTGGTGGTCCAGCCAGCCGCAGCAACCACTGCATAACCCAGTGGCACACACCCAATTTCATGCAGTCAAGACTCCATCACCTCAGCCGAAGGGAGCAGTCTGTCCTTCCTATCATCTGCTTATCCTGATTCTCCTGCTCCTCTTCCTCCTACTCCTCCTCAGTCATTCAGTCAGCAACGATCACCGAAGCGATTGCCAAGAGACAACAGTATGGGTGCACTCATCCAACAGCTAAACGTGCTCCTGGCCAAGTTGTTGGTGCTACAGTCCCTTCCTTTCCAAGTGGTGGGCTCTGCACCTTTAAGAGAACTGATGGCTTGTGTCGAGCCGAGGTGGAGAGTCCCAAGCCATCATTTATTTGCAAAACAGGCAGTACCAGCCCTGCACACATATGTAGAACAGAAAGTGGGCCCATCTTTGGGTCTGTCGGTGCCTGCCAAAGTGCACGCTGTGTGGAGCTGTAACTAGAGTCAAGTACAATATATGTCTTTTACGGATCACTGGATAAATGTGGTTCCTGCCCAGCCATACCAGCAACTTGGCCAGGTGACTAGTGATGAGTGGCAAAGGCAATATTAGTTTTTGTGATATTTTGCGAATTTTTTGCATAATACTCACAATAAATTTGCAATCTTCATTCATTATTTTTGCGATTGCACAAATCGGCACTAACGATGTGCATTTGTTTTGCACAATACATGCAACTTCACATTTTATCAGGTCTGAGTAGATATTACGGATAGTGTTGATCGTGAATATTCTAATTGCAAATTTTTATCGCACTATATCAGCAGTTCGAGAATTCGCTAAAATCTAGAATATAGTGCTATATATTCGTAATCGCGAATATTCTATTTTTTTATCAGTACAACTGCTTCTTGCTTGTGGGCCAATGAGAAGGCTGTAATATCTTTGTCAGAGCTTAGCAAAATCCCTAGCAACCAATAGGAAAGTTGCCTACCCCTTTACTATATAAGAAACTCCCCAGCAACCATTTTCTGCTGTTTTTTGCAGTTCTAAGATAGACAGGAGTGTCATTGCTGTGCTCCTTGCTTTGCAGACTCATCTGGATCCTTATTTAATTACATTAGATAGTTAGCTCATATACAGTCGTGGTCAAAAGTTTTGAGAATGACACAAATATTAGTTTTCACAAATTTGCTGCTAAACTGCTTTTAGATCTTTGTTTCAGTTGTTTCTGTGATGTAGTGAAATATAATTACACGCACTTCATACGTTTCAAAGGCTTTTATTGACAATTACATGACATGTATGCAAAAGTCAGTATTTGCAGTGTTGGCCCTTCTTTTTAGGACCTCTGCAATTCGACTGGTCATGCTCTCAATCAACTTCAGGGCCAATTTCTGACTGATAGCAACCCATTCTTTCATAATCCCTTCTTGGAGTTTATCAGAATTAGTGGGTTTTTGTTTGTACACCCGCCTCTTGAGGATTGACCACAAGTTCTCAGTGGGATTAAGATCTGGGGAGTTTCCAGGCCATGGACCCAAAATGTCAACGTTTTGGTCCCCGAGCCACTTAGTTATCACTTTTGCCTTATGGCACGGTGCTCCATCGTGCGGAAAAGGCATTGTTCTTCACCAAACTGTTGTTGGATTGTTGGAAGAAGTTGCTGTTGGAGGGTGTTTTAGTACCATTCTTTATTCATGGCTGTGTTTTTGGGCAAAATCGTGAGTGAGCCCACTCCTTGGATGAAAAGCAACCCCACACATGAATGGTCTCGGGATGCTTTACGGTTGGCATGACACAGGACTTATGGTAGCGCTCACCTATTCTTCTCCGGAAAAGCCTTTTTCCTGATGCCCCAATAAATTGGAAAGAGGCTTCATCGGAGAATATGACTTTGCCTCAGTCCTCAGCAGTCCATTCACCATACTTTCTGCAGAAGATCAATCTGTCCCTGATGTTTTTTTGGAAAGAAGTGGCTTCTTGCTGCCCTTCTTGACACCAGACCATCTTCCAAAAGTCTTCGCCTCACCTGCCTGCTGCCATTCCTGAGCAAGCTCTGCACTGATGGCACTCCGATCCCGCAGCTGAATCCTCTTTAGGAGACGATCCTGGCGCTTGCTGGACTTTCTTGGATGCCCTGAAGCCTTCTTAACAAAAATTGAACCTCTTTCCTTGAAGTTCTTGACGATCCTATAAATTGTCGATTCAGGTGCAATCTTAGTAGCCACAATATCCTTGCCTGTGAAGCTATTTTTATGCAACACAATGATGGCTGCATTTCTTTCCAGTTCACCATGGTTAATGGAAGAACAATGATTTCAAGCATCACCCTCTTTTTAACATGTCAAGTCTGCCATTTTAACCCAATCAGCCTGACATAATGATCTCCAGCCTTGTGCTCGTCAACATTCTCACCTGAGTTGACAAGACAATTACTGAAATGATCTCAGCAGGTCCTTTAATGACAGCAATGAAATGCAGTGGAAAGTTTTTTTGGGGGATTAAGTTAATTTTCATGGCAAAGAAGGACTATGCAATTCATCTGATCACTCATTATAACATTCTGGAGTATATGCAAATTGCTATTATAAAAACTTAAGCAGCAACTTTTCCAATTTCCAATATTTATGTAATTCTCAAAACTTTTGGCCACGACTGTACTATATATTACAGATATTTAATGGGAGATAGTCAGTGTAGGTTAGATAATGATATAGTGTAGCTGATAAGTTCCAGTGCAGGGTGTTAGGTAGTGTGATAGGAATTATTGTGCCGTGATAGGGATCAGTGTCTGTGTTAGATACAGGGCTGTGATGTCACCACAATACTTAGTGCACCAATCAGCAATATCTACTCAGACCTGATAAAATGTGAAGTTGCACGTATTGCGCAAAAAATGCACATTAGTGCTGATTTGCGTAATCGTGAAATTAATGACTGAAGTTTGCAAATACTGGAATTCGCTAATTTATTGCGAAAAATTCACGAAATATCATGAAAACTAATATTGCCTATGCCGCTCATCACTAATTACTGATTGGTGCACTAAGTATTGTTGTGACATCACAGCCCTGTGTCTAACACAGACAATAATCCCTATCACAGCACAGTAATTCCTATCACACTACCTAACACCCAGCACTGGAACCTATCAGCTACACTATATCACTATCTAACCTACACTGACTATCTGTATTATATATATGAGCTAACTATCTAATACGAATAATTAAAAAAGGATCCAGATGAGTCTGCAAAGCACAGAGCACAGCACTGACACTGCTGTCTCTCTCAGAACTGCAAAAACAGCAGAAAATGGCTTTTATAGTAATGGGGTAGGCAACTTTCCCATTGGTTGCTAGGGATGTTGATAAGCTCTAACAGAAATATTACATCATTCTCATTGGCCCACAAGCAAGAAGCAGTAGAACTGATGAACAAAAAAATAAATAGAATACGATTCTCAATAATGTATATATAGCACTATATTCGAGATTTTCGCAAATTCTCGCAGTGCCAATATTCACAATGAAAATTTGCGATTAGAATATTGTAAATTTCAATCTCTGACTCCTCATCATCCACCGTGTCCTCAGGTGTCACGCTGTTCTGCACCTCGTTTGCCTGGGCGAACGGTGTCACACAGGGGAGAAAATGCTCCGCCTTCTTCATCAAGAAATTGAATCCTTGCCTTCTCCTCGACAACTCAAAATCGGAACCATGGGGAACGACAATGAGAAGAACATGGTGTCGGCACTGCGTCAAGGAGGGCTAAGCCATGCGCCCTGCATAGCACACTTGTTCAATCTGATTGTAAAGTGGTTCCTGAAGTCTTCACACCATTTGCAAGACATCCTGAAAATGGCCAGGAAACTATTGCATGCACTTCAATCACTCGTGCACCGCAAGCACACCCCCTTGAGCTTCAGCAGCAGAACGGAGTCCCCATACATAGGCTGATATGCGATTTCCACCCGTTGGAATTCCACCCTCCATATGCTGGACAGATTATATGAACAGAGAAAGGACTTAAACGATTTCTTGATGATACAGGTGGACAGAGGTACTCCCTGTTTAAATTCGATGTTAGCCAGTGGCAGCTTATGCGTAACACCTGCCATTTGCTCGGGCCCTTTGAGGAGGCCACTTTATTTGTCAGTCGTCAGGACTACGGGATAAATAATGTCATTCTACTGATTCTTTCTTGGAACAGATGCTGCTAAATGTGGCTGGCCAGAGTAAAGAAGACTTGGCGACTACATCTCACATCCACATAAGCCCTGTGGGGCTAAAGTAGAGGAGGAGGACATTCAAGCACAAGCAATGCATAAAGAAATGGGTGTTTTTGTATACAGGGGACAGGAGAGGAGGAGAAAGAGGAGCCACAAGAGCTACAGGACGATGAGGAAGACAAGGCAGATGAACCATACACACCGTGGCAGTATGCAGTGGAGATAGAGGCAGGGAGCCCCTCCGAGTCATTTGCACAAATGGCCCGATGCATTCTCAGTTGCTTGCTGACAGCCAAATTGTCACTATTCGGCAGAGGGATGACTACTGTCTCTCCACCATGATAGACCATCGGTACCGGTCCAAAATGGGGGCATTTTTACACCCGTTAAGATGGTGAACAAACTGAACTACTATCAATACATCCTATGTAGTCAGTTGACCACTGCCAACTTTTGTACCAGCTACTTGTGAGTAATGTGAGTACTTCAATTGCTCACTTACATACAATATTGGTACAATGAGATAAAAAGAACACACAATTCTGCAAGTTTGAAAGACTGTCAGTGCTGGGTTAAGCCAAGCTCCCGGTGTGGACTTGTAATTGCTACAGGTGACTGAAGTGATTCATATACACGCTGCCTATGTGCACCCTTGCCCATCCTCATGCAGGGCCCTCTGGGCTCACGTTCCACTGCCATGGCTGCTGGGAGGGCAGGAGCAGTATCGGCTCCATCAGCAGCAACTAAAGTCTAGAGTCGCTGATGAGCAGTTTTCTTCACCCGCCTGCTGAAGAAACTACCCACCAGCAGCAGAAGCTAGACATAGAGCAGAACCTGACTCAGCAGGTTGTTGCATACTTGAAGTGCACCCTGCCACCCGACATCGAAGATCCCCTGGACTACTGGGCAGCCAAACTCGATTTGTGGCCGCAACTGGCTGAGTTTGCCATCGACAAGCTTTCCTGCCTGGCCAGCATCAAAGCGAGTGTTTAGTGCGGCGGGGGCCATAGTTACCCCAAGAAGAACTCACCTGTCCACCCAAAATGTGGAGAAACTGACTTTTGTGAAGTTGAATCAGGCGTGGATCAGCCAGGATTTTCAGACACCAGTGCCTGATGCATCAGACTAGATCATCCATGGTGCCACATCTAAAATTTGTCAAAAGACACCCGATTCTTCTGGCTACCTGCTTCAGCTACTATTCTGATTCTGCCACCCGCTTGATGCCACACCTGCTGCCAGGGGCTCCTACTGCCACCCACCATCTTCAGCTGGTACTGGTATTGCCCCCACCTCCCCACTCTGTCACTGGGCCACTCTGTGGTCTCCTCATGCTGCTGCCACCTCCCCCTATGTGGTCTCCTCATGCTGCTGCCACCTCACTGCTCTGTCACTGGGCCACTCTGTGATCTCCTCATGCTGCTGCCACCCCACCACTATGCCACAAATAAATTCGGATCAAATCTTATCTTTTAGAAAATTCGTTGAACCGACCAAATCAAATTTTTAGAAATTCGCTTAGCTCTAA
This sequence comes from Bufotes viridis, assembly GCA_033119425.1. Taxonomy (NCBI): domain Eukaryota; kingdom Metazoa; phylum Chordata; class Amphibia; order Anura; family Bufonidae; genus Bufotes; species Bufotes viridis. The sequence continues at coordinate 278,697,902 of CM065592.1, forward strand.
TAATTGTTGAAGTCACTCCATGTATTTTACTTCCAGCCCTTGGCTCTTTAAGTTCCTCTTTATTTGGACCTTTAGCTTGGCAGTGGCACAAAATCTTTCTTAGCTTTTTCTATCAGGCCATCATTGCGGCCAAAAGAGTCCCCCTCCTTTCATAGTGACTCCATTATAACATCACACATTACACTAATAAGTGCAATGTTCTTCGTGGGAATCTTTTTTAAGGCCTATCAAGAGAAAAATAGAGCTGTCATACCGGTGTTCTAATTCTACACTATACAATCCTCATTCTACATTATACAATTGTAATGAGGATTGCCTTGAACTTAACATTTTCCCCTCACATCAGTAGTAAACTGATGTGAATGACCTATCTCTATATGAGGTCTTATAATTTGTGTTAACTGCTACAGAAGGGCAATACTATGTATTTCATTATTAATGGAAAAATATCACCTTACATAAAATTAAACATTGAATTGTGGATGTTAAGGGACTCATTACTGCGGAGGAGGACTTGACCTGCTCTACTCAGAACTCTCATAGAAATGAATAGAGCATGCTAGGAATTATACTTTCACAACAGCTTTAGTGTCGAAGGTTGCTGGCCCCTGCTATATACTGTACATTTATTATTTTCGCTAATATTTTTTCTCTCAGTAAAATGAAATTAAAAGTATTACATAATAAATATTTAATCATTCTGACTTGCTCTACCATTTAGATTTTCATATTTTGCACAAATCATACAGTATATACAGTAGAGAATATCTTAATGTATTAATATTCAACATTATATATATATATATATATATATATATATATATTACATAAAAGTATGCAGCATTCATAATATCATGCAAAATCTATGTGTCAAACTAGAATGATATGTGGTATGCAATCAGTTTCACAAATCAGACAGAAGATGGAGCTGCAATCCCGTATTTTGGAGGCATAAGAAAGTACATAACACAACTCATTACACAATTATGCAGTGTACATTTCAGTTCTGTAGATATTCAGAAACCTATGATTTAAAACACACTGAGCTCATATTATGGAGTGCATTTGATGGCATTAAGTTTCTAATTTAAAACAGCATGATATCTGGAATGTGAGTTATACTTGACTTCAATGAAATGTAATATATGCCTGCATTCTTGATGTGTATTTATGTAACCAGGGAAAATGTGTGATCTTTAAGATGATGTGATGGATAATATATTATTGTCCATTCAGTGCTAATCTGATAGAAAAGTACGGTAAAACCCCTTTCACACAATTTTGGTATGCTATATCACAAGTGTGTATTTGAATAGAGGCATCAATTAAAAGCATTTTCTTTTGTAGCTTGCATGTATTTTCATACACTGCAAGCTGTTCTATTTCTTTCTGTGCAAAATCTGTAGTTCTCTGACTTCTTGGAATGCAGCTAGCTGCTCTCGAACACATAATGGGGTGGAAATGAAGTGCACTCCCTCTTACAAAAAAAAAAGTTGTGTCCTTTAACTGGTTGCTATGGGTTACCATTGACTAGAGATGAGCAAATTTTTCAAAAGTTCGATTCACCAGTTCACCGAATTTTTCGGGAAAATTCATATCGATCCGAATATATTTGCGGTGAATTACATTAAAAACGCCTATTTCCTGGCTGTTGAGAACCTTTATAGTGGTGTACAACACTGTGCCTTGCAGTAACACACATAGGGAGTCTGCTTTGGTAATTAAATAATACTGTGAGTCCGTATGACATGGAGATGACAGGCGTCGCTCTTAGAATCACTGCATACTTAACTTATTTGGGCAGTCACAGGGCCAAAACTGACCAAATACGTCAAGTATCAACTCAGCCTTACAGGTAGATGTTAGCGTCAAGAAGAAGTGCACTCCTTTTACCCCTCGTCAGCTGATTTCACATAGATGTCTACAGAACCTGTTCTATCAAGCGCTTATACTAGTAGAGCCCCTGACAGAGTGGAGAGGGTTCAAAAGATCAAAAGGTGGATCCAGCACTGCCAAGTCTAAGTGAATGATGGGTGCTCATCTCCCAGGGGTGGTAAAAGTCCCTGCATCCATAAACAACATGGAGAGTTCAGAAAACAAAAAGGTGGAGACAGCACTTCCAAATGCAGATTGGTTTTAATCCAGATGCAACGTTTCGGCTTAAAAGTTAGCCTTTTTCAAGCATGCTTGAAAAGGCTAACTAAGCAAACGTTGCATCTGGATTAAACCAATCTGCATTGGAAGTGCTGTCTCCACCTTTGTTTTCTGAACTCTCTAGAGTGGAGAGGGTGTCAGTAGTAAGTTTGTGTTGACGTCACTGATTAATTTTCCCCATTCTCTGATCCGTCAGAACTAGAGATGAGCAAATCGAAGCTGACAAAGTGGAATTTGTTTAGAATTTCAGAAAAAATGTGATTCTCAATGAAAGCAAATTTTCGTGTGCTTCGTGGTAGCGAATCGTAATTTTTTCAAACATGGCGGCTACAATAGCAGCTAAAATGGCAGCTACATGTGTAAGGACATGGGGCAAGGAACTCTGGGAAGGCGGGGTTACCCATAATGCCATGCATGCAGCCAATCAGCAGCCAGCCAGCCTGGTGATGTCACAGCCCGATAAATACGGCGCCAACTTAGATTATGCCATTCACAATCGTACTTTGTTCAGGGACAGACGTGTATGCAGGCGCTAGGGAGAGTGAAAGAAAAACTAATTGTTAAAAGAAAAAAAGGAAAGAAGCAATTTACTAGTGCAGGGAAAGGATAGTGAGAGGAATCATTTCACAGGCAGAGAGATGTGTGCAGATGCTCGGGAAAGTCATAGGAAAATCCTCATTGTGAAAAAGCGATTTACAAGTGAAACATTACTTGGGGATCCAGATAGTCTCAAAATACAGCTCTGTCATTCCAGCAATTAGTTATTGGGGTGCAAGAGCTATGTTTAAAAGCCTTTAGTGGCTGTGGAATAAGATAAATATATACGCAGGTCACTTTTGTTGTTATTTACGCTTGCAGTAATTTCTGGTGAAAGAGTATAGGGGGTATTTCAGTAATGCACAAAACATTTAAAAGCGTATAGGGGCTAATTTAATTAAAAATAAAAAATATATATGCACTGCACTGTTGCAGTTATTTCTGGTGAAACCTTAAAAGGTCATATTTAGAGATGAGCAAACACCTGGAAGTTCGGGTTCGGGAAGTTCGGCCGAACTTCCCGAAAATGTTCGGGTTCGGGATCCGAACTCGACCCGAACTTTATCCCGAACCCGAACCCCATTGAAGTCAATGGGGACCCGAACTTTAGGCACTAAAAGGCTGTAAAATAGTCCAGGAACGGGCTAGAGGGCTGCCAAAGGCAGCAAAATGTAGGTAAATCCCTGCAAACAAATGTGGATAGGGAAATTAAAATAAAATAAATAAAATTTAATCAATATCAATTGGAGAGAGGTCCCACTGCAAGTAATCATGCGTCATATCACCCAACACTGGAGAAGGCCACTTTCAGTTATTTTGGCCCAGCACCCAGACAGAGGAGAGGTTCATTCAACTTTGGGTTTCACCGCAAGATCATGGTAAAGTTAAAAAATGAGGATTCAATAAAGAAGTGCCCCGGAGTACAAGAATACATGGTTGAGGGGAGGCAGTTATAAATCTCTATTCTGCACAAGGGAGGCACAGGTCCTGTGGGATCCATGCCTGGTTCATTTTTATGAGCGTCAGCTTGTCCACGTTGGCTGTGGACAGACGGCTGCGTTTGTCAGTAATGACACCCCTGCCGTGCTGAATACACGTTCAGACAAAACGCTGGCCGCCGGGCAGGCCAGCACCTCAAAGCATAAAATGCTAACTCTGGCCACGTGAACAATTTGGAGACCCAGAAATTGAATGGGGCCGAACCATCAGTCAGTACGTGGAGGGTTGTGCAGACGTACAGTTCAACCATGTTAGTGAAATGCTGCCTCCTGCTAACACGTTCCGTATCAGGTGTTGGTGCAGTTAGCTGTGGCGTGGAGACAAAACTTTTCCACATTTCTGCCATGCTAACCCTGCCCTCAGAGGAGCTGGCCGTGACACTGCTGCGATGGCGACCTCCTGCTCCTCCTCTGCCTTCGCCTTGGGCTTCCACCTGTTCCCCTGTGACATTTGGGAATGCTCTCAGGAGCGCGTCTACCAGCGTGCGCTTGTACTCGTGCATCTTCCTATCACGCTCCAGTGCAGGAAGTAAGGTGGGCACATTGTCTATGTACCGGGGATCCAGCAGGGTGGCAACCCAGTAGTCCGCAAGCGTTAAAATGTGGGCAATTCTGCTGTCGTTGCGCAGGCACTGCAGCATGTAGTCGCTCACGTGTGCCAGGCACCCCAGAGGTAAGGACAAGCTGTCCTCTGTGGGAGGCGTATCGTCATCGATCTCCGTATCCCCCAGCCACGCACCAGTGATGGGCCTGAGCTGTGTCGGGTGCCACCCCGCTGTGAACCTGCTTCATCCTCATCCTCCTCCACCTCCTCCTCATCCTCCTTGTCCTCCAGTTGTGGGCCCTGGCTGGCCACATTTGTACCTGGCCTCTGCTGTTGCAAAAACCTCCCTCTGAGCCACTTCTAACAGACTGGCCTGAAAGTGCTAAAAATGACCCCTCATCCTCCTCCTCCTCCTGGGCCACCTCCACTGCCATCATCACCCTTAAGTGTTTTCTCAAGGAGACATAGAATTGGTATTGTAACGCTGTTAACGATGTCATCGCCACTGGCCATGTTGGTGGAGTAATCAAAACAGCGCAAAAGGGAACATAGGTCTCGCATGGAGGCCCAATCATTGGCTGTGAAGTGGTGCTGTTCCGCAGTGCGACTGACGCGTGCGTGCTGCAGCTGAAACTCCACTATGGCCTGCTGCTGCTCACACAGTCTCTCCAGCATGTGCAAGGTGGAGTTCCAACTGGTGGGCACGTCGCATATGAGGCGGTGAGCGGGAAAGCCAAAGTTCTTCTGTAGCGCAGACAGGCGAGCAGCGGCAGGATGTGAACGCCGGAGCGCGCACATACGGCCCTCACTTTATGCAGCAGCTCTGACATGTCAGGGTAGTTGTGAATGAACTTCTGCACCACCAAATTCAGCACATGCGCCAGGCAAGGGATGTGCGTCAGAGCTGTGATGAGATTTCACCCATTATCGCACACCACCAGGCCGGGCTTGAGGCCCACCGGCAGAAACCACTAGTCGGTCTGTTGTTCAATACCCCGCCACAACTCCTGCGCGGTGTGGGGCCTGTCCCCCAAACATATAAGTTTCAGAATGGCCTGCTGACGTTTACCCCGGGCTGTGCTGAAGTTGGTGGTGAAGGTGTGTGGCTGACTGGATGAGCGGGTGGAAGCAGAGGAGGAGGAAGCCGAGTAGGAGGAGGAGGCTACAGGAGGCAAAGAATGATGCCCTGCGATCCTTGGCGGTGAAAGGACGCCACTACATTTACCCAGTGTGCAGTTAGGGAGATATAGCGTCCCTGGCCGTGCTTACTGGTCCACGTATCTGTGGTTAGGTGGACCTTGCCACAGATGGCGTTGCGCAGTGCACACTTGATTTTATCGGATACTTGGTTGTGCTGGGAAGGCACGGCTGTCTTGGAGAAGTAGTGGCGGCTGGGAACAACATACTGTGGGACAGCCATGGACATCAGCTGTTTAAAGCTGTCTGTGTCCACCAGCCTGAATGACAGCATTTCAAAGGCCAGTAGTTTAGAAATGCTGGCATTCAGGCCCAGGAGCTCGAGGGTGGCTAGGTGGGAATTTACGCTTTCTCTCCAAGGTTTGTGAGATGGAGAGCTGAACGCTGCCGTGTGACATGGTGGAGATGCTTGGTGACGCAGGTGGTGGTGTCGGTGGCACATCCTGTTTGGTGGGCGGCAGGTCCAAAGTTCCTCCCGAGGCGGAGGAAGAGGCCGAGGCAGCAGCAGAAGAGGGAGCAGGGGAGCCAGAGTGAGTTCCTTGCTTTTAAGGTGTTTACTCCAATGCAGTTCATGCTTTGCATGTAGATGCCTGGTCATGCAGGTTGTGCTAAGGTTCAGAATGTTAATGCCTCGCTTCAGGCTCTGATGGCACAGCGTGCAAACCACTCGGGTCTTGTCGTCAGCACATTGTTTAAAGAAGTGCCATGCCAGGGAACTCCTTGAAGCTGCCTTTGGGGTGCTCGGTCCTTGGTGGCGGTAGCCAGTAGCAGGCGAACTCTCTTGGCGGCGGCTGGTCTGCTTTTGCCCCTGCTCCCTCTTTTGCTAGGTTGTTGGCTCGGTCTCACCACTGCCTCTTCCTCTGAACTATGAAAGTCTGTGGCATGACCTTCATTCCATGTGGGGTCTAGGACCTCATCGTCCCCTGCATCGTCTTCCACACAGTCTTCCTCCTGACCTCCTGTTCGGTCTGCACACTGCAGAAAGACGCAGCAGTTGGCACCTGTGCTTCGTCATCATCAGAGGCGTGCGGACTCCGATGAGGTGGTATTCCCATGTCCTCATCATCAGGAAACATCAGTGGTTATGCATCAGTGCATTCTATGTCTTCCACCACTTGGGAAGGGCTAGGTGGATTCCCTTGGGAAACCCTGCCAGCAGAGTCTTCAAACAGCATAAGAGACTGCTGCATAACTTGAGGCTCTGACAGTTTCCCTGATATGCATGGGGGTGATGTGACAGACTGATGGGCTTGGTTTTCATGTGCCACCTGTGCGCTTTCTGTGGAAGACTGGGTGGGAGATAATGTTGTGAACGTGCTGGATCCACTGTCGGCCACCCAATTGTCTAGTGCCTGTACCTGCTCAGGCCTTACCATCCTTATAACAGCATTGGGCCCCACCAAATATCGCTGTAAATTCTGGCGGATACTGGAACCTGAGGTAGTTGGTTCACTAGGACGTGTGGCTGTGTCAGAATGGCCACGTCCTCTCCCAGCACCAGAGTGTACATGAACACCACCACGACCGCGTCACGTCCCTTACTAGATGTTTTCCTCATTGTTACCGTTCACCAAGCACCACAATAAGGAAAAACTATTTGGCCCAATGTATTGATTTCAAATTCAGGCCTTTTTTACAGGCACCTAACACTATCTGCCTATTTGTTTATGAAGCGTATTACACTAATCCAGGCACAGCAGTAACCACTGATTTAGGGAATAACTCTTTTAGGAGCTTGTATATAGGCCCTGGATGAAAGGTATCCTTTTATGGACAGATTTACACTTGGCCTGCAACAGCTGGAACACCAGATTCAGGGTATTGCTATTTTGGCAGATTAATTTCACCCCAGAACAAAATATATGTTTTGGCGGACAATATGAAACCTGGCCTGCAACAGCTGGGGCGCCAGTTTCAGGGTATTGCTATTTTGGCAATTGAATTTCACCACAGAAAATAATCTATCCTTTGCCAGACAGCAGACAGTATTATACTTGGCTAGCCAAAGCTGGAACACCAGATTTAGGGGATTGGTATTTGGGCAATTGTATTTAACCCCTTAATAAAATATAGAAATTGCTATCCTGAGTTTCTAGGGGTGACAATTAGCACAGCCAAGCCCCTGATGTAGGATATAGCAAAAAAAAAAAAACTAGTATTGATTGATTGATGATCAACCCTGAAAATAGGTGACAGAAAAACGTTCTGTGCAGCCTAAAAACTGTGAGCAAGTAACTAGCAGAAGTTCTAACATTCACAGCTGTAGATCGATCCGTTCATTAGGTGCTGTTGCTGACTTTACCCTGCCTAATCTCGCCCTGACAGAAGCTGCGTCCTCTCCCTACACTAATCAGAGCAGTGTGACGTGCGGCGCTACGTGACTCCAGCTTAAATAGAGGCTGGGTCACATGCTTCACTGGCCAATCACAGCCATGCCATTAGTAGGCATGGCTGTGATAGGCTCTTAGGGCAGAAGTAAAACGCTAGCTGATTGGCTGCTGTGCAGCCCTTCAGAAAGCGGGAAGTAATGGACGAACAATTAACCCGAACCCAAACTTTTTGAAAATGTCGGGTCCGGGTCCATGTCCCGGACACTCCAAAATATGGTACGAACCCGAACGATGCTCGAACTGTTCGCTCAACACTACTAAGGACGCTGTCTTGACTAGGAATCAACCAATCAATATCTTTTGAAGAGCAAACATTTATCCAAGTCTGCCATGCAGCCGAATAAGCGGCCCAAGTTGATGGTGCTAAAAATCCTCTTATCACTTCTTGGATCAAGGCCAAAATGTTGTCCATAAACGTGTTGGGAATTAATTTCACCCCAGAACAAAATATATGTTTTGGCGGACACTATGAAACCTGGCCTGCAACAGCTGGGACACCAGATTCAGGGTATTGCTATTTTGGCAGATTAATTTCACCCCAGAACAAAATATATGTTTTGGCGGACACTATGAAACCTGGCCTGTAACAGCTGGGACACCAGATTCAGGGTATTGCTATTTTGGCAAGTGAATTTACACCCCAGAACAAAATATATGTTTTGGCGAACACTATGAAACCTGACCTGCAACAGTTGGGACACCAGATTCAGGGTATTGCTATTTTGGCAAATTAATTTCACCCCAGAACAAAATATATGTTTTGGCGGACAATATGAAACCTGGCCTGCAACAGCTGGGACACCATGATTCAGGGTATTGCTATTTTGGCCAGTTAATTTCACCCCAGAACAAAATATATGTTTTGGCGGACACTATGAAACCTGGCCTGCAACAGTTGGGACACCAGATTCAGGGTATTGCAATTTTTGGCAAATTAATTTCACCCCAGAACAAAATATATGTTTTGGCGGACACTATGAAACTTTTCCTGCAACAGCTGGGACACCAGATTCAGGGTATTGCTATTTTGGCAATTGAATTTCACCACAGAAAATAATCTATCCTTTGCCAGACAGCAGACAGTATTATACTTGGCTAGCCAAAGCTGGAACACCAGATTTAGGAGATTGGTATTTGGGCAATTGTATTTAACCCCTTAATAAAATATAGAAATTGCTATCCTGAGTTTCTAGGGGTGACAATTAGCACAGTCAAGCCCCTGATGTAGGATATAGCAAAAAAAAAAAAACTAGTATTGATTGATTGATGATCAACCCTGAAAATAGGTGACAGAAAAACGTTCTGTGCAGCCTAAAAACTGTGAGCAAGTAACTAGCAGAAGTTCTAACATTCACAGCTGTAGATCGATCCGTTCATTAGGTGCTGTTGCTGACTTTACCCTGCCTAATCTCGCCCTGACAGAAGCTGCGTCCTCTCCCTACACTAATCAGAGCAGTGTGACGTGCGGCGCTACGTGACTCCAGCTTAAATAGAGGCTGGGTCACATGCTGCCACTTGGTCAATCACAGCCATGCCATTAGTAGGCATGGCTGTGATAAGCTCTTAGAGCAAGAAGTAAAACGCTAGCTGATTGGCTGCTGTGCAGTCCTTCAGAAAGCGGGAAGTAATCGGACGAACAATTAACCTGAACCCAAACTTTTTGAAAATGTCTGGGTCCGGGTCCATGTCCCGGACACTCCAAAATATGGTACGAACCCGAACGATGCTCGAACTGTTCGCTCAACACTACTAAGGACGCTGTCTTGACTAGGAATCAACCAATCAATATCTTTTGAAGAGCAAACATTTATCCAAGTCTGCCATGCAGCCGAATAAGCGGCCCATGTTGATGGTGCTAAAAATCCTCTTATCACTTCTTGGATCAAGGCCAAAATGTTGTCCATAAACGTGTTGGGAATGGGATTCCTATGGTGTTCGCTTGTGGAGCCAGTTGTCTGAACCTGATGAGATCCTGTCGAGATAGAGAATCTGCGATATGATTAGTGTCTCCTACTAAATTTTCTGGCTTTCAACCAAATATTGTTACGCAAGCAAAGTAACACCACTTGCCTCAGTACATTAACCACCTGTTCAGATTTAGAAGAAAGGCAGTTAATAGAGAACACTACATCTTTATTGTCTGAAAAAGAATAATTCTTTTGTTAGCAAATTCTTTATGCCAGATAGTAAGAGCCACTAATACTGGAAAGAGCTCCAATAAAGTAATATTCTTTAAAATTGCGTGGTTCCATTCAGTAGACCATCTCTCGGCCGACCAGCTGTTGTTAAAAACGCTCCATATCCTACCGAACTAGCTGCGTCAGTGAAAAGTGATAAAGCATTAGAGCCTACAAATTCTTTCTTGCCAGAGTTAATTCGCGAGGCCAGGATCTTAGGCAAACAGTTTGCAGGTCCGAGTTTAGCAAATGATATCGGCCTAAAGTTGGCTGGTTCATCCGGAGTTTTACCAGGCTTAGAGCATTTAGAATACAGAGTAGGTACATCTAAAACCTCTACTAGCGACCTTTCAGGATCAGTAATAGTCAAAAGCACATCGTCCGCATACAGACCAATAGTGTGTACTGCGTCACCTGTAGTTATACCATGGATCCGCGGGGATTCTCTGATACTGGCTGCCATTGGCTCTATGACCAATGAGAAGATGAGCGGGGACAGAGGGCACCCCTGACGAGTTCCATTGGTTATGCAGAATGAGTTAGAGTAGAAACCAGAGGCTAAGACACGGGCGGAAGGGGAGGAGTACAACTCCTAGAATCGCCTCGACATATAGGGCCTGTAAGCCAAATTTGTGGAGTACCCGCTCCAGGAACCCCCAGTGAACCCTGTCAAACGCTTTTTCAGCTAGCGAGAGAAACAACGTGGGCTCCCGGAGCGGTCCGCCACTTGAATGAGATCCAGCATTCTTTCTCGCTCCATCCCTGCATTGCCTGCCGGGGACAAAGCCCACTTGATCAGAGTGAATCAGGGAGGGGAGGAATGAGTTAATTCGCGAGGCCAGGATCTTGGCAAACAGTTTCAGGTCCGAGTTTAGCAATGATATCGGCCTAAAGTTGGCTGGTTCATCCGGAGTTTTACCAGGCTTAGGGATAGTTACTACCGTAGCAGTCAGCATCTCTGGTGGTATAACTCCGGATGCAAAGAAGCTGTTAAATAGGGATGTTATATGGGGAAGTAATTGGTCACTAAAAGTCTTATAGTAATTAGATATAAAGCTGTCCGGCCCAGGGGCTTTACCCGCCGGAGTGTGCCTTATAGCCAGCCTCACCTCCTCATTTGTCACCGGAGAATTTAACTCCGCTGCCTGCGCTTCAGAGAGAGCTGGTAAGTGAACAGACCTCAAAAAGGACTCTATGATTTCAGCATTAGGTTGAAAAACAGATACATCATCCTGCAAATTATACAGCTCTTTGTAATATGCAGCAAATGCGTTAGCAATCTCCTGAGGATGCGTGTAAATAACATCTTTATACTTCAGCGTGCCAATTTTGGACATCACCGCCCTGCGGTGCAATCTTCTCCCCAAAAGCGCACCCGCTTTGTCTCCCATGTGATAGAAAGAAGTGCGCAACCTGCGCAGCGATCTTTCATGATTATACAACAAAAGGGACCGTACTGCAGAACGAGCCTCTTTAAGAGCTGCACAGTTGGCAGTAGAGGAAAATTGTTTGTTAAATTTATCAGCTTTCTCTAAAGCTGCTAGTGCTTCCGTCAGTTGAAGATGTCTTAATCGCTTAAGACGGGCAGCGGACTGCAGAAGGATCCCTCTCATATATGCTTTATGAGAGAGCCAAACAGTGGCTGGAGAAACTTCTGGGGTAACATTAAGCTCAAAAACTCAGATATTTTGGAGCTAAAATCACTAACCCGCTGTGTCGATTTAAGCAAGTACGGATTTAGCCTCCATTGTGCAGGAGAGGAAGGTGGTAGACTCATATCCAACTCTAGTGAAATTGGGGAATGGTCAGACCACGTGGCGCAGCCAATGTCAGACCGAAGAGCCTTGTGCAAGAGGTCCCTAGAAATTAGGAAAAGGTCAATACGGGAGTGAGATAGGTGTACTGAGGACATAAAGGTATAGTCCCGTTCATCGCCATGGAGATATCGCCAGATGTCATGATACGGCGTAGTGCTAAGAATATCTTTCATATCTTCACGGTGAACACCAGGAGCGGTGCGACAATCTATGGCAGCGCTAACCGGAAGATTGAAATCACCACCTATGACGACTTCCCCTTCGCCACCTTAGCAAGTTTTTTAAAGAACCTGTTGAGGAAGGACTTCTGTCTGACATTGGGCGCATAGAGCGAAACAACTGTGCATAAAATACCATCTACAGTTCAAATTAAAATAACGTATCTACCCAACTGATCACATATACAGGCATGTTTCACAAACGCTACTGAAGCTTTAATCCCAATAAACGTCCCAGCAGCTCGTCTCCTCACGGATGGTGAGAAAAACATATGGGGAAAGAGCCTGTGAGCACATCTGTGCTGATCTTTTCCCAAGAGGTGCGACTCTTGAATTAGGATAATATCATATCGCCCTTTGAGAGCATCAGACCAGAGCTGGGAACGTCTATAGGGAGAGTTTAAGCCCCGGACATTGTAAGATAGGACCCTAAGCCCCATGATGACCATACCACACAATCAGTTGGATGCCGCAAGGAGAGTAGAAAATCGACATGTACCTATCACCAGAAGTGAACTTATAACAGTGCACCGAAAAAGAACAGTAAACATAGGAGTAATAACTGCAATACAAAGAACAGAGGTGTAAATCATCGCAGCAGAAGATCTGCGAACAGGTAAGGTCTGCAAGGATGGAAAAGCAGACCTCGGGTGCGGGACGAGGGGAAGGTGAAACGACTTCCCAATACACATTCAGACCCCGTTTCCAATACCCGTATAAAGAAAGACAAGCATTCGTAGGCAGCTCTTCAAACTGTGCCCCAGTCAGGGATATTTTGTCCAGCTTCGCTGAGTCTCCAAGCTGCTGGAGAAGTGGCTCTGTTAGAAGCCCCCATTTATGCAGGGCTAAGGCCGCAGTATATGGAGCGCTCCAGATATGCTGGGAGCCATGGTGGAACACAATAAGCTTGACCGGGAAGCCCCAACGATACCGGATCTGTTGCTCCCGGAGGATCCGAGTTACTGGTGCGTATTCCCTACGCTTGGCCATGGTAGCTGCCGATAGGTCAGGGTAAATTGAGAGCCCTCAAAAGATGGCGACGGCGTCGGGTTTTGCCTCAAGATCCGGAGGAAACGATCCTTCATATGATAAAAATGAATCCGGTGCGATGACATCCCTGGGGAGAGACGGATCCAAGGCTTTAGGTTTGGGGATCCGATGGATACGATCTATGATAAGGTCCGCTTCAGAAGCATCAGGTAAGGCTTCTTTCAGCAGCTTCTTAAGAAGAGGATCCAGGTCCTCCGGTCCGACTGACTCCGGCACTCCCTAATCCTCACATTATTGCGCCGGTTGCGGTCCTCCAAATCTTGCAGTTTTGCTCGCAAGGCATTCACTTCCTCTCCCAGCGCCTCATGTGCATCTATAAGGGAGTTGTGTGAGGTGGCGAACTCCGCCATCTTGCCCTCCACGTGTGTAGTACGTTCTCCCAGGCTTTGCAGTTCGCGCCTCAATTCCTTCAGCGCGCAAGAAAAGTCCTCTTTATGGAGGATCGGAGAGAGCCCAGCAGCAAGCGCATTGAATCAGTGGTAAGTACCTCAGTGGAGGGAGGCAGTTGCGGGGATCCAGTTGCCTGTGCTGAGGAGCCGGAGGTAGAGGCAGGAGAGTAGGCCGCAGGCTGTGGCGGGAAAGTGCGGCTGCTGGGGTCAGGCCGGAGGGCGCAGCCATGATGTTGTGATTGATGCAGAATGTGGTCTGGCATTATCTTGTTGAAAAATGCAGGGTCTTCCCTGAAAGAGATGACATCTGGTTGGGAGCATATGTTGTTCTAGAACCTGAATATATTGTTCTGCTTTGATGGTGCCTTTCCAGACATGCAAGCTGCCCATGCCACACATACTCATGCAACCACATACCATCAGAGATGCAGGCTTCTGAACTGAGCGTTGATAACAACTTGGGTTGTCCTTGTCCTCTTTGGTCTGGGTGACATGGCGTCCCAGATTTCCAAACAGAACTTTGAATCGTGACTCGTCTGACCACAGAACAGTCTTCCATTTTGCCACACTCCATTTTAAATTATCCCTGGCCCAGTGAAAACGCCTGAGCTTGTGGATCTTGCTTATAAATGTCTTCTTCTTTGCACTGTAGAGTTTCAGCTGGCAACGACGAATGGCACGGTGGATTATGTTCACTAACAATGGTTTCTGGAAGTATTCCTGAGCCCATTCTGTGATTTCCTTTACAGTAGCATTCCTGTTTGTGGTGCAGTGTTGTTTAAGGGCCCGGAGATCACGAGCATCCAGTATGGTTTTACGGCCTTGACCCTTACGCACAGAGATTGTTCCAGATTCTCTGAATCTTCGATTGATGTTATGCACAGTTGATGATGATAGATGCAAAGTCTTTGCAATTTTTCGCTGGGCAACACCTTTCTGATATTGCTCCACTATCTTTCTGCGCAACATTGTGGGAATTGGTGATCCTCTACCCATCTTGGCTTCTGAGAGACACTGCCACTCTGAGAAGCTCTTTTTATACCCAATCATGTTGCCAATTGACCTAATTAGTGTTAATTGGTCTTCCAGCTCTTTGTTATGCTCAAATTTACTTTCTCTAGCCTCTTATTGCTACTTGTCCCAACTTTTTGGGATTTGTTGACACCATGAAATTCTGAATCAACATATTTTCCCTTAAAATTGTACATTTTCTCAGTTTAAACTTTTGTTCCGTGATTTATGTTCTATTCTTAATAAAATATTAGAAGTTGGCACCTCCACATCATTGCATTCAGTTTTTATTCACAATTTGTTTAGTGTCCCAACTTTTTTGGAATCCTATTTGTAAAACTTTGCTGTGAAAAACTGCATTTCTATAGTTGGGTTAATAAACCCGTACTGTTGTGCCACAGAGCACGTTTGCATACAACGCAGAAAAAACTGTTTTATAATTTTTGGGGTGACATACTGCATTTCTGTAGTTTGTTGCAATAAACACTGGTTTTGTGCTATATAGCAGATCTGAGGCCTACCCTGTGTTTCAGTCATTTTAAGTAACCTGTGGAACTCCACATTTACATACTGTAGTAGAGATGGCCCGAACTATTCGCCGGCGAACAGAGCTTGTTTGCGTTCGCCTCTGCCGGGCGAACATATGCGATGTTCGGTCCGCCCCTTATACATCATCATTAAGCAAACTTTGACCCTGTACCTCACAGTCAGCAGACACATTACAGCCAATCAGCAGCATACCCTCCCTCCCAGACCCTCCCACCTCCTGCACAACATCCATTTTAGATTCATTCTGAAGCTGCAGTCTTAGTGAGAGGAGGGTCAGTGTAGTTGCTGCTGATTTAATAGGGAAATTGATAGCTAGGCTAGTGTATTCAGTGTCCACTCCAGTCCTGAAAGACTCATCTGATCTCTGCTGTAAGGACAGCGACCTGATAGCACCCCAAAAAGCCCTTTTAGGGCTGCTGCATTAGTCTGCTTTTTTTTTTTTTCATATATATATCTTGCAGTTGCCTGGCCTGCCCGTGTGTGAGGAGGAGCTGCAGGCCCACAGACTGTCAGTGCCCACCACTCATACCGTGTGGCGCAGGACTTTGCATCAAAGTCATTTCATTTTTACACTTTAATCTAAGGTTAGTTGCCTGCCAGTGTGTGTCAGGCTGACTTCCACTGACTGTAGTGTGCCCTCTGCCAGTGCCCGCCACTCATAGCGTGTGGCACAAGCATTTCATTTTTACACTTTAGTCTAATTTCAGTTGCTTGCCTGCTGCCAGTGTGTGTCAGGCCGACTTCCACAGACTGTAGTTTGCCCACTGCCAGTGCCTGCCACTCATACCGCGTGGCACAGTAGTTTGCCAATAAATAAGGCATTTCATTTTTACACATTAGTCTAATTTCAGTTGCTTGCCTGCTGCCAGTGTGTGTCAGGTCGACTTCCACAGACTGTAGTGTGCCCACTGCCAGTCCCCACCACCACTCATACCGGGTGGCACAGTAGCTTGCCGATAAATAAGGCATTTCATTTTTACACTTTAGTCTAATTTAAGTTGCTTGCCTGCTGCCAGTGTGTGTCAGGCCGGCTTCCACAGACTGTCAGTGCCCACCACCACTCATACCGGGTGCGACAGTAAATTGCACGGCGCAGACGCAGTCACCATGGATTAAAACAGAGTGGAGGGAGCAAGCGTTTTTAACCATCTCCCCGTTCGAAAAATCTATTCAATAAATGGCCCGCAGATTAGGGACGTTAGAGGGATTAAACTGATGAGAATAGTACTACAGAAAATACCACTCATATCGGGTGGGACAGTAAATTGCACGGCGCATACGCAGTCACCGTGGTTTAAAACAGAGTGGAGGGAGCCAGCGTTTTTAACCATCTCCCGTTCGAAAAATCTATTCAATAAATGGCCCCCAGATTAGGGACGTTAGAGGGATTAAACTGATGAGAATAGTACTACAGAAAATACCACTCATATCGGGTGGGACAGTAAATTGCACGGCGCAGACGCAGTCACCGTGGTTTAAAACAGAGTGGAGAGAGGCAGCGTTTTTTTAACCATCTCCCCGTTCGAAAAATCTATTCAATTCACCTTTCGGGGACCCTTGGTGTTGTACGTGGCTGAGTGGAGGAAGAAACCTTCAATGACATCACCGGGACATGGCTAGCTTGGTATCCAACCTTGTGCAAATGGGGAGTTTGCCATTGTGCAAATGGACTGTTTGTGGTGCATTAAAAGGGGAGTTTGCTCTGTCAATGTCTGTGAAGCGGGCGTGACCCTTACACTACCTGATCGATACAACATCATACCTGATCGTATACACACACTGGATGTTTTAAAGTATGTTATTCCAAACAATTTAGGAATGTTAGTTGATTTATGCCCTTTATGGATTAAAACCCGACTCTGCGTCTACTACGTAATTTTCCATGGGAGTTTTGCCATAGATCCCCTCCCGCATGCCACAGTCCAGGTGTTAGACCCTTGAAACAACTTTCCCATCACTATTGTGGCCAGAAAGAGTCCCTGTGGGTTTTAAAATTCGCCTGCCAATTGAAGTCTATGGCGGTTCGCGAACATTTGCGGAAGTTCGCGTTCGCTGTTCGCGAACGGAAAATTTTATGTTCGCGACATCACTATACTGTAGTTGGTTGCAAAAACACCAGTTTTGTGGTAAATAGCAAATTTTTGTTGATAGTGAAGTAATTTTATTGAAGTAAAGGAAAAAATGTTAACAAATGGAACAATCCTTGTGGTGCTGCTTGACTGATGACATCCAGTAAATCGGTATTGTTACAAAGAACTGATTTTTATTCTGTCAACACATTTCAAGGGCTTGTAGCCCCCTTCGTCAGGACAATACAGCATTCATACATAATTGACACAAAACTGGGTTTAAAAAGATGTTTTGGCGCTTTAGATGTGTAGGGGCGTGGTTTTTAGCGTGGCCCCTGTCTTGACTCTGAGCGACAAATTTTTCCCTGCATCAAGTTCTCTGTGTGCTTCGGAGTTCGGATGCGATCGAGTATAAGCTCCACTCCACATTGACGCCAGTGCATGACGTGTGGGAGTCCCCGGAGCGCACATCAATATCTCTGCGCTGCAATGTCTGTGTGGGCGGCTCAGAGGTTCCCTGCTGGCACGCCCACTGACATAAGTCTGCTGATGGGATCCCGGGCCGTATGTAACTGCCGCTCTATATCCCCAGTTTGCGATCAACCAGTGTGGCTGGACGTAGCTAATGAAAAGTCTATGGGGAAGGAGGGGGATCCTGGGACTTGTAGTTCAAATGTACGGGCAAGTGATGGAGTGTCAAGGGAAAATGTATAGGGTGTAGACTATATATATATATATATATATATATATATATATATATATATATATATACACACGTGTAGGGGAACAGAATGGATGGGAATTCTCCCTGGGGCACAGTGTCTTAAAAGGTGTGATACATATATTTATATAAATATATTCTTGTGCAGGTTTACCTGCACAGCTAGAATACCAATAGATTCAAGTGCAATTTCATATGGATAAAACGGTACATAGATTAAGTAAAAACACATACACTTAACATAAAATATATAGTGTAAAAAGGTGTGTATATACCTGTATACATCTGTGTCTAGGCACATACCTATTTACATATACAAAATTCAAAAATGTTCCCATCTACATATAGGGCTCCAAAGACTTTGATGGAAGTGGACAGGGACCTGTTGTACTTTATCTGACCGTATATTTATATTTAGGACTCTATATTTTCAGAGTTGGCATCACGTATACTTAACCAGAATGTGCGGGATTTGTGTATCCAGCACTTGGATTATTTTGGGGTACATATCTCTCTCTCTCTCTCTCTATATATATATATATATATATATATATATATATATATAGGAGAAAGTAAGAAGGGGAATCTGGGCGGGGTAACCCTTAGTGCTCGTTTTTCGGGTATATGGTGCGAGCGTGGCGTGCGTGTATACGTCTTTTTGTTGTCTCATATGTGGAGGGGGAGGGGGTCTTGATTAGGTGATTGTTTCCTTCATTTCATTTAGGCCATGTGGGTTAAGGGTATCGAGCTGGTAGATCCAGAAAACCTCACGCTTCTGTAACTTATCAAAGTGGTTAAAAGGATTTTCCGGTATCTGCTCGATTGGAGTTACTGTTGTAGAGTGTTTTCCTTTCTCTTGTGTCATCGCGCAATGTCGCGATAGGCCGTGTTTTTAGATATTCACGTTGTATATTAAACCTATGTTGGTTCATGCGGCAATGTAGGGCCTGTGTGGTGCGGCCACATATTGTAGTCGATTAGGTATATTACATATGTAGATTGACATGTCATGCGCTGTTTTATTGGGAACACCATTCCGTTATAGTTTGACTTGAAAGTTGTTCTATTTTGTGTTATGATTTGGCAACATAAGCACCGTTTTGAACTACATTTGTAGCTCCCCGTTTTGAGTGTGATAATTGTTGAGTTCTTGGGTTCTGTCATATGTTGTTTTGGTTTGCTGGGGGCTACGATACTCTTAATAATCGGTGCATGATTATAGGTGATTTTCGGGTTCCGGGGTAGGTGTTTAAATAGGTGTGGATCGCATAATAATATATGCCAGTGTCTGGCTAATGCTTCCCTAATGTTTTTATTTGAGGTGCTGTATTGCGTAATGAAATTTATTCTGTTTTTTTCTTCTTGTTTTTGGTAGCAGTAGTGAGGCACTCTTCTTGTGTGAAGGATATGCTTTTTTTCATTGCATTTTTACGAGTTGGACTGGGTAGTTCTTATCAGAAAACGTTTTTGGATGATGCAGGCCTGTTGTATGAATTCATTTTTATTGGTGCAGTTGCGTCTTATCCTTTTGAATTGGCTATACGGAATATTTTGTAGCCACTTTTTGTGATGAAAACTAGAGTATTGGATATAGCTGTTGGTATCTACGGATTTAAAGTATGTTTTAGTGGATATGGTGTTGTTGTTATTCGTAATTACAATGTCCAGAAACTCTATTTTGCTTTTACTGAAATTGGGACTGAAGGTAATGCCCCACTCTGTGACATTTAGGGACTCGCTAAAGGTTGTTGCAGAGTTTTCATCTCCATTCCAGATGATGAAAACGTCATTGATGTACCTTTTAAAGTATATTATGTGGTCCTTATATATTGGGTGGTTGGTGATGTTAGCTTTTTTAATTTGCCCATAAATAGATTTGCGAAAGAGGGCGCTACCCAAGTCCCCATGGCGGTCCCTTTACATTGATGGTATGTGTTCCCGTTATAAATGAAATAATTATTTTCTAATATGAGGCGTAAACTCTCTAAGAAAAAATTGACTTGAGGTGGTTTGAGGTTAATGTCACGTTATAGTACTGATTTGATGGATTGCAGGCCCAGGTCATGATTAATGTTGGAGTATAAGGATGTAACATCCATTGTCAGAAAGGAGTATGATTCCTGCCAGTTGATGGTTTTAGTTCCCAAATGAGTTGACTGGAATCATGGAGGTAGCTTGGGAGTTTTTTTACATATTGTTGTAGATGCTTGTCCATATATTGGGAGAGGTTACTGGTAGCGCATTTTGTGTTGGAAATGATTGGTCTGCCGGGTGGGTTCTCTAAACTTTTGTGTATTTTTGGTAAGTGGTAAAAGTATGGGTTACATGGAGTTTTTGGAAGTATGAAATAAGCTTCTCCTAAGCTTCTTTTACCAAATTGGTAAGTTTTTTGCCTATGTCCGGGAACGGGTTATGTGTAATTGTTGTATAATATGTTGTATCACTGAGAATTCGCTGTGCCTCCTTCTCATATTCATTATAGTTTTGGATTACTATAGCTCCTCCTTTGTCTGCTGGACGGATAATTATGTCTTGGTTCTTTTTAAGGGTGTTTAGAGCTTTTTGCTCGAACTTAGTGAGGTTGCCTTTATAGTTGAGCGAGTTTTGTTCCTGGGTTATCGTTTTTAGGTCTGTGGAGACCAGGTCAAAGAAGGTTGGGATGTGATGGCCCTGACTTTGTAGTGGGAAGAAGTTTGATTTGGAGCATACTTCCAGATGTATAAAAGTGTCCTCTTTTTCATCATCCCCTCTTGAGTTTCCGCCGTTATCGTTTATGTTCCCTGTATTTGTGGTTGTTGGTTGTCTACCTCGAAATGTCTTTTTATTGTTAGATTTCTCCAAAATGTTGGGGTATTGATGAATAGTTCAAATGTGTTGACTTTGTTGTATGGACAGAAAGATGGTCCCATTTGTAATTAATTATTTTTATGCAACTAAACGTTGGTATGTGGATAGGTTGAAAATTTTCACGGATTCATTTCTGTTCTCCTCTCGGTTTGAGCTATTTTTTTGAAGAGTTGGCTGTTATTTTAGTTCTATTTTCCTCTTTTTGTTCCTCCCTCTTCCCTCTGCTTCTAGTTTTCTTTTTGTTGGTTTGAAGAATTTCGTTATTTGTTGATCATTTTGTTGATAATTCTTCGAATGGCGCCCTTTTCCTGGCTGACTCTAAAAATAATACGCCGCTGGATGGGCAGACTTTTGGGCCTGGTTAAGGAAGGGTACTGTGCCCTCAAGGCCTGCTTCTGTGTTGTCTATAAGGACAATATTTGTAGGCGGTTCAGGGGTGGGTCCTGCTGTGGGGGATAGATGGAGCGTAAAATTATTATAGTCCACTACAGTTGTAGTAGTTCTCTCGGATTTAGTGTTTTGGTCAATAAAGAGGTTTATGAGATCTATTTCTCTCTCTGTGTTGGTATTGGTATGGGTGTGAATACCAATATTATTGTACAGTTGTGTTCAAAATTATTCAACCCCACTGAAATTGAGTGTTTTGGCCAGTTTGACATTGATTTTGATCATTTCAGTCATCTTGTTTACAATTAAATCAAAGACGCACTTGTAAGTCAGACAAATATAACATAACATTTATAATGAAATAACCACAAATGTCTTTTCTGTGCTCACATCATTATCAGTTTTATGTAACCCCAAGTGACATTCAATCTTAGTACTTAGTACAACATCCTTTTCCAGTTATAACAGCTTTTAAACGTGAAGCATCGCTTGACACAAGTGTTTTGCAGCGATCTATGGGTATCTTCGCCCATTCTTCATGGGCAAAAGCCTCCAGTTCAGTCACATTCTTAAGCTTGCGCGCTGCAACTGCTTTCTTTAAGTCCCACCAGAGGTTCTCAATCGGATTTAAGTCTGGTGACTGCGATGGCCACTTCAAAATGTTCCAGCCTTTAATCTGCAACCATGCTCTAGTGGACTTGGAGGTATGCTTGGGATCATTGTCCTGTTGAAAGGTCCAACGCCTCCCAAGCCTCAGGTTTGTGACGGACTGCATCACATTTTCATCCAATATCTCCTGGTACTGAAGAGAATTCATGGTACCTTGCACACGCTGAAGCTTCCCTGTACCTGTAGAAGCAAAACAGCCCCAAAGCATGATTGACCCCCGCCATGCTTCACAGTAGGCAAGGTGTTCTTTTCTTCATAGGCCTTGTTCTTCCTCCTCCAAACATAGCGTTGATCCATGGGCCCAAACAGTTCTAATTTTGTTTCATCAGTCCACAGAACACAAATGTTGTTTGTCCACATGACTTTTGGCATACTGCAGTCGACTCTTCTTATTCTTTGGAGACAGCAAGAGGGTTGGCCTGGGAGTTCTGGCATAGAGGCCTTCATTACGCAGTGTGCGCCTTATTGTCTGCGCTGAAACTTCAGTACCCGCATCTAACAAATCTTTTTCAGTTCCTCAGCAGCCACACGGGACTTTTCTCCACTTGCACTTCAGGTAGCGCACAGCAGTCGAAGTCAGCATCTTCTTTCTGCCACGACCAGGTAGCGTTTCAACAGTGCCCTTTGCCTTGAATTTGCGAATGGTGCTTCCTATGGTGTCTCTTGGTATGTTTAACATCTTTGCAATCTTCTTATAGCCATTGCCTTTCCTGTGAAGAGAAATCACCTCTTCTCTTGTCTTCCTGGACCATTCTCTTGACTTCACCATGTTTGTAAATACACCAGTAAATGTCTAGAAAGAGCTGAGTATCACAGTCATTTTAAATCTGCCTAATTGGTGCTTATTATGCTTGATTGCTGATTCTTGACATCCACAGGTGTTTTCAATACCTGATCGAAAACACTTGAATGAACCTCTGTTCTTAAGAGTGGTAGTCTTTAAGGGGTTGAATAATTGTGTCAATGAAGAAATCACAAAAAAACATTTAATACAGTATTACAAAAACAATTGATGTCATTGTAGTTGCATTTGGTTCTTTAAAAGTCCTTGTAAGATTTCATTCTGAACACAATTACAAATGTACACGAAATTCCCTAAAACCCTTTACAGCATTGGGGTTGAATAATTTTGAACACAACTGTATGTTGTCTGTCGGCTAGCTTTATATTCTTGGTATTTGGATCTGAGGGCCCTGAATTTTCCAAGAAATTCCTCAGTGGAGGTGTCAGATTCATGGGAAATCGGGAGAGTTGGGTCTCTCATGGTGATTGTAATGTTTGGTGAGATGAGCGTCTTGTCTTGGTTAGGATCGATACCTTGTGGTAGGGGATGATCTGTACTGTGTGATGGACCTGATGTGTGAGAGGTATGGGGCATGTTGGTAGGCAGGGGGATATCTTTACCCTTAAAAGGTGAAGAGGATTGTTCAGCATGTGTTTTGGAGGTTTGGTGATGTGGGTATAGCGTTGGGTTTTTATGTGATGGCTTGTAATTTGATTGGTTGGTGAAGGAACGGGTTTTATTTCTGATTTAGTATACACGATTGTAACCAACCACCCAATATATGGACCACATAATATACTTTAAAAGGTACATCAATGACGTTTTCATCATCTGAATGGAGATGAAAACTCTGCAACAGCCTTTAGCGAGTCCCTAAACGTCACAGAGTGGGGCATTACCTTCAGTCCCAATTTCAGTAAAAGCAAAAATAGAGTTTCTGGACATTGTAATTACGAATAACAACAACACCATATCCACTAAAATATTCTTCAAATCCGTAGATACCAACAGCTATATCCAATACTTTAATTTTTATCACAAAAAGTGGCTACAAAATATTCCATATAGCCAATTCAAAAGGATAAGATGCAACTGCACCAATAAAAATGAATTCATACAACAGGCCCGCATCATCCAGAAACGTTTTCTAATAAGAACTACCCAGTCCAACTCGTAAAAATGCAATGAAAAAAGCATATTCTCCACACAAGAAGAATGCCTCACTACTGCTACCAAAAACAAGAAGAAAAAACAGAATAAATTTCATTACGCAATACAGCACCTCAAATAAAAACATTAGGGAAACATTAGCCAGGCACTGGCATATATTAATATGCGATCCACACCTATCTAAACATCTACCCCGGAACCCGAAAATCACCTATAATCGTGCACCGACTATTAAGAGTATCCTAGCCCCCAGCAAACCAAAACAACATATGACAGAACCCAAGAACTCAACAATTATCACACCCACAACGGGAAGCTACAAATGTGGTTCAAAACGGTGCTTATGTTGCCAAATCATAACACACAATAGAACAACTTTCATGTCAAACTATAACGGAATGGTGTTCCCAATAAAACAGCGCATGACATGTCAATCTAGATATGTAATATACCTTATCGAATGTTCATGTGGACTACAATATGTAGGCCGCACCACACAGACCCTACATTGCTGCATGAACCAACATAGGTTTAATATACAACGTGAATATCTAAAAAAAGCGGCCTATCGCGACATTGTGCCATGACACAAGAGAAAGGAAAACACTCTACAACAGTAACTCCAATCGAGCAGATACCGGAAAATCCTTTTTAACAGCTTTGATAAGTTACAGAAACGTGAGGTTTTCTGGATCTACCAGCTCGATACCCTTAACCCACATGGCCTAAATGAAATGAAGGAAACAATCACCTAATCAAGACCCCCTCCCCCTCCACATGAGACAACAAAAAGACGTATACATGCACGCCACGCTCGTACCATATACCAGGAAAAACTAGCACTAAGGGTTACCCCCCATTTTCCCCTTCTTACTTTCTCCAATATATATATAGATATGTACCCCACAATAATCCAAGTGCTGGATACACGAATCCCGCACATTCTGGTTAAGTATACGTGATGCCAACTCTGAAAATATAGAGACCTAAATATAAATATACGGTCAGATAAGGTACAACAGTCCCTGTCTACTTCCATCGAAGTCTTTGGAGCCCTATATGTAGATGGGAACGTTTTTGGATTTTGTATATGTATATAGGTATGTGCCTAGACTCAGATGTATACAGGTATATACACACCTTTTTACACTATATATTTTATGTTAAGTGTATGTGTTTTTACTTAATCTATATGTACCGTTTTATCCATATGAAATTGCACTTGAATCTATTGGTACTTTAGCTGTGCAGGTAAACCTGCACAAGAATATATTATTTATATATATATATATATATATATATATATTTATATATATATATATCACACCTTTTAAGACACTGTGCCCCTAGGAGAATTCCCATCCATTCTGTTCCCCTACACATTATATATATATATATATATATATTTAGTCTACACCCTATACATTTTCCCTTGAGACTCCAACTCTTGCCTGTACATTCAAACTACAAGTCCCAGGATCCCCTCCTTCCCCATAGACTTTTCATTAGCTGCGCCCAGCCACACTGGTTGTTCACAAACTGGGGATATAGAGCAGCAGTTACATACGACCCGGGATCGCATCAGCAGACTTACGCCAGTGGGCGTGCCAGCAGGGAACCCCTGAGCCGCCCACACAGACATCGCAGCACAGAGGTATTGATGTGTGCTCTGGGACTCCTACACGTCATCCACTGATGTCAATGTGGGTGGAGCTTATACGCGATCGCATCGGGAACTCCGAAGCACACAGAGAACCCGATACAGGGAAAAATATGTCACTCAGAAACAAGACAAGAGGCCTCGCTAAAAAACCATGCCCCTCCTCATCCAAGTGCACCAAAACAGCTTTTTAAACCCATTATTGTGTCAATTATGTATGAATGCTGCATTGTCCTGACGAAGGGGCTACAAGCCCTTGAAAAGCGTTGACAGAATAAAAATCTGTTCTTTTAACAATACCGATTAACTGGATGTCATCAGCCAAGCAGCGCCACAAAGATTGTTCCATATGTTACCGTTTTTTTTTCCGTAACTTATCCTCTGGCCGCTTTGATCCTAAAGAGCGGAAGGAACATAGGCTGCAGCGAGGCACAACCCCTGATGCTGGGCAGGACTCCTACACCAGCAAAGTCTTACAAGCTGTTGTGACTTCATCACAACAGCATCTGGTAAGCGCATAATTTTACTTTTACATTTAAGTTTAAACGACGGTACTCACAGGAGGCGCTGCCCTCTCTCCTTTTTATTTTAGCATATTAATTGTATTGAATCGCTCTGTTACACTGTTCTGTGACCTATAGAAATGTAATCTGTTTATGACAAGGGCACTGCCTTACCGTTAGTGAACATCAAATAAGGGATGTGTACATGGTCGTGGTGGTGTTGGTGGAGCTCCTGCTGCTGGGAGAGGATGTGGCTGTTCTGCGCCAGCTACGGGTCTAAGTGAAACACCTTTCTCAGGTGCGAGTAGGCAACAGAACCTGCAGCGTTATTTGGTAGGCCCGAATTCCGCTCTACGGATGGCGAGGCTAGAACAAGTATAGGCGATAGTAGATTGGGTGGCTGACAGTGGCGCCAGTTCCTTCACAGTATCTCCCACCCAGTCCTCTGCAGAAGGCTCAGAGTTGGCACCTGCAGCAGATGCCCATCAGTCTTTAACCTCACCCCCTTGCAAAGAAGCCAAGCAGTCTGAGCTCCAAGTCATGCAGCAGACTCCTATGCTTTTTGATGACTCTGCTGGCAGGGTTTCCCGGGCCATCCCTGCCCTAGAAATAGAAGACATTGAATGCACTGATGTCCAACCACTTATGTTGCAGGATGAGGACATGGGAATAAAACCGCAGCACGTCTCTGATGAGGATGAAACACAGGTGCCAAACGCTGTAGCTTTCTGCAGTGTGCAGACCGACGAGAAGGGAAGGGGTCAAGAATGGGTGGAAGATGATGTGGAGGATAATGAGGTCTTAAACCCCTACTGGACTCAAGGTCATGCTAGTGACGTGTGCAGTTCTGAGGAAGAGGCTGTGGTCGCACAGATGCAACAGCACAGCAATGGAGGGAGCAGGGTGCAAAAGCAGAGTGGCAGTCCCCTAGACAGTATGCCTGTACCCCGACTGTTTTCAGCCTGTTTTCATCCTGTCATTTTCTGCTCCCTCAGCACGAGAAGTATTATATGCCATAGGCTTGGCTCCACTTTTCAGCGAGGATGAGGTACTACAGGTTAGCAGCTACTGTCCAGCCAAGATCTGGAGGAGACTTCAGCCGTTTCCTCCGGTAGGCGGGCAAGTAGTGCTGATGAGAGTCACTTGAGATCAGGTGTTGCGAGCGGTCAGGCTCCTGGCCCTGAGACCATTGAAGGGGACATCAGTGACGTGCAGACAGTAGCAGATGATAATGATTTAGCCGATCGCACTTAGGAGCCGGGTGTAGAAGGGGCTTCATCATCATCAGGAGAAGAGGGTGGCAACTTTCGCGTGAGGCAGTGACTGAGCCAGCAGGGTTGTAGCGTGGTCGTGAGTCAGCAGGGTTGCAGCAGTGGGAGGTCGGGAGCCAAACGTGTCCGGTGTAGACCACTCACTTCGTAGGAGCCTACCTGCCCGGAAAGTAGTGGCGCACAGGTTCACGGAGGCATTGGTAGCAGGCAGTCAGTGCGGAGTGTTGGGGGAAATGGCATACTCGGTGGTGTGGCAATTTTTTGTTAGGCTGCCAGAGAAGGTGAACATGACCATTTGTCAAATTTGTGGGCAGATGGTGAAGTGTGGCCAGGGTGCAAATGTTGGCACCACAGCCCTGCATCAACACATGCAGCGTCACAATAAATTTGCCTGGGAGAAACGTGGCTCCAATGTGGTGGTCCAGCCAGCCGCAGCAACCACTGCATAACCCAGTGGCACACACCCAATTTCATGCAGTCAAGACTCCATCACCTCAGCCGAAGGGAGCAGTCTGTCCTTCCTATCATCTGCTTATCCTGATTCTCCTGCTCCTCTTCCTCCTACTCCTCCTCAGTCATTCAGTCAGCAACGATCACCGAAGCGATTGCCAAGAGACAACAGTATGGGTGCACTCATCCAACAGCTAAACGTGCTCCTGGCCAAGTTGTTGGTGCTACAGTCCCTTCCTTTCCAAGTGGTGGGCTCTGCACCTTTAAGAGAACTGATGGCTTGTGTCGAGCCGAGGTGGAGAGTCCCAAGCCATCATTTATTTGCAAAACAGGCAGTACCAGCCCTGCACACATATGTAGAACAGAAAGTGGGCCCATCTTTGGGTCTGTCGGTGCCTGCCAAAGTGCACGCTGTGTGGAGCTGTAACTAGAGTCAAGTACAATATATGTCTTTTACGGATCACTGGATAAATGTGGTTCCTGCCCAGCCATACCAGCAACTTGGCCAGGTGACTAGTGATGAGTGGCAAAGGCAATATTAGTTTTTGTGATATTTTGCGAATTTTTTGCATAATACTCACAATAAATTTGCAATCTTCATTCATTATTTTTGCGATTGCACAAATCGGCACTAACGATGTGCATTTGTTTTGCACAATACATGCAACTTCACATTTTATCAGGTCTGAGTAGATATTACGGATAGTGTTGATCGTGAATATTCTAATTGCAAATTTTTATCGCACTATATCAGCAGTTCGAGAATTCGCTAAAATCTAGAATATAGTGCTATATATTCGTAATCGCGAATATTCTATTTTTTTATCAGTACAACTGCTTCTTGCTTGTGGGCCAATGAGAAGGCTGTAATATCTTTGTCAGAGCTTAGCAAAATCCCTAGCAACCAATAGGAAAGTTGCCTACCCCTTTACTATATAAGAAACTCCCCAGCAACCATTTTCTGCTGTTTTTTGCAGTTCTAAGATAGACAGGAGTGTCATTGCTGTGCTCCTTGCTTTGCAGACTCATCTGGATCCTTATTTAATTACATTAGATAGTTAGCTCATATACAGTCGTGGTCAAAAGTTTTGAGAATGACACAAATATTAGTTTTCACAAATTTGCTGCTAAACTGCTTTTAGATCTTTGTTTCAGTTGTTTCTGTGATGTAGTGAAATATAATTACACGCACTTCATACGTTTCAAAGGCTTTTATTGACAATTACATGACATGTATGCAAAAGTCAGTATTTGCAGTGTTGGCCCTTCTTTTTAGGACCTCTGCAATTCGACTGGTCATGCTCTCAATCAACTTCAGGGCCAATTTCTGACTGATAGCAACCCATTCTTTCATAATCCCTTCTTGGAGTTTATCAGAATTAGTGGGTTTTTGTTTGTACACCCGCCTCTTGAGGATTGACCACAAGTTCTCAGTGGGATTAAGATCTGGGGAGTTTCCAGGCCATGGACCCAAAATGTCAACGTTTTGGTCCCCGAGCCACTTAGTTATCACTTTTGCCTTATGGCACGGTGCTCCATCGTGCGGAAAAGGCATTGTTCTTCACCAAACTGTTGTTGGATTGTTGGAAGAAGTTGCTGTTGGAGGGTGTTTTAGTACCATTCTTTATTCATGGCTGTGTTTTTGGGCAAAATCGTGAGTGAGCCCACTCCTTGGATGAAAAGCAACCCCACACATGAATGGTCTCGGGATGCTTTACGGTTGGCATGACACAGGACTTATGGTAGCGCTCACCTATTCTTCTCCGGAAAAGCCTTTTTCCTGATGCCCCAATAAATTGGAAAGAGGCTTCATCGGAGAATATGACTTTGCCTCAGTCCTCAGCAGTCCATTCACCATACTTTCTGCAGAAGATCAATCTGTCCCTGATGTTTTTTTGGAAAGAAGTGGCTTCTTGCTGCCCTTCTTGACACCAGACCATCTTCCAAAAGTCTTCGCCTCACCTGCCTGCTGCCATTCCTGAGCAAGCTCTGCACTGATGGCACTCCGATCCCGCAGCTGAATCCTCTTTAGGAGACGATCCTGGCGCTTGCTGGACTTTCTTGGATGCCCTGAAGCCTTCTTAACAAAAATTGAACCTCTTTCCTTGAAGTTCTTGACGATCCTATAAATTGTCGATTCAGGTGCAATCTTAGTAGCCACAATATCCTTGCCTGTGAAGCTATTTTTATGCAACACAATGATGGCTGCATTTCTTTCCAGTTCACCATGGTTAATGGAAGAACAATGATTTCAAGCATCACCCTCTTTTTAACATGTCAAGTCTGCCATTTTAACCCAATCAGCCTGACATAATGATCTCCAGCCTTGTGCTCGTCAACATTCTCACCTGAGTTGACAAGACAATTACTGAAATGATCTCAGCAGGTCCTTTAATGACAGCAATGAAATGCAGTGGAAAGTTTTTTTGGGGGATTAAGTTAATTTTCATGGCAAAGAAGGACTATGCAATTCATCTGATCACTCATTATAACATTCTGGAGTATATGCAAATTGCTATTATAAAAACTTAAGCAGCAACTTTTCCAATTTCCAATATTTATGTAATTCTCAAAACTTTTGGCCACGACTGTACTATATATTACAGATATTTAATGGGAGATAGTCAGTGTAGGTTAGATAATGATATAGTGTAGCTGATAAGTTCCAGTGCAGGGTGTTAGGTAGTGTGATAGGAATTATTGTGCCGTGATAGGGATCAGTGTCTGTGTTAGATACAGGGCTGTGATGTCACCACAATACTTAGTGCACCAATCAGCAATATCTACTCAGACCTGATAAAATGTGAAGTTGCACGTATTGCGCAAAAAATGCACATTAGTGCTGATTTGCGTAATCGTGAAATTAATGACTGAAGTTTGCAAATACTGGAATTCGCTAATTTATTGCGAAAAATTCACGAAATATCATGAAAACTAATATTGCCTATGCCGCTCATCACTAATTACTGATTGGTGCACTAAGTATTGTTGTGACATCACAGCCCTGTGTCTAACACAGACAATAATCCCTATCACAGCACAGTAATTCCTATCACACTACCTAACACCCAGCACTGGAACCTATCAGCTACACTATATCACTATCTAACCTACACTGACTATCTGTATTATATATATGAGCTAACTATCTAATACGAATAATTAAAAAAGGATCCAGATGAGTCTGCAAAGCACAGAGCACAGCACTGACACTGCTGTCTCTCTCAGAACTGCAAAAACAGCAGAAAATGGCTTTTATAGTAATGGGGTAGGCAACTTTCCCATTGGTTGCTAGGGATGTTGATAAGCTCTAACAGAAATATTACATCATTCTCATTGGCCCACAAGCAAGAAGCAGTAGAACTGATGAACAAAAAAATAAATAGAATACGATTCTCAATAATGTATATATAGCACTATATTCGAGATTTTCGCAAATTCTCGCAGTGCCAATATTCACAATGAAAATTTGCGATTAGAATATTGTAAATTTCAATCTCTGACTCCTCATCATCCACCGTGTCCTCAGGTGTCACGCTGTTCTGCACCTCGTTTGCCTGGGCGAACGGTGTCACACAGGGGAGAAAATGCTCCGCCTTCTTCATCAAGAAATTGAATCCTTGCCTTCTCCTCGACAACTCAAAATCGGAACCATGGGGAACGACAATGAGAAGAACATGGTGTCGGCACTGCGTCAAGGAGGGCTAAGCCATGCGCCCTGCATAGCACACTTGTTCAATCTGATTGTAAAGTGGTTCCTGAAGTCTTCACACCATTTGCAAGACATCCTGAAAATGGCCAGGAAACTATTGCATGCACTTCAATCACTCGTGCACCGCAAGCACACCCCCTTGAGCTTCAGCAGCAGAACGGAGTCCCCATACATAGGCTGATATGCGATTTCCACCCGTTGGAATTCCACCCTCCATATGCTGGACAGATTATATGAACAGAGAAAGGACTTAAACGATTTCTTGATGATACAGGTGGACAGAGGTACTCCCTGTTTAAATTCGATGTTAGCCAGTGGCAGCTTATGCGTAACACCTGCCATTTGCTCGGGCCCTTTGAGGAGGCCACTTTATTTGTCAGTCGTCAGGACTACGGGATAAATAATGTCATTCTACTGATTCTTTCTTGGAACAGATGCTGCTAAATGTGGCTGGCCAGAGTAAAGAAGACTTGGCGACTACATCTCACATCCACATAAGCCCTGTGGGGCTAAAGTAGAGGAGGAGGACATTCAAGCACAAGCAATGCATAAAGAAATGGGTGTTTTTGTATACAGGGGACAGGAGAGGAGGAGAAAGAGGAGCCACAAGAGCTACAGGACGATGAGGAAGACAAGGCAGATGAACCATACACACCGTGGCAGTATGCAGTGGAGATAGAGGCAGGGAGCCCCTCCGAGTCATTTGCACAAATGGCCCGATGCATTCTCAGTTGCTTGCTGACAGCCAAATTGTCACTATTCGGCAGAGG
This sequence comes from Bufotes viridis, assembly GCA_033119425.1. Classification (NCBI taxonomy): domain Eukaryota; kingdom Metazoa; phylum Chordata; class Amphibia; order Anura; family Bufonidae; genus Bufotes; species Bufotes viridis. Next base: position 278,729,946 of record CM065592.1, read on the forward strand.
GATGACTACTGTCTCTCCACCATGATAGACCATCGGTACCGGTCCAAAATGGGGGCATTTTTACACCCGTTAAGATGGTGAACAAACTGAACTACTATCAATACATCCTATGTAGTCAGTTGACCACTGCCAACTTTTGTACCAGCTACTTGTGAGTAATGTGAGTACTTCAATTGCTCACTTACATACAATATTGGTACAATGAGATAAAAAGAACACACAATTCTGCAAGTTTGAAAGACTGTCAGTGCTGGGTTAAGCCAAGCTCCCGGTGTGGACTTGTAATTGCTACAGGTGACTGAAGTGATTCATATACACGCTGCCTATGTGCACCCTTGCCCATCCTCATGCAGGGCCCTCTGGGCTCACGTTCCACTGCCATGGCTGCTGGGAGGGCAGGAGCAGTATCGGCTCCATCAGCAGCAACTAAAGTCTAGAGTCGCTGATGAGCAGTTTTCTTCACCCGCCTGCTGAAGAAACTACCCACCAGCAGCAGAAGCTAGACATAGAGCAGAACCTGACTCAGCAGGTTGTTGCATACTTGAAGTGCACCCTGCCACCCGACATCGAAGATCCCCTGGACTACTGGGCAGCCAAACTCGATTTGTGGCCGCAACTGGCTGAGTTTGCCATCGACAAGCTTTCCTGCCTGGCCAGCATCAAAGCGAGTGTTTAGTGCGGCGGGGGCCATAGTTACCCCAAGAAGAACTCACCTGTCCACCCAAAATGTGGAGAAACTGACTTTTGTGAAGTTGAATCAGGCGTGGATCAGCCAGGATTTTCAGACACCAGTGCCTGATGCATCAGACTAGATCATCCATGGTGCCACATCTAAAATTTGTCAAAAGACACCCGATTCTTCTGGCTACCTGCTTCAGCTACTATTCTGATTCTGCCACCCGCTTGATGCCACACCTGCTGCCAGGGGCTCCTACTGCCACCCACCATCTTCAGCTGGTACTGGTATTGCCCCCACCTCCCCACTCTGTCACTGGGCCACTCTGTGGTCTCCTCATGCTGCTGCCACCTCCCCCTATGTGGTCTCCTCATGCTGCTGCCACCTCACTGCTCTGTCACTGGGCCACTCTGTGATCTCCTCATGCTGCTGCCACCCCACCACTATGCCACAAATAAATTCGGATCAAATCTTATCTTTTAGAAAATTCGTTGAACCGACCAAATCAAATTTTTAGAAATTCGCTTAGCTCTAATAATTGTTGAAGTCACTCCATGTATTTTACTTCCAGCCCTTGGCTCTTTAAGTTCCTCTTTATTTGGACCTTTAGCTTGGCAGTGGCACAAAATCTTTCTTAGCTTTTTCTATCAGGCCATCATTGCGGCCAAAAGAGTCCCCCTCCTTTCATAGTGACTCCATTATAACATCACACATTACACTAATAAGTGCAATGTTCTTCGTGGGAATCTTTTTTAAGGCCTATCAAGAGAAAAATAGAGCTGTCATACCGGTGTTCTAATTCTACACTATACAATCCTCATTCTACATTATACAATTGTAATGAGGATTGCCTTGAACTTAACATTTTCCCCTCACATCAGTAGTAAACTGATGTGAATGACCTATCTCTATATGAGGTCTTATAATTTGTGTTAACTGCTACAGAAGGGCAATACTATGTATTTCATTATTAATGGAAAAATATCACCTTACATAAAATTAAACATTGAATTGTGGATGTTAAGGGACTCATTACTGCGGAGGAGGACTTGACCTGCTCTACTCAGAACTCTCATAGAAATGAATAGAGCATGCTAGGAATTATACTTTCACAACAGCTTTAGTGTCGAAGGTTGCTGGCCCCTGCTATATACTGTACATTTATTATTTTCGCTAATATTTTTTCTCTCAGTAAAATGAAATTAAAAGTATTACATAATAAATATTTAATCATTCTGACTTGCTCTACCATTTAGATTTTCATATTTTGCACAAATCATACAGTATATACAGTAGAGAATATCTTAATGTATTAATATTCAACATTATATATATATATATATATATATATATATATATTACATAAAAGTATGCAGCATTCATAATATCATGCAAAATCTATGTGTCAAACTAGAATGATATGTGGTATGCAATCAGTTTCACAAATCAGACAGAAGATGGAGCTGCAATCCCGTATTTTGGAGGCATAAGAAAGTACATAACACAACTCATTACACAATTATGCAGTGTACATTTCAGTTCTGTAGATATTCAGAAACCTATGATTTAAAACACACTGAGCTCATATTATGGAGTGCATTTGATGGCATTAAGTTTCTAATTTAAAACAGCATGATATCTGGAATGTGAGTTATACTTGACTTCAATGAAATGTAATATATGCCTGCATTCTTGATGTGTATTTATGTAACCAGGAAAATGTGTGATCTTTAAGATGATGTGATGGATAATATATTATTGTCCATTCAGTGCTAATCTGATAGAAAAGTACGGTAAAACCCCTTTCACACAATTTTGGTATGCTATATCACAAGTGTGTATTTGAATAGAGGCATCAATTAAAAGCATTTTCTTTTGTAGCTTGCATGTATTTTCATACACTGCAAGCTGTTCTATTTCTTTCTGTGCAAAATCTGTAGTTCTCTGACTTCTTGGAATGCAGCTAGCTGCTCTCGAACACATAATGGGGTGGAAATGAAGTGCACTCCCTCTTACAAAAAAAAAAGTTGTGTCCTTTAACTGGTTGCTATGGGTTACCATTGACTAGAGATGAGCAAATTTTTCAAAAGTTCGATTCACCAGTTCACCGAATTTTTCGGGAAAATTCATATCGATCCGAATATATTTGCGGTGAATTACATTAAAAACGCCTATTTCCTGGCTGTTGAGAACCTTTATAGTGGTGTACAACACTGTGCCTTGCAGTAACACACATAGGGAGTCTGCTTTGGTAATTAAATAATACTGTGAGTCCGTATGACATGGAGATGACAGGCGTCGCTCTTAGAATCACTGCATACTTAACTTATTTGGGCAGTCACAGGGCCAAAACTGACCAAATACGTCAAGTATCAACTCAGCCTTACAGGTAGATGTTAGCGTCAAGAAGAAGTGCACTCCTTTTACCCCTCGTCAGCTGATTTCACATAGATGTCTACAGAACCTGTTCTATCAAGCGCTTATACTAGTAGAGCCCCTGACAGAGTGGAGAGGGTTCAAAAGATCAAAAGGTGGATCCAGCACTGCCAAGTCTAAGTGAATGATGGGTGCTCATCTCCCAGGGGTGGTAAAAGTCCCTGCATCCATAAACAACATGGAGAGTTCAGAAAACAAAAAGGTGGAGACAGCACTTCCAAATGCAGATTGGTTTTAATCCAGATGCAACGTTTCGGCTTAAAAGTTAGCCTTTTTCAAGCATGCTTGAAAAGGCTAACTAAGCAAACGTTGCATCTGGATTAAACCAATCTGCATTGGAAGTGCTGTCTCCACCTTTGTTTTCTGAACTCTCTAGAGTGGAGAGGGTGTCAGTAGTAAGTTTGTGTTGACGTCACTGATTAATTTTCCCCATTCTCTGATCCGTCAGAACTAGAGATGAGCAAATCGAAGCTGACAAAGTGGAATTTGTTTAGAATTTCAGAAAAAATGTGATTCTCAATGAAAGCAAATTTTCGTGTGCTTCGTGGTAGCGAATCGTAATTTTTTCAAACATGGCGGCTACAATAGCAGCTAAAATGGCAGCTACATGTGTAAGGACATGGGGCAAGGAACTCTGGGAAGGCGGGGTTACCCATAATGCCATGCATGCAGCCAATCAGCAGCCAGCCAGCCTGGTGATGTCACAGCCCGATAAATACGGCGCCAACTTAGATTATGCCATTCACAATCGTACTTTGTTCAGGGACAGACGTGTATGCAGGCGCTAGGGAGAGTGAAAGAAAAACTAATTGTTAAAAGAAAAAAAAAGGAAAGAAGCAATTTACTAGTGCAGGGAAAGGATAGTGAGAGGAATCATTTCACAGGCAGAGAGAGTGTGTGCAGATGCTCGGGAAAGTCATAGGAAAATCCTCATTGTGAAAAAGCGATTTACAAGTGAAACATTACTTGGGGATCCAGATAGTCTCAAAATACAGCTCTGTCATTCCAGCAATTAGTTATTGGGGTGCAAGAGCTATGTTTAAAAGCCTTTAGTGGCTGTGGAATAAGATAAATATATACGCAGGTCACTTTTGTTGTTATTTACGCTTGCAGTAATTTCTGGTGAAAGAGTATAGGGGGTATTTCAGTAATGCACAAAACATTTAAAAGCGTATAGGGGCTAATTTAATTAAAAATAAAAAATATATATGCACTGCACTGTTGCAGTTATTTCTGGTGAAACCTTAAAAGGTCATATTTAGAGATGAGCAAACACCTGGAAGTTCGGGTTCGGGAAGTTCGGCCGAACTTCCCGAAAATGTTCGGGTTCGGGATCCGAACTCGACCCGAACTTTATCCCGAACCCGAACCCCATTGAAGTCAATGGGGACCCGAACTTTAGGCACTAAAAGGCTGTAAAATAGTCCAGGAACGGGCTAGAGGGCTGCCAAAGGCAGCAAAATGTAGGTAAATCCCTGCAAACAAATGTGGATAGGGAAATTAAAATAAAATAAATAAAATTTAATCAATATCAATTGGAGAGAGGTCCCACTGCAAGTAATCATGCGTCATATCACCCAACACTGGAGAAGGCCACTTTCAGTTATTTTGGCCCAGCACCCAGACAGAGGAGAGGTTCATTCAACTTTGGGTTTCACCGCAAGATCATGGTAAAGTTAAAAAATGAGGATTCAATAAAGAAGTGCCCCGGAGTACAAGAATACATGGTTGAGGGGAGGCAGTTATAAATCTCTATTCTGCACAAGGGAGGCACAGGTCCTGTGGGATCCATGCCTGGTTCATTTTTATGAACGTCAGCTTGTCCACGTTGGCTGTGGACAGACGGCTGCGTTTGTCAGTAATGACACCCCTGCCGTGCTGAATACACGTTCAGACAAAACGCTGGCCGCCGGGCAGGCCAGCACCTCAAAGCATAAAATGCTAACTCTGGCCACGTGAACAATTTGGAGACCCAGAAATTGAATGGGGCCGAACCATCAGTCAGTACGTGGAGGGTTGTGCAGACGTACAGTTCAACCATGTTAGTGAAATGCTGCCTCCTGCTAACACGTTCCGTATCAGGTGTTGGTGCAGTTAGCTGTGGCGTGGAGACAAAACTTTTCCACATTTCTGCCATGCTAACCCTGCCCTCAGAGGAGCTGGCCGTGACACTGCTGCGATGGCGACCTCCTGCTCCTCCTCTGCCTTCGCCTTGGGCTTCCACCTGTTCCCCTGTGACATTTGGGAATGCTCTCAGGAGCGCGTCTACCAGCGTGCGCTTGTACTCGTGCATCTTCCTATCACGCTCCAGTGCAGGAAGTAAGGTGGGCACATTGTCTATGTACCGGGGATCCAGCAGGGTGGCAACCCAGTAGTCCATAAGCGTTAAAATGTGGGCAATTCTGCTGTCGTTGCGCAGGCACTGCAGCATGTAGTCGCTCACGTGTGCCAGGCACCCCAGAGGTAAGGACAAGCTGTCCTCTGTGGGAGGCGTATCGTCATCGATCTCCGTATCCCCCAGCCACGCACCAGTGATGGGCCTGAGCTGTGTCGGGTGCCACCCCGCTGTGAACCTGCTTCATCCTCATCCTCCTCCACCTCCTCCTCATCCTCCTTGTCCTCCAGTTGTGGGCCCTGGCTGGCCACATTTGTACCTGGCCTCTGCTGTTGCAAAAACCTCCCTCTGAGCCACTTCTAACAGACTGGCCTGAAAGTGCTAAAAATGACCCCTCATCCTCCTCCTCCTCCTGGGCCACCTCCACTGCCATCATCACCCTTAAGTGTTTTCTCAAGGAGACATAGAATTGGTATTGTAACGCTGTTAACGATGTCATCGCCACTGGCCATGTTGGTGGAGTAATCAAAACAGCGCAAAAGGGGAACATAGGTCTCGCATGGAGGCCCAATCATTGGCTGTGAAGTGGTGCTGTTCCGCAGTGCGACTGACGCGTGCGTGCTGCAGCTGAAACTCCACTATGGCCTGCTGCTGCTCACACAGTCTCTCCAGCATGTGCAAGGTGGAGTTCCAACTGGTGGGCACGTCGCATATGAGGCGGTGAGCGGGAAAGCCAAAGTTCTTCTGTAGCGCAGACAGGCGAGCAGCGGCAGGATGTGAACGCCGGAGCGCGCACATACGGCCCTCACTTTATGCAGCAGCTCTGACATGTCAGGGTAGTTGTGAATGAACTTCTGCACCACCAAATTCAGCACATGCGCCAGGCAAGGGATGTGCGTCAGAGCTGTGATGAGATTTCACCCATTATCGCACACCACCAGGCCGGGCTTGAGGCCCACCGGCAGAAACCACTAGTCGGTCTGTTGTTCAATACCCCGCCACAACTCCTGCGCGGTGTGGGGCCTGTCCCCCAAACATATAAGTTTCAGAATGGCCTGCTGACGTTTACCCGGGCTGTGCTGAAGTTGGTGGTGAAGGTGTGTGGCTGACTGGATGAGCGGGTGGAAGCAGAGGAGGAGGAAGCCGAGTAGGAGGAGGAGGCTACAGGAGGCAAAGAATGATGCCCTGCGATCCTTGGCGGTGAAAGGACGCCACTACATTTACCCAGTGTGCAGTTAGGGAGATATAGCGTCCCTGGCCGTGCTTACTGGTCCACGTATCTGTGGTTAGGTGGACCTTGCCACAGATGGCGTTGCGCAGTGCACACTTGATTTTATCGGATACTTGGTTGTGCTGGGAAGGCACGGCTGTCTTGGAGAAGTAGTGGCGGCTGGGAACAACATACTGTGGGACAGCCATGGACATCAGCTGTTTAAAGCTGTCTGTGTCCACCAGCCTGAATGACAGCATTTCAAAGGCCAGTAGTTTAGAAATGCTGGCATTCAGGCCCAGGAGCTCGAGGGTGGCTAGGTGGGAATTTACGCTTTCTCTCCAAGGTTTGTGAGATGGAGAGCTGAACGCTGCCGTGTGACATGGTGGAGATGCTTGGTGACGCAGGTGGTGGTGTCGGTGGCACATCCTGTTTGGTGGGCGGCAGGTCCAAAGTTCCTCCCGAGGCGGAGGAAGAGGCCGAGGCAGCAGCAGAAGAGGGAGCAGGGGAGCCAGAGTGAGTTCCTTGCTTTTAAGGTGTTTACTCCAATGCAGTTCATGCTTTGCATGTAGATGCCTGGTCATGCAGGTTGTGCTAAGGTTCAGAATGTTAATGCCTCGCTTCAGGCTCTGATGGCACAGCGTGCAAACCACTCGGGTCTTGTCGTCAGCACATTGTTTAAAGAAGTGCCATGCCAGGGAACTCCTTGAAGCTGCCTTTGGGGTGCTCGGTCCTTGGTGGCGGTAGCCAGTAGCAGGCGAACTCTCTTGGCGGCGGCTGGTCTGCTTTTGCCCCTGCTCCCTCTTTTGCTAGGTTGTTGGCTCGGTCTCACCACTGCCTCTTCCTCTGAACTATGAAAGTCTGTGGCATGACCTTCATTCCATGTGGGGTCTAGGACCTCATCGTCCCCTGCATCGTCTTCCACACAGTCTTCCTCCTGACCTCCTGTTCGGTCTGCACACTGCAGAAAGACGCAGCAGTTGGCACCTGTGCTTCGTCATCATCAGAGGCGTGCGGACTCCGATGAGGTGGTATTCCCATGTCCTCATCATCAGGAAACATCAGTGGTTATGCATCAGTGCATTCTATGTCTTCCACCACTTGGGAAGGGCTAGGTGGATTCCCTTGGGAAACCCTGCCAGCAGAGTCTTCAAACAGCATAAGAGACTGCTGCATAACTTGAGGCTCTGACAGTTTCCCTGATATGCATGGGGGTGATGTGACAGACTGATGGGCTTGGTTTTCATGTGCCACCTGTGCGCTTTCTGTGGAAGACTGGGTGGGAGATAATGTTGTGAACGTGCTGGATCCACTGTCGGCCACCCAATTGTCTAGTGCCTGTACCTGCTCAGGCCTTACCATCCTTATAACAGCATTGGGCCCCACCAAATATCGCTGTAAATTCTGGCGGATACTGGAACCTGAGGTAGTTGGTTCACTAGGACGTGTGGCTGTGTCAGAATGGCCACGTCCTCTCCCAGCACCAGAGTGTACATGAACACCACCACGACCGCGTCACGTCCCTTACTAGATGTTTTCCTCATTGTTACCGTTCACCAAGCACCACAATAAGGAAAAAACTATTTGGCCCAATGTATTGATTTCAAATTCAGGCCTTTTTTACAGGCACCTAACACTATCTGCCTATTTGTTTATGAGCGTATTACACTAATCCAGGCACAGCAGTAACCACTGATTTAGGGGAATAACTCTTTTAGGAGCTTGTATATAGGCCCTGGATGAAAGGTATCCTTTTATGGACAGATTTACACTTGGCCTGCAACAGCTGGAACACCAGATTCAGGGTATTGCTATTTTGGCAGATTAATTTCACCCCAGAACAAAATATATGTTTTGGCGGACAATATGAAACCTGGCCTGCAACAGCTGGGGCGCCAGTTTCAGGGTATTGCTATTTTGGCAATTGAATTTCACCACAGAAAATAATCTATCCTTTGCCAGACAGCAGACAGTATTATACTTGGCTAGCCAAAGCTGGAACACCAGATTTAGGGGATTGGTATTTGGGCAATTGTATTTAACCCCTTAATAAAATATAGAAATTGCTATCCTGAGTTTCTAGGGGTGACAATTAGCACAGCCAAGCCCCTGATGTAGGATATAGCAAAAAAAAAAAAAACTAGTATTGATTGATTGATGATCAACCCTGAAAATAGGTGACAGAAAAACGTTCTGTGCAGCCTAAAAACTGTGAGCAAGTAACTAGCAGAAGTTCTAACATTCACAGCTGTAGATCGATCCGTTCATTAGGTGCTGTTGCTGACTTTACCCTGCCTAATCTCGCCCTGACAGAAGCTGCGTCCTCTCCCTACACTAATCAGAGCAGTGTGACGTGCGGCGCTACGTGACTCCAGCTTAAATAGAGGCTGGGTCACATGCTTCACTGGCCAATCACAGCCATGCCATTAGTAGGCATGGCTGTGATAGGCTCTTAGAGCAAGAAGTAAACGCTAGCTGATTGGCTGCTGTGCAGCCCTTCAGAAAGCGGGAAGTAATGGACGAACAATTAACCCGAACCCAAACTTTTTGAAAATGTCTGGGTCCGGGTCCATGTCCCGGACACTCCAAAATATGGTACGAACCCGAGCGATGCTCGAACTGTTCGCTCAACACTACTAAGGACGCTGTCTTGACTAGGAATCAACCAATCAATATCTTTTGAAGAGCAAACATTTATCCAAGTCTGCCATGCAGCCGAATAAGCGGCCCAAGTTGATGGTGCTAAAAATCCTCTTATCACTTCTTGGATCAAGGCCAAAATGTTGTCCATAAACGTGTTGGGAATTAATTTCACCCCAGAACAAAATATATGTTTTGGCGGACACTATGAAACCTGGCCTGCAACAGCTGGGACACCAGATTCAGGGTATTGCTATTTTGGCAGATTAATTTCACCCCAGAACAAAATATATGTTTTGGCGGACACTATGAAACCTGGCCTGTAACAGCTGGGACACCAGATTCAGGGTATTGCTATTTTGGCAAGTGAATTACACCCCAGAACAAAATATATGTTTTGGCGAACACTATGAAACCCGACCTGCAACAGTTGGGACACCAGATTCAGGGTATTGCTATTTTGGCAAATTAATTTCACCCCAGAACAAAATATATGTTTTGGCGGACAATATGAAACCTGGCCTGCAACAGCTGGGACACCAGATTCAGGGTATTGCTATTTTGGCCAATTAATTTCACCCCAGAACAAAATATATGTTTTGGCGGACACTATGAAACCTGGCCTGCAACAGTTGGGACACCAGATTCAGGGTATTGCAATTTTTGGCAAATTAATTTCACCCCAGAACAAAATATATGTTTTGGCGGACACTATGAAACTTTTCCTGCAACAGCTGGGACACCAGATTCAGGTTATTGCTATTTTGGCAATTGAATTTCACCACAGAAAATAATCTATCCTTTGCCAGACAGCAGACAGTATTATACTTGGCTAGCCAAAGCTGGAACACCAGATTTAGGGGATTGGTATTTGGGCAATTGTATTTAACCCCTTAATAAAATATAGAAATTGCTATCCTGAGTTTCTAGGGGTGACAATTAGCACAGTCAAGCCCCTGATGTAGGATATAGCAAAAAAAAAAAAACTAGTATTGATTGATTGATGGAGTTGGTGGCAGCTTGTTCTGGTGCACCATAAGTCACAAAATGGCCGCCGATCAACCCAGAAAATAAGTGACAGAAAAACGCTCTGTGCAGACTAAAAACAGTGAGCAAGTAACTAGCAGAAGTTCAAACATTCACAGCTGTAGATCGATCCGTTCATTAGGTGCTGTTGCTGACTTTACCCTGCCTAATCTCACCCTGACAGAAGCTGCATCCTCTCCCTACACTAATCAGAGCAGTGTGACGTGCGGCGCTACATGACTCCAGCTTAAATAGAGGCTGGGTCACATGCTGCACTTGGCCAATCACAGCCATGCCATTAGTAGGCATGGCTGTGATAGGCTCTTAGGGCAAGAAGTAAAACACTAGCTGATTGGCTGCTGTGCAGTCCTTCAGAAAGCGGGAAGTAATCGACGAACAATTAACCTGAACCCAAACTTTTTGAAAATGTCCGGGTTCGGGTCCATGTCCCGGACACTCCAAAATTCGGTACGAACCCGAACGATGCTCGAACTGTTCGCTCAACACTACTAAGGACGCTGTCTTGACTAGGAATCAACCAATCAATATCTTTTGAAGAGCAAACATTTATCCAAGTCTTCCATGCAGCCGAATAAGCGGCCCATGTTGATGGTGCTAAAAATCCTCTTATCACTTCTTGGATCAAGGCCAAAATGTTGTCCATAAACGTGTTGGGAATGGGATTCCTATGGTGTTCGCTCGTGGAGCCAGTTGTCTGAACCTGATGAGATCCTGTCGAGATAGAGAATCTGCGATATGATTAGTGTCTCCTACTAAATTTTCTGGCTTTCAACCAAATATTGTTACGCAAGCAAAGTAACACCACTTGCCTCAGTACATTAACCACCTGTTCAGATTTAGAAGAAAGGCAGTTAATAGAGAACACTACATCTTTATTGTCTGAAAAAGAATAATTCTTTTGTTAGCAAATTCTTTATGCCAGATAGTAAGAGCCACTAATACTGGAAAGAGCTCCAATAAAGTAATATTCTTTAAAATTGCGTGGTTCCATTCAGTAGACCATCTCTCGGCCGACCAGCTGTTGTTAAAAACGCTCCATATCCTACCGAACTAGCTGCGTCAGTGAAAAGTGATAAAGCATTAGAGCCTACAAATTCTTCTTGCCAGATTGTACGACCGTTACATTTGCTCAAAAATTGACACCAGATTGCCAAGTCTTGTTTTTAACTGCTTTGTGATTCTAATCTGTGAAAGGGGAGATTTCTTGCCCCTGGTTGCAGCATAAATCCTTTTAGAAACGACCCTACCCATAGGAATTACTCTTTAAATAAATTTTAGGGACCCCAGGATAGATTGTAACTTCTTAAGAGTAGTCTTCTTTGCATGTAACAAAGATTCAAAAATAGTTTTAGTGGAATTTATTTTTCTTCTGGAATACTGAATATCATTTTCTCGGAATCTATTACAATACCCAAAAATGTAATAGCAGTTGTAGGAAATACTGTTTTATCCTCGGCCAATGGGATATTAAACAACTTGGACACTTTGCATGAATTTGCTAAATACATTTCACAGTCTGGGGAATCAGATTTACCTATAAATAAGAAGTCATCAAGGTAATGTAAAATGTGACCTTCTGAAGAATTAAATTCTACAACCCATTAAATAAATGTTGAAAATGCCTCGAAATATCTTCAAGAAAAAGTGAACCCCATAGGAAGAGCCCTGTCGAAAAATATTGACCTAAAAATTGGAAACCCAATGAATTATAACCCAATGGGTCAATTGGTAAAAGGCAGAAAGCAGACTTGATATCAGTTTTTGCTAGAAGGGACCTATGACCAGTTAACCTTAAAATTTTCAAAGCATGGTCAAAACCGATACAAAATTTTTATCCATCTGATCATTCAATGAGTTATCTTTAGGATATTGTGACAGTCCGTTATTTAGCTCACCTTTCAGAGGTGAAAAGGTAGGGGATTAGTCAGATTATTTCGCACAAGGAGACCTCAGGAGACAGAAGTTCATTTCAACTGGTGTCCTGCCAGCTTTATTTCGCAGGTTGCATCAAAACACAAAACATAAACGGAACACCTAGCCTTCTCCACGCTCTAACTAAACAATAGGTCCCTCTCTAGGATGTGGCTGAGCTATCCTCAGTCCACCCAAAATAAACACGCTGTCTGAACAGCAACCTGTGATACTTGCAGTTTGCAGGCTCTGGACCTTCAGGGTCCCTCAGTGAGATGTGGCTTCTCTCACTCCCAGGAAGTTCTGAGCAAGTGTGTTGTCAGCCCAGTTATCTAGCAACTCCCCAGGTGCAGCTCATCAGGACCCAGGCTTAGGTTTTTAACCCTTTCCTAAATAACTTTCTTCAGCATATGATAGGAACCTAGGAGACATATATATACCCTCAATTACTTCTAACGCATTGGTTTGCAGTTAGAAGGGTTTTGAAAATCCGGACATACCAGTACCAGCTGGGAGCACAGGGCTTGTTTCAAGGATTGGAATGCCCTCTCGGCCTCTGGGGTCCATTTTATCATCACAGGATTTTTCTATTTTGTAAGATCGGTTAAGGGAACCGCCCTAGATGCAAAATTAGGGATACACCTTCTGTAATACCCTGCAATTCCAAAAACAACCTCACTTGCTTCTTGTTTAGGGGTCTAGGCCAGTTTTGTATTGCGTCTGTTTTGTTTAGCTGGGGTTTGATCAGACCTCGCCCAATGGTGTATCCCAAATACTTGGCTTCTTCCAAGCCAATGGCACAATTTTTAGGGTTTGCAGTGAGACCCGCCTGTCTTAGTGAATCCATGACCGCCTGCACTTTTTGTAGGTGAGACTCCCAGTCGCTACTGTAAATTACTACATCATCCAGATATGCTGATGTATAACCAATATGTGGCCTTAGAATCCTATCCATCCCTGAAATGTTGCCGTGGCCCCATGGAGGCCAAATGGCAAACTAATGTACTGGAAATGACCGCTGGGTGCAGAAAAAGCAGTCTTTTCCTTGGCCCTTTCAGTTAGCGGAATTTGCCAGTACCCTTTTGGTAAGTCCAATGTTGTTAAGTACAGATCACTACCCAGCTTGTCTATTAGTTCGTCTACTCTCGCCATTGGGTAGACATCAAACTTTGAGACCGAGTTTAACTGGCGATAGTTATTACAGAACCTGATGGACCCATTACCTATTACCCCTAGGTCTAACATATTGTTAATCTCTTGGGTAATGACCTCGCGCCTCGCTCGGGGACCCGGCAGGGCTTAATCTTCACCTTAACACTGGGTTCTGTGACAATATCGTGTTTTATCACATGAGTGAGGGCTGGGAGTTCTGAGAAGAAATCTTTATTTCTCATTATGAATTCCTGTGATTCCTGTTTTTGATGGGGAAACAGTGACTCAGCAATTCTAACCTCAGGTATGGTGTAGCTTTGTGGTACCGAGTTTACCACCAGAGCTTCCCTATCTTTCCAGGGCTTAAGTTAATTCAAGTTAATAGGATAGTTCTGTTCAGGTTTTCTCTTCCTGGGCTGATGAACTAGATAGTTTACCTCGCTTACCTTTTTAATAATTGTGAAGGGCCCTTGCCATTTTGGTAAGAATTTGCTCTCTAATGTGGGTATTAATACAAGCACCTGGTCCCCCGGACTAAAATTACGCAGTTTCACACTCCGGTTATATATTCTATTTTGGGCATGACTGCCTTGATCCGGTCCTGCATCAGTGATACATGCTCAATTTCACTGCAGTACGGGGTAGATTCTTGCTCCCACGTTTCTTTAGCTACGTCGAGTAGCCCTCGGGTCTGCCTGCCATACAGAAGTTCAAAGGGTGAAAACCCCGTAGACGATTGAGGTACTTCTCGTATGGCAAACAGTGAATAAGGAAGTAGGCAATCCCAATCCCTCCCATCCTTAGCAATCACTTTTCTCAACATGTTTTTAAGAGTTTTATTGAATCTTTTCCACCAATCCATCCATTAGAGGATGGTAGACTGAGGTTCGTATATGCTTTACCCTTAATAGCCGACATAATTATTTGGTCACCCTGGACATAAATGGGGTGCCCTGATACGTTAAGATCTCTTTAGTGATCCCAACCGTACTAAACACCTGGACCAGCTTCTTGGCTATGGTCTTTGCCGTCATATTTTTAATGGAATAGCTTCTAGATATCTGGTAGTCTAGGATCACCAGTATGTACTGATGTCCGCAAGCTGATTTCACAATAAGGCCTACCAGATGCATAGCTATTCGTTCGAATGGCACTTCCACAATGGGTAAGGGTACCAGTGGGCTTCTAAAGTTAGGGGACATACTGTATATTGGCACTCGGGACAAGACGCACAGTAATCCCGTACCTCTGCTACTAGCCCTGCCCAAAAGAAACACATTAAAATTCGTTCTTTTGTCTTTTCCAACCCAAGATGTCCCCCTAACAAATGACCATGTTGTAGATCCAAGACAATCTTCCTAAATGGCTTGGGAACTATCAGTTGTTCTACGATGTCTTCACCTTGCTTGTCCATCTGATACAGTAATTTATTTTGCATCGCGATATGGGGATAAGCAAGCATGACATCTGGGTAAACCAGTACTCCATTTATTAATTTTACGATTTCCCGGGCCTGGAACCAATGGAGCGGGTTTATCAACCTTTTTAGGGGTCCCAATAGAACAAACCCCTTTGGCAAACATCAATTTCATATTTGGCATAGTACTCATATCACACTGCATGAGTTCTAGGTTTAGTGGACAGTTAGCAGCAATATGTCCTGGTCCCTTACACTGAAGCATTTGATACGTTATGGTCTCAGAAAATCCGACTTGGACCTTTCGGAGCGTTCCGGCCAGAGTTCAGCTTTGGACCTTGTGTCCCTTTTAGGGGCCCCACCCTAAAGCACCCCTCTGCCGGGCACTTTCTTGTGTTAGGCGGGGCTTTTGTATCAGGTCCTCTGCCGCAGCATATCTTTCAACCAGAGAAACCAACTCATCTGCGCTGTTAGGGTCACCGTGGGTAACCGACTTGCATATTTCAGGTGTACGGGCTCTAAGATACCTGTACACTACCACACATTGGACAACCTCTGGAGCCGATAGAACATCTGGTTGTAACCACTTCTTGGTTAAGTGTACCAAGTCGTACATTTGGGAGCAAGCTGGTTTGTCTGCCTAAAAACCCAATGGTGCACTCTTTGGGCCCGAACCGACAAAGTAACTCCTAAACAGGCCAAAATCTCCACTTTCAGCTTACAGTAATCCTGAGCATTGGCAGGATACAAATCATAATAAGACTTCTGAGCCTCTCCACTCAGAAAGGGGGCTATCAACCCCGCCCAATGGTCTGGTAGCCACCTTTCATGCTCAGTGGTGTGCTCAAAGGTCATCAAATAAGCCTCCACATCATCCGTGGCAGCCATCTTTTGGAGGTAGTTCCCAGCACATATGTTCTTTTCCCCATGGGACCACTTTTAGTTTACCCAGGGTCTGGTCTGCAAAGCGCTGCACCACCTCAGTCAAAGCAACACAATCTTTGTTTTGCATCTCAGTAAGAGCGGTAAGTTGCATTGCCATAGACCGCGCCAGTTCCTCTGTCTGCCGATTAGCTTCTTGCTGCACTTTGTTTACATGTTGCTGGGCCACAGTGGCTTGCAGCAAAGCTTTTAACATATCCTCCATGTCAGGAGTCTTTCTCTGCAGCAACGTAGCAGGTTTTACCCAGGACATAAACCTGTTACCAAACGGAACACCTAGCCTTGTCCAGGCTCTAACTAAACAACAGATCCTCTCTAAGACGTGGCTGAGCTATCCTCAGTCCACCCAAAATAAAACATGCTGTCTGAACAACAACCTGTGATACTTGCAGTTTGCAGGCTCTGGACTTTCAGGGTCCCTCAGTGATATGTGGCTTCTCTCACTCCCAGGAAGTTCTGAGCAAGTGTGTTGTCAGCCCAGTTATCTAGCAACTCCCCAGGTGCAGCTCATCAGGACCCAGGCTTAGGTTTTTAACCCTTTCCTAAATACCTTTCTTCAGCATATGCTAGGAACCTGGGATACACATATATACCCTCAATTACTTCACCCTGTGAGACACCACACTATGATAGGTGATGGATAGAGTTGAACGAACACCTGGATGTTCGGGTTCGAGAAGTTCGTCCAAACTTCCCGAAAATGTTCGGGTTCGGGATCCGACCTCGACCGGACGTTCACCCCGAACCCGAACCCGAACCCTATTGAAGTCAATGGGGACCTGAATTTTGGGCACTAAAAGGCTGTAAAATAGCCCAGGAAAGGGCTAGAGGGCTGCAAAAGGCAGCAGAATGTAGGTAAATCCCCTGCAAACAAATGTGGATAGGGAAATGACTTAGAATAAAATAAAATAAATAAAAATTAACCAATATCAATTGGCAACTTGGAGGAGGAGGAGGTGGAATAGGAGATTTGGGTGGCATCAGGTGGGAATGCTATGGGAGTTGATGTTCTCATCACAGCCAAAAAGGATTCATGTCTGCCTGCAGTGCCACAGGCCTCATTCACAGACTCAGGGCCATGGCACCCGCAAAGAGGAGAGCGGTCCCAGTAACAGCAACACAGGCCTCAGGTCAACCTGCAATGGAAAAGGCCATTATCATTTATGTAGGCCCCTGACACCCAGAAAGAGGAGAGGCAATTTGACAGTAAAAAGAGTTTAATGTCTCTCACCCAGACAGCAAGCAATTAAACAGAATCTAGGCCACTGACACCCAGACAATGGGGCGGTCATTAGACAGTAAAAAGTGTTAAATGTCTGCCACCAAGACAACAACCAAGTACGTGAAATTTAGGCCCCAGACACCCAGACAATGGGGCGCTCATGACAGTAAAAAGAGTTTAATATCTCCCACCAAGACAACAAATGATTAAACGACATATAGACCCCTGACACTCAGACAATGGGGCGGCCATTAGACAGTAAAAAGTGTTAAATGTTTGCCACCAAGACAGCAAGCAAGTATGTGAAATTTAGGCCCCTGTCATCCAGACAATGGGGCGGTCATGACAGTTAAAAGAGTTTAATATCTCCCACCAAGAGAACAAATGATTAAACGACATATAGGCCCCTGACACCCAGACAATGGGGCAATCATTAGACAGTAAAAGTGTTAAATGTTTGCCACCAAGACAGCAAGCAAGTACGTGAGAGTTAGGCCCCTGACACCCAGACAGAGGAGAGAGGTCCCATAGCAGCAAAAGAGGCATCATGTCACCCACCAACAGAGAAGGACACTTTTAGTTATTTAGGCCCCAGCACCCAGACAGAGGAGAGAGGTCCCAAAGCAGAGAATCAGGCTTCATGTCACCCACCAATGTAGAAGTCCACTTTCAGATATTTAGGCCCTGGCACCCAGACGGAGGAAAGGTTCATTCAACTTCGGGTTGCCCCGCAAAATAATGGTAAAATTAAAAAGAGGATTCAATACAGAAGTGCTCTGGAGTACAAGAATATATGGTTGAGGGAAAGTAGTTATAAATGTCTATTCTGCACAAGGGATGGACAGGCCCTGTGGGATCCATGCCTGGTTCATTTTTATGAACGTCAGCTTGTCCACGTTGGCTGTGGACAGACGGCTGATTTTGTCAGTGATGACGCCACCTGCCCTGCTGAATACACGTTCAGACAAAACGCTGGCTGCCCAGCACCTCCAAGGCATAAAAGGCTAGCTCTGGCCACGTGGACAATTTGGAGACCCAGAAGTTGAATGGGGCCGAACCATCAGTCAGTACGTGGAGCGGTGTGCACATGTACTGTTCCACCATGTTAGTGAAATGCTTCCTCCTGCTAACACGTTCCGTATCAGGTGGTGGTGCAGTTAGCTGTGGCGTAGAGACAGAACTTTTCCACATCTCTGCCATGCTAACCCTGCCCTCAGAGGAGCTGGCTGTGACACAGCTGCGTTGGCGACCTCTTGCTCCTCCACTGCCTTTGCTTGGGCTTCCACTTGTTCCCCTGTGACATTTGGGAATGCTCTCAGTATCGCGTCTACCAGCGTGTGCTTGTACTCGCGCATCTTCCTATAATGCTCCAGTGCAAGAAGTAAGGTGGGCACATTGACTTTGTACCGGGATCCAGCAGGTTGGCAACTCAGTAGTCCGCACACGTTAAAATGTGTGCAACTCTGCTGTTGTTGCGCAGGCACTGCAGCATGTAATCGCTCATGTGTGCCAGGCTTCCCAGAGGTAAGGACAAGCTGTCCTCTGTGGGAGGCGTATCGTCATCGTTCTCCATTTCGGCCCAGCCAGGCACCAGTGATGGGCCTGAGCTGCTTTGGATGCCATCCCGCTGTGAACATGCTTCATCCTCATCCTCCTCCACTTACTCCTCATCCTCCTTGTCCTCCAGTTGTGGGCCCTGGCTGGCCACATTTGACCTGGCCTCTGCTGTTGCAAAAACTCCCTCTGAGCCACTTCTAAGAGACTGGCCTGAAAGTGCTAAAATGACCCCTCATCCTCCTCCTCCTCCTGGGCCACCTCCTCTTCCATCATCACCCTTAGCGTTTTCTCAAGGAGACATAGAAGTGGTATTGTAACGCTGATAACGGTGTCATCGCCACTGGCCATGTTGGTGGAGTACTCAAAACAGCGCAACAGGGCACATAGGTCTCGCATGGAGGCCCAATCATTGGCTGTGAAGTGGTGCTGTTCCGCAGTGCGACTGACGCATGCGTGCTGCAGCTGAAACTCCACTATGGCCTGCTGCTGCTCACACAGTCTCTCCAGCATGTGCAAGGTGGAGTTCCAACTGGTGGGCACGTCGCATATGAGGCGGTGAGCGGAAAGCCGAAGTTCCGCTGTAGCGCAGACAGGCGAGCAGTGGCAGGATGTGAACGCCGGAAGCGCGCACAGACGGCCCTCACTTTATGCAGCAGCTCTGACATGTCAGGGTAGTTGTGAATGAACTTCTGCACCACCAAATTCAGCACATGCGCCAGGCAAGGGATGTGCGTCAGAGCTGTGATGAGATTTCGCCCATTATCGCACACCACCAGACCGGGCTTGAGGCCCACCGGCAGCAAACACTCGTCAGACTGTTGTTTAATACCCCGCCTCAACTCCTGCGCAGTGTGGGGCCTGTCCCCAAATATATCCGATTAGGAGGACGAGGCTACAGGAGGCAAAGAATGATGCCCTGCGATCCTTGGAGGCGGAAGGATATGCGCCAACGAACTCTCCGCCTGGGGCCCAGCCGCCACTACATTTACCCAGTGTGCAGTTAGGGAGATATAGCGTCTCTGGCCGTGCTTACTGGTCCACGTATCTATGGTTAGGTGGACCTTGCCACAGATGGCGTTGCGCAGTGCACACTTGATTTTATCGGATACTTGGTTGTGCAGGGAAGGCACAGCTTTAATGGAGAAGTAGTGGCGGCTGGGAACAACATACTGTGGGACAGCCATCGCCATCAGCTGTTAGAAGCTGTCTGTGTCCACCAGCCTAAATGACAGCATTTCAAAGGCCAGTAGTTTACAAATGCTGGCATTCAGGCCCAGGGCTCGAGGGTGGCTAGGTGGGAATTTACACTTTCTCTCCAAGGTTTGTGAGATGGAGAGCTGAATGCTGCCGTGTGACATGGTGGAGATGCTTGGTGACAGAAGTGGTGGTGTTGGTGGCACATCCTCTGTTTGGTGGGTGGCAGGTGCCAACATTCCTCCAGAAGCGGAGGAAGAGGCCGAGGCAGCAACAGAAGAGGGAGCAGAGGGAGCCAGAGTGAGTTCCTTGCTTTTAAGGTGTTTGCCCCATTGCAGTTCATGCTTTGCATGTAGATGCCTGGTCATGCAGGTTGTGCTAAGGTTCAGAACATTAATGCCTCGCTTCAGGCTCTGATGGCACAGTGTGCAAACCACTCGAGGCTTGTTGTCAGCACATTGTTTGAAGAAGTCTCATGCCTGGAAACTCATAGAAGCTGCCTTTGGGGTGCTCGGTCCCTGGTGGCGGTGGCCAGTAGCAGCCGAACTCTATTGGCGGCGGCTGTTCTGCTTTTGCCCCTTCTCCCTCTTTTGCTACGCTGTTGGCTCGGTCTCACCACTGCCTCTTCCTCTGAACTATGAAAGTCAGTGGCACGACCTTTATTCCATGTGGGGTCTAGGACCTCATCGTCCCCTGCATCATCTTCCACCCTGACCTCCTGTTCGGTCTGCACACTGCAAAAAGACGCAGCAGTTGGCACCTGTGTTTCGCCATCATAAGAGACGTGCGGACTCTGATGAGGTGGTATTCCCATGTCCTTATCATCAGGAAACATAAGTGGTTATGCATCAGTGCATTCTATGTCTTCCACCACTGGGAAGGGCTAGGTGGTTTCCTTGGGAAACCCTGCCAGCAGAGTCTTCAAACAGCATAAGAGACTGCTGCATAACTTGAGGCTCAGACAGTACCTGATATGCATGAGGGTGATGTGATAGACTGAAGGATTGGATTTCAGGTGCCACCTGTGCGCTTTCTGCAGAAGACTGGGTGGGAGATAATGTTGTGAACGTGCTGGATCCACTGTCGGCCAGCCAATTGAATAGCACCTGTACTTGCTCAGGCCTTACCATCCTTAGAACGGCATTGGCCACTATCAAATATCGCTGTAAATTCTGGCGGGTACTGGAACCTGAGGTAGTTGGTTCACTAGGACATGTGGCTGTGGCAGAACGGCCACGTCCTCTCCCAGTACCAGAGGGTCCACTAACAACACCACGACCATGTCCGCCTCCCTTACTAGATGTTTTCCTCATTGTTACCATTCACCACAATAAGAAAAAATTATTTGGCCCAATGTATTGAATTCAAATTCAGGCCTTTTTTTGCAGGCAACTAACACTATCTGGCTATCTATTTATGTACCGTATTACACTAATCCAGGCACAGCAGTGTAACGGCTACCCAGACGTGAGGGGTATCAGCCATGGCGACGTCCTTTTCCCGAGCAGTCGCCGAACAGAGTAATGGTACGATAGATCCCTCAAAGAACGAGACGAGGCTACGTTTCGGAAGGACAAGCAGAACTTCTTTATTGGATGGCAAAGCTTGGCCTTTGATGCAAGTCTTCCAGCAAGGGCTACTCCCCGGAGACCTGATAGAGGACAGGCACACACAATTCAGTGACCAATCAACATACAGCCAGATATATCACAACCCCACATGCATGGTCCATTGTGCTTGCTGATTAGGTCACAGGCAATGTCCATTGTAAATGTTGATTAGGTCACAGGCAATGTCCATTGTGAATGTTGATTAGGTCACAGGCAATGTCCATTGTGAATGCTAACTGTCACTGGGGCCATAGTCACAGGGTAAGAGGCTGACAAGCAGGCCTCTCCAACTCCCAGTCACAAAGGTGCTTTTGTCATGCATCTTCCCTCCCAGGGGAAGACTAACCACGTACCTGACCTCCTGTCGGTCAGTACCTGAGTTAGACGAGCAGCCCACCCACAACCGAGTTCTGCATCTGTAGTTCGTAAGTGTCCAGCTTTGTTGGGTCTGTCCTAGGCTGCAGAGGATACGGCTTCTGCCCCTGATCTCCCTTGTGTTCCTAGGCAGGGAGCTGTAGGTACGGGGTGGGCAGAGGCCGACTGCACTCGTGGAACACGCAGACCCGGATTGAACGTTCGGGTCAACTTGGGGCTGTCCGGTCTGCTGTTAGGGTAAAAGTTCTGTTTGCCTGGACAGTCCATCTGCATTCTCATTGAATCTGCCGGGCGGTATTGGATGAAAAATTGTAGGGTTGCTGGGCCAAGCTCCATCTCATCCATCGCTCATCCATCGCTCATTATCCCCAGATACTCGGTTTAGCCATACTAGTGGGTTATGGTCCGTGATCAGGGTGAATTTCTGACCATACAGGTAGGGTGTGAGTTTCTTTAGAGCCCAAACCAGGGCTAAACATTCTTTTCCACTGCCGCGTAACTCACTTCCCTGGGTAATAACTTTCTACTCCGGTACGCGACAGGGTGCTCTCCTCCATCATCCCCGATCTGGATTAGAACTGCCCCCAGTCCGTACATGGACCCATCTGTATGAACGACAAATCTTCTGTTAGGGACGGGGGCAGATAGAACAGGTGCGTTGATCAAGGCTTGTTTCAAAGTTTGGAAGGCTGTTTCACAGGCAGGAGACCACAGGACTATCCTAGGCGAATTCCTTTTGTCAAATCGGTCAGAGGTTTAGCGATGGCACTATAGTCAGGGACAAATTTCCTGCAATATCCTGCTGTCCCTAAGAATGCCAATACCTGGGTCTTAGTGTGGGGTGTGGGCCAATTGGCTACAGCCTCAACCTTAGCGGGTTCTGGCCGTTGTTTCCCACACCCCACTCTGTGTCCCAAGTACTGGACTTTGGCCATCCCGAAATTACTTTTCTCTGGTTTCAGTGTTAGCCTGCGGCCCTAATCTGATCCAGTACAGCCTCAACATGCCTCAGGTGTTCCCCCATGTCTCACTGTAGATTGCAATGTCATCCAGGTACGCGCAAGCGAAATCCTGGAAGCCATCAAGAAGACGGTCCACTAAGCGCTGAAATGTAGCTGGGGCGTTTTCATCCCAAATGGCATGACCTTGAACTGGTATAAGCAAAATGGGGTGACAAACGCCGACTTAGGGATAGCCTCCTTGGCCAGGGGAATCTGCCAATACCCTTTGCACAGATCGATGGTGGTCAGATAGCGTCCCCTGACAATACGATCCAGCAGTGCGTCTACCCGGGCATGGGGTATGCATCTGTCACGGGTCTGTCATTGAGGCGTCAATAATCAACACAGAACCGGGTCTTTCTGTCCTTTTGGGGACTAGGACAACGGGTAAAGCCCAGGGACTGTCGAACGGCTCTATAACCCCAGTCTTAACATCTCTTGTATCTCCTTCCTCATCTCCTCCTTTACTGCTTCAGGGATTCTGTAGGGAGTCTGTCTGAGCGGGTTTTGTCCTGGGGTCTCTACGTAGTGAGTCGCTAAGGAGGTGTACCCTGGCTCCTGGAAAACGCCAACCCTTTCTCAGTTAACAATTGTCGGATCTGCCCCTTTCTGCGGGGTTAACCGCTCCCTAGCTGTATTGTATTGAGCAGGGTTTTTGGCTCTGAGTCGGCTAATAGATCTGGGATAGGCAAGCTGTCAGGGTCTTCAGTGGCTGGGATACATATGGCTGCTACATCTTCTGGCCTTTCTTGATACCTTTTAACAGGTTTACATGAAAGAATTTCTGGATCCTCTCGTCTTTGCTGCTGGCAATTACATATGCAGTATCGCAGACTTGTGCTACTACTTTGTAAGGGCCCTGCCAGGAGGTCTGGAGCTTATTCTCTTTAACAGGCCTAAGCACCAGAACCTTCTGACCCTCTTGAAACTTTCTCTGACGGGAACCCTGATCGTACTAATGTTTCTGACGGCCCTGGGCCGCCTGGAGGTGTTCTCGGGCCATCCTGGCTAGGTGCCCCATGCGGTCCCGCATCTCCAGCACATATGGTACAATGAGAACACCTCATGTTCTATCTCTCCCTCCCAGTTCTCTCAGATGAGGTCGAGGGGCCTCGCACCCTCCGTCCATAGAGCAGCTCGAATGGGGAGAACCCTGTGGATTCTTGCGGTACCTCTCGATAGGCAAACAAGAGGTGCAAGAATCGCTCCCGGTCTCTGTATTCCGCCGTAAAGGTCCGCAGCAATTGCTTTAGGGTACCATTAAAGCGTCTCACAGAGACCGTTAGTCTGCGGGTGGTACGGCGAACTAAGCAGGGTCTTAATACCGCAGACCTTCCATAACTGTTGGGTTAGGGTCTGTGGTAAACTGAGTCCCTCTGTCGGATAGGATTTCCTGAGGAAATCCCATTCTAGTGAATATCCCGACGAGAGCATCGGCAACAGTGTCCGCCTGGATATTCGTCAGAGCAACGGCTTCTGGTTAGCGGGTAGCATAGTCCACCACGGTAAGAATATACTTCTTACCAGAGGGACTGGGGTTTGGTAGGGGTCCGACTAGGTCGACGGCCACCCTGCTAAAGGGTTCCTCGATCACGGGCATAGGTGACAGTCGAGCTTTAGGATGATCCCCTCTCTTCCCTACCAGTTGGCATACAGGTGCTGCAGTAGCGCCGCACATCTTTCGAGATCCCCGGCCAAAAGAAGGTCTGGGTGATCCTATAGGTGGTGCGGTTACCCCTTAGATGCCCTGCCAACGGGATGTTGTGGCCAATTCGGAGAAGTTCCAACGGGTACTTTCTGGGTACCACTAGCTGGCGCTATTGCGAAGTACCACAGCCTCTCTTTCTGCCTTCAGTCAATCTATATAACCTGTCACCATCCCATATAAAACATTCCCACTCATCCCCACTACTGTCTGCTAATTCTCGATACTTTTGGAGGGTGGGGTCCTCTAGTTTCCTCCCAAACTCCTCTGGGGTGTCCCAAGCTATGGGTCTCCCTACTGTAGTGGGGTTAAAGGTCGGTTCTTGGCTTACCTGGGTCTCCCGGCCTGTTGTAGGATTATCGGCGATACGGGTCTGTGAGCGGGTGGTCACGGGACAAGCAGCGGCTGGAGTAGGTAAATAAGTCAGAGGGCCAATTTCGTTGCCCAACACAACCTCGGCCGGCAGGTTATCCATGATGCCAACTGTGGTCTTTCCCGACCCGACTCCCCAGTCTAAGTGCACCTGGGAGGTGGGTAAGCGAAATACAGCCCCCAGCGACCCGGACAGCAACTGTGCGAGTGGACACATTTTGCGGCTTTAATAGATGTTTCTGAATCAAAGTGATGGTAGCCCCGGTATCTCTTAGGCCTTGTGCTACTTGTCCATTCACAAGTACCTCCTGGCGGTGATGCTGACAGTTATCTGGAGAGGCGGCTTGAATTGGATCTGCCTCATACAAGATTCCCAGACATACCTCAGGGCCCACCTCGGTCTCGGAGGCAGTGGGCCGCAGAGGGACGTGATGGAGTGGCCTCTGTGTTGGGTGTTATGCGTCTCCAGTTGTGATTTGTAGATCCCAAAGGGCAATAACGAGCAATATGTCCCGTGTTGCTGCAGCGATGACACGTCACCCTAGACGAATCCCGGGGTAGTTGTTAGACCCCTGAGGGCGTGGTGGTCCTGGCGGTACTGGAGCCCGAAACTCTGGGCGTGGGGTAATGGTTGGGGCACGTGGTTCTACCTTTGCGACAGTCGTGTAGTACCCTGGCTTACTTTCCTCGTCTCGCGTACTCATCTGCTAGCCGAGCCGCCTCATTTAAGTTAGCAGGACGGCGATCTCGTCTTGTATATCCGCGGCCAGATCTTGGAAGAAATGTTCCATTAGGAACAGCTGCAGTACTTCCTCTCCGGTGTTGGCCTTGCACCCTTGGACCGAATGTGATGCCACCCTTTGCAACCGGTTGGCCCATTCCATGTGGGAGTCCACAGCCTTCTTCTTGGATTCCCGAGCGGCGGCGGTACGCTTCTGGGGTTACAGCGCACCTGGTGAGCAGTGCATCTTTTACCCGTTGATACTGTGATATATCCTCTGCAGTAAGGGCTCGAAAAGCCTCATTTGCTTTTCCTGATAATTTCCCAGCCAGGATAGTGACCCATTGTTCTGCTGGTACTTGATGTAGTGAGCACTGTCTCTCAAAGTCCGCCAAATATCCATCAATTTCCTCTTCACTTTCCACAAAGGTTTTGAATGCAGTAAATGGTATTTTCTTTACTGCAGCAGCGGGTGGGGAGTAGGAGCTGTCTGTGTAATAGGTTGTCTAGCCCTTACCAGTAGTGTTGAGCGAACAGTTCGAGCATAGTTGGGTTTGTACCGAATGTTGGCATGGCATGGCTGTGATTGGCCAAGTGCAGCATGTGACCCAGCCTCTATTTAAGCTGGAGTCACGTAGCGCCGCACGTCACACTGCTCTGATTAGTGTAGGGAGAGGAAGCAGCTTCTGTGAGGGCGAGATTAGGCAGGGAAAAGTCAGCAACAGCACCTAATGAAGTGATCGATCTACAGCTGTGAATCATTGAACTTCTGATAGTTACTTGCTCACTGGTTTTTAGGCTGCACAGAGCGTTTTTCTGTCACTTATTTTCTGGGGTGATCGGCGGCCATTTTGTGACTTGTGGTGAACCCGAAGAAGCTGCCACCAAGTCCATCAATCCATCAATCCTAGTTTTTTTTTGCTATATCCTACATCAGGGGCTTGGCTGGGCTAATTGTCACCCCTAGAAACACAGGATAGCAATTTCTATATTTTATTAAGGGGTTAAATACAATTGCCCAAATACCAATCCCCTAAATCTGGTGTTCCAGCTTTGGCTAGCCAAGTATAACACTGTCTGCTGTCTGGCAAAGGATAGATTATTTTCTGTGGTGAAATTCAATTGCCAAAATAGCAATACCATAAATCAGTGGTTTCAGCTGTGGCTGGCCAAGTTTCATAGTGTCCTGCAAATTATATATTTTGTTCTGGGGTGAAAGTCAATTGCCAAAATAGCAATACCATAAATCAGTGGTTTCAGCTGTGGCTGGCCAAGTTTCATAGGGTTCGCAAAACATATATTTTGTTCTGGGGTGAAATTCAATTGCCAAAATAGCAATACCATAAATCAGTGGTTTCAGCTGTGGCTGGCCAAGTTTCATAGGGTTCGCAAAAACATATATTTTGTTCTGGGGTGAAATTCAATTGCCAAAATTGAAATACCATAAATCAATGGTTTCAGCTGTGGCTGGCAAAGTATAA
The DNA here is from genome assembly GCA_033119425.1 of Bufotes viridis. Lineage (NCBI taxonomy): Eukaryota > Metazoa > Chordata > Amphibia > Anura > Bufonidae > Bufotes > Bufotes viridis. The sequence continues at coordinate 278,756,950 of CM065592.1, forward strand.
TAGTGTCCACCAAAACATATATTTTGTTCTAGGGTGAAATTCAATTGCCAAAATACCAATACCCTGAATCTGGTGGTCCAGCTGTTGCAGGCCTAGTTTAAATCTGCCCATAACAGGGTATATTTTGTTCTGGGGTGAAATTCAATTGCCAAAATAGCAATACCCTGAATCTGCTGTCCCAGCTGTTGCAGGCCAAGTGTTAATCTGTCCGTAAAAGGGTATATTTTGTTCTGGGGTGAAATTCAATTGCCAAAATAGCAATACCCTGAATCTGGTGGTCCAGCTGTTGCTGGCCTAGTTTAAATCTGTCCGTAAAGGGGTATATTTTGTTCTGGGGTGAAATTCAATTGCCAAAATAGCAATACCCTGAATCTGGTGGTCCAGCTGTTGCAGGCCTAGTTTAAATCTGCCCGTAACAGGGTATATTTTGTTCTGGGGTGAAATTCAATTGCCAAAATAGCAATACCCTGAATCTGGTGGTCCAGCTGTTGCAGGCCTAGTTTAAATCTGTCCGTAAAAGGGTATATTTTGTTCTGGGGTGAAATTCAATTGCCAAAATAGCAATACCCTGAATCTGGTGGTCCAGCTGTTGCAGGCCTAGTTTAAATCTGCCCATAACAGGGTATATTTTGTTCTGGGGTGAAATTCAATTGCCAAAATAGCAATACCCTGAATCTGCTGTCCCAGCTGTTGCAGGCCAAGTGTTAATCTGTCCGTAAAGGGTATATTTTGTTCTGGGGTGAAATTCAATTGCCAAAATAGCAATACCCTGAATCTGGTGGTCCAGCTGTTGCAGGCCTAGTTTAAATCTGTCCGTAAAAGGGTATATTTTGTTCTGGGGTGAAATTCAATTGCCAAAATAGCAATACCCTGAATCTGGTGGTCCAGCTGTTGCAGGCCTAGTTTAAATCTGCCCGTAACAGGGTATATTTTGTTCTGGGGTGAAATTCAATTGCCAAAATAGCAATACCCTGAATCTGCTGTCCCAGCTGTTGCAGGCCAAGTGTTAATCTGTCCGTAAAAGGGTATATTTTGTTCTGGGGTGCAATTCAATTGCCAAAATAGCAATACCATAAATCAGTGGTTTCAGCTGTGGCTGGCAAAGTATAATAGTGTCCGCCAAAACATATATTTTTTTATTCTGGGGTGAAATTCAATTGCCAAAATAGCAATACCCTGAATCTGGTGTCCCAGCTGTTGCAGGCCAAGTTTTAATCTGTCCGTAAAGGGTATATTTTGTTCTGGGGTGAAATTCAATTGCCAAAATAGCAATACCCTGAATCTGGTGGTCCAGCTGTTGCAGGCATAGTTTAAATCTGTCCGTAACAGGGTATATTTTGTTCTGGGGTGAAATTCAATTTCCAAAATAGCAATACCATAAATTAGTGGTTTCAGCTGTGGCTGGCCAAGTTTCATAGTGTCCTGCAAATTATATATTTTGTTCTGGGGTGAAATTCAATTGCCAAAATAGCAATACCATAAATCAGTGGTTTCAGCTGTGGCTGGCCAAGTTTCATTGTGTCCACAAAAACATATATTTTGTTCTGGGGTGAAATTCAATTGCGAAAATAGCAATACCCTGAATCTGGTGTCCCAGCTGTTGCAGGCCAAGTTTTAATCTGTCCGTAAAAGGGTATATTTTGTTCTGGGGTGAAATTCAATTGCCAAAATAGCAATACCTTAAATCAGTGGTTTCAGCTGTGGCTGGCAAAGTATAATAGTGTCCGCCAAAACATAAATTTTGTTCTGGGGTAAAATTCAATTGCCAAAATAGCAATACCCTGAATCTGGTGTCCCAGCTGTTGCAGGCTATGTGTTAATCTGTCCGTAAAAGGGTATATTTTGTTCTGGGGTGAAATTCAATTGCCAAAATAGAAATACCAAAAATCAGTGGTTTCAGCTGTGGCTGGCAAAGTATAATAGTGTCCGCCAAAACATATATTTTGTTCTGTGGTGAAATTCAATTGCCAAAATAACAATACCCTGAATCTGGTGTCCCAGCTGTTGCAGGCCAAGTGTTAAATTGTCCGTAAATGGGTATATTTTGTTCTGGGGTGAAATTCAATTGCCAAAATAGCAATACCATAAATCAGTGGTTTCAGCTGTGGCTGGCAAAGTATAATAGTGTCCGCCAAAGCATATATTTTGTTCTGGGGTGAAATTCAATTTCCAAAATAACAATACCCTGAATCTTCTCTCCCAGCTGTTGCAGGCTAAGTGTTAATCTGTCCGTAAAAGTGTATATTTTGTTCTGTGGTGAAATTCAATTGCCAAAATAGCAATACCCTGAATCTGGTGGTCCAGCTGTTGCAGGCCTGGTTTAAATCTTTCCGTATCAGGGTATATTTTGTTCTGGGGTGAAATTCAATTGCCAAAATAGCAATACCATAAATCAGTGGTTTTAGCTGTGGCTGGCCAAGTTTCATAGTGTCCACAAAAACATATATTTTGTTCTGGGGTGAAATTCAATTGCCAAAATAGAAATACCATAAATCAGTGGTTTCAGCTGTGGCTGGCCAAGTTTCATAGTGTCCGCAAAAACATATATTTTGTTGTGGGTTGAAATTCAATTGCCAAAATAGCAATACCCTGAATCTGGTGTCCCAGCTGTTGCAGGCCAAGTATTAATCTGTCCGTAAAAGGGTATATTTTGTTCTGGGGTGAAATTCAATTGCCAAAATAGCAATACCATAAATCCCTGTTTTTAGCTCTGGCTGGCCAAGTTTCATAGTGTCCTGCAAAGGATATATTTTGTTCTGGGGTGAAATTCAATTGCCAAAACAGCAATACCCTGAACTTGGTGTTCGATCTGTTGCAGGCCAATTGTAAATCTGTCCATAAAAGGATACCTTTCATCCAGGGCCTAAATACTAGCCCTAAAAGAGATATTCCCTAAATCAGTGGTCACTGCTGTGCCTGGATTAGTGTAATGCGATACATAAATAAATAGGCAGATAGTGTTAGGTGCCTGTAAAAAAAGGCTTGAATTTGAAATCAATACATTGGGCCAAATATTTTTTTCTTATTGTGGTGCTTGGTGAACGGTAACAATGAGGAAAACATCTAGTAAGGGACTTGGTCGTGGTTGTGTTAGTGTACCCTCTGGTGCTGGGAGAGGACGTGGCCATTCTGCCACAGCCACACGTCCTAGTGAACCAATTACCTCAGGCTCCAGTACCCTCCAGAATTTACAGCAATATTTGGTGGGGCCCAATGTCGTTCTAAGGATGGTAAGGCCTGAGCAAGTACAGGCGCTAGTCATTTGGGTGGCCAACAGTGGATCCAGCACGTTCACAACATTATCTCCCACCCAGTCTTCTGCAGAAAGCACACAGGTGGCACCTGAAAACCAAGCCCATCAGTCTGTCACATCACCCCCATGCATATCAGGGAAACTGTCTGAGCCTCAAGTTATTCAGCAGTCTCTTATGCTGTTTGAAGACTCTGCTGGCAGGGTTTCCCAAGGGAATCCACCTAGCCCTTCCCCAGTGGTGGAAAAAATAGAATGCCACAAACAACACCACCTGCGTCACCAAGCATCTCCACCATGTCACACAGCAGCGTACGGCTCTCCATCTCACAAACCTTAGAGAGAAAGCGTAAATTCCCACCTAGCCACTCTCGAGCCCTGGGCCTGAATACCAGCATTTTTAAACTACTGGCCTTTGAAATGCTGTCATTCAGGCTGGTGGGCATAGACAGCTTCAAACAGCTGATGTCCATGGCTGTCCCACAGTATGTTATTCCCAGCCGCCACTACTTCTCCAAGACAGCCGTGCCTTCCCCGCACAACCAAGTATCCGACAAAATCAAGTGTGCAACACCATCTGTGGCAGGGGCCACCTAACCAGAGATACGTGGACCAGTAAGCACGGCCAGGGACGCTATATCTCCCTAACTACACACTGGATAAATGTAGTGGCGGCTGGGCCCCAGGTGGAGAGTTCCTTGGCGCACGTCCTTCCGCTGCCAAGGATCGTAGGGCATCATTCTTTGCCTCCTGTAGCCTCCTCCTCCTACTCGGCTTCCTCCTCCTCTGCTTCCACCAGCTCATCCAGTCAGCCACACACCTTCACCACCAACTTTAGCACAGCTCGGGTAAACGTCAGCAGGCCATTCTGAAACTCATATGTTTGGGGGACAGGCCCCACACCGCGCAGGATTTGTGGAGGGGTATAAAACAACAGATGAGTGGTTGCTGCTGGTGAGTCTCAAGCCCGGCCTGGTGGTGTGCGATAATGGGCGAAATCTCGTTGCAGCTCTGGGACTAGCCGGTTTGACGCACATCCCTTGACTGGCGCATGTGTTGAATTTGGTGGTGCAGAAGTTCATTCACAATTACCCCGACATGTCAGAGTTGCTGCATAAAGTGTGGGCCGTCTATGCACGCTCGGTGTTCACATCCTGCCGCTGCTCGCCTGTCTGCACTACAGCGTAACTCGGACTTCCCGCTCACCGCCTCATATGCGACGTGCTCACCAGGTGGTACTCCACCTTGCACATTCTGGAGGGACTGTGCGAGCAGCAGCAGGCCATAGTGGTGTTTCAGCTACAGCACGCACGCGTCAGTCGCACTGCGGAACAGCACCACTTCACCACCAATGATTGGGCCTCCATGCGAGACCTGTGTGCCCTGTTGCGCTGTTTCCAGTACTGCACCAACATGGCCAGTGGCGATGACGCCGTTATCAGCGTTACAATACCACTTCTATGTCTCCTTGAGAAAACGCTTAGGGCGATGATGGAAGAGGAGGTGGCCCAGGAGGAGGAGGAGGATGAGGGGTCATTTTTAACATTTTCAGGCCAGTCTGTTAGAAGTGTATCAGAGGGAAGTTTTTGCAACAGCAGAGGCCAGGTACAAATGTGGCCAGCCAGGGAGGACAAGGAGGATGAGGATGAAGCAGGTTCACTGCGGGGTGGCACCCGACTCAGCTCAGGACCATCACTGGTGTATGGCTGGGGGATAAGGAGGACGATGACGATACACCTCCCACAGAGGACAGCTTGTCCTTTCCTCTGGGGAGTCTGGCACACATGAGCGACAACATGCTGCAGTGCCTGTGCAACGACAGCAGAGTTGCCCACATTTTAACATGTGCGGACTACTGGGTGGCCACCCTGCTGGATCCCCTGTACAAAGACAATGTACCCACCTTACTTCCTGCACTGGAGTGTGATAGGAAGGTGCGCGAGTACAAGTGCACGCTGGTAGATGCACTCCTAAGAGCATTCCCAAATGTCACAGTGGAAAAAGTGGAAGGCGAAGGCAGAGGAGGAGCAAGAGGTCACCAACGCAGCTGTGTCACGGCCAGTTCCTCTGAGGGCAGGGTTAGCATGCTAGGAACGTGGAAAAGTTTTTTAAACACGCCACAACTAACTGCCAAACCACCACCTGATACGGAACGTGTTAGCAAGAGGCAGCATTTCACTAACATGGTTGAACAGTACGTGTGCACACCCCTCCACGTACTGACTGATGGTTCGGCCCCATTCAACTTCTGGCTCTCCAAATTGTCCACTTGGCTAGAGTTAGCATTTTATGCCTTGGAGGAGCTGGCCTGCCCAGCGGCCAGCGTTTTGTCTGAACGTGTATTCAGCATGGCAGGTGGCGTCATTACTGACAAACACAGCCGCCTGTCCACAGCCAACGTGGACAAGCTGACGTTCATAAAAATAAACCAGGCATGGATCGCAAAGGACCTGTCCCTCCCTTGTGCAGAATAGACATATATAACTGCCTCCCTCAACCATGTATTCTTGTACTCCGGGGCACTTCTTTATTAAATCCTCATTTTTTTAACTTTACCATAATCTTGCGGTGAAAATCAAAGTTGAATGAACCTCTCCTCAATCTGGGCCCTGTGGCCTAAATATCTGAAAGCGGCCTGTTACAATGGTGGGTGACATGAAGCCTGAAACTCTGCCAAGCGACCTCTCTCCTCTGTCTGGGTGCCGTGGGCTAAATATCTGGAAATGGCCTTTTCCAATGGTGGGTGATATGACGCATGATTCTCTGCTGTGGGACCTCTCTCCTTTGTCTGGGTACTGGGGCCTAAATAACTGAAAGTGGCCTTCTCCAGTGGTGGGTGATATGACACATAATTCTCTGCTGTGGGACCTCTCTCCTCTGTCTGGGTGCTGGGTTCTAATTAACTGAAAGTGGCCTTCTCCAGTGGTGGGTGATATGACGCCTGATTCTCTGCTGTGGGACCCTCTCCTCTGTCTGGGTGCTGGTGCCTAAATAACTCAAAGTGACCTTCTCCAGTAGTGGGTGATATGACGCATTTTTTTCCTTGCTGTGGGAACTCTTTCCTCTGTCTGGCTGCTGGGTTTTAAATAACTGAAAGTGGCCTTCTCCAGTGGTGGGTGATATGACGCCTTAAGAGAAGAAGAGAAGTTTAATGGGGCTGAACCATCAGTCAGTACGTGGAGGCGTGTGACATATACTGTTCAACCATGTTGAAATGCTGCCTCCTGCTACCACGGTCCGTATCAGCTGGTGGTGCAGTTAGCTGTGGCAGAGTGACAAAACTTTTCCACATCTCGGTCATGCTAACCCTGCCTTCAGAGGAGCTGGCCATGACACAGCTGAGATGGCTACCTCTTGCTTCTCCTCTGCCTTTGCCTTGTGCTTCCACTTGTCCCCCGTGTCAGTTGGGAATGCTCTCAGGAGCGCGTCTACCAGCGTGTGCTTGTACTCGCGCATCTTCCTATCACGCTCCAGTGTGAGAATTAAGTTGGACACGTTGTATTTGTACCGGGGATGCAGCAGGTAAAATGTGTGCAACTCTGCTGTCATTGCGCAAGCACAGCAGCATGTAGACGCTTATGTGTGCCAGGCTGCCCAGAGGTAAGGACAAGCTGTCCTCTGTGGGAGGCATATCGTCATCGTCCTCTGTATCCCCCAGCCACGCACCAGTGATGGGCCCAAGCTGCGTTGGATGCCACTCCGCTAGTAGTGGGCCGTGGCTGGCCAAATTTCTACCTGGCCTCTGCTGTTGCAAAAACCTCCTCTGAGCCACTGCTAAAAGACTGGCCTGAAAGTTTTAGAAAGTACCCGTCTTTCTCCTCCTCCTCCTGGGCCACCTCCTCTTCCATCATCGCCCTAAGTGTTTTCTCAAGGAGATATAGAAGTGGTATTGTAACGCTGATAACGGCGTCATCGCCACTGGCCATGTTGGTGGATTACTGGAAACAGCGTAACAGGGCACACAAGTTTTGCATGGAGGCCCAGTCATTGGTGGTGAAGTGGTGCTGTTCCGCAGTGTGACTCACCCGTGCGGGCTTCAACTGAAACTCCACTATGGCCTGCTGCTGTTCGTACAGTCTCTTCAGCATGTGTAAGGTGGAGTTCCACCTGGTGGGCACGTCGCATATGAGGCGGTGAGCAGTAAGGCGGTTATGCTGTATCGCAGACAGGCGAGCAGCGGCAGGATGAGAATGCCGAAGCACGCACAGACAGCCAGCACTTTATGCAGCAGCTCTGACATGTTGGGGTAGTTGTGAATGAATTTCTGCCCCACCAAATTCAGCACATGCGCCAGGCAAGTGGTGTAGCGCCAAACCAGCTATTCCAAGAGCTGCAACGAGATTTCACCCATTATCGCACACCACCAGGCCAGGCTTGAGGCTCACCAGCAGCAACCACTCATCTGCTGTTCTATACCCCACCACAAGTCCTGCGCGGTGTGGCGCCTGTCCCCAAACACTTGAGTTTCAGAACAGCCTGCTGTCGTTTACCCCGGCTGTGCTGAAGTTCATGGTAAAGGTCTGTTGCTGACCGGATGAGGAGGTGGTAGAAGAGGAGGAGGAAGCCGAGTAGGAGGCAAGAGGAGGCAAAGAATGATGCCCTGCGATCCTTGCTGGCAGAAGGACGTGCGCAAAACAGCTCTCCGCCTGGGGCCCAGCCGCCACTACATTTACCCAGTGTGCAGTAAGGGAGATATAGTGTCCCTGGCCGTGCCTACTGGTCCACGTATCTGTGGTTAGGTGGACCTTGCCACAGATGGCGTTGCGCAGTGCACACTTGATTTTAATCCGATACTTGGTTGTGCAGGGAAGGCACGGCTCTCCTAGCGAAGTACAGTAGTGGCGGCTGGGAACGACGTACTGTAGGACAGCAAGCGACATGACCTGTTTGAAGCTGTCCGTCTCCACCAGCCTGAATGACAGCATTTCAAAGGCCAGTAGTTTAGAAATGCTGGCATTCAGGGCCAGGGAACGAGGGTGGCCAGGTGGGAAATCACACTTTCTCTCCAAGGTCTGTGAGATGGAGAGCTGAACGCTGCCGTGTAACATGGTGGAGATGCTTGGTGACGGAGGTGGTGGTGTTGCTTTTAAGGTGTTTACTCCACTGCAGTTCAAGCTTTGCATGTAGATGCCTGGTCATGCAGTTTGTTCTAAGGTTCAGAACGTTAATGCCTCGCTTCAGGCTCTGATGGCACGGTGTGGTCTTGTCGTCAGCACATTGTGTGAAGAAGTGCCTTGCTAGGGATCTCTTTGAAGCTGCCTTTGGTGTGCTCGGTCCCTGGTAGCCGTGGCCAGTAGCATGCGAACTGTCTTGGCGACGGCTGCTCTGCTTTTGCACACTGCTCCTCTTTTGCTACGCTGTTGGCTTGGTCTCACCACTGCCTCTTCCTCCAAACTCTGAAAGTCAGTGGCACAACCTTCATTCCATTTGGGGTCTATGACCTCATCATCACCTGCATCGTCTTCCACCCAGTCTTCCTCCCTGTCCTACTTTTCGGTCTGCACACTGCAGAAAGACGCAGCAGTTGGCACCTGTGTTTCATCATTAGCAGAGACGTGCTAAAGTGGAATTTCCATGTCCTCATCAGGAAACATATGTGGTTCTGCCAGCAGAGTCTTCAAACAGCATAAGAGACTGCTGCATGACTTGAGGCTCAGACAGGTTCCCTGATATGCATGGGGGTGATGTGACAGACCGATGGGCATGGACTTCATGCGCCACCTGTGCGCTTTCTGCCGAAGGCTGGGTGGAAGATAATGTGAACGTGCTGGATCCACTGTCGGACACCCAATCGACTAGCGCCTGTACTTGCTCAGGCCTTACCATCCTTAGAAAGGCATTAGGCCCGACCAAATATCCCTATAGATTCTGGCGGCTACTGGGGCCTGAGGTAGTTGGTTCACTAGGATGTGGAGCTGTAGCTCCCAGCAACAGAGGGTACACTAACACCACCACGACCATGTTCATGGTCCCTTATTAGATGTTTTCCCTCATTATTACCGTTCACCACAATAGGAAAACTAATTTGTCCCAATGTATTGAGTTCAAATTAAGGCCTTTTTTCACAAGCACATAACACTATCTAGCAATTTATGTACCGTATTAAACTAATACAGACACAGCAGAAACCACAGATTTAAGGGAATATCAATTTTAGGCCTAGTATTTAGGCCCTGGCTGAAAGGTATCCCTTTACGGACAGAAATACACTTGCAGATGCACAGCAGCGTGCGCAAATATAGAGGATTTAGCCTTCAGGCCTTGTATTTAGATGCTGAGTGTAATATACCCTTTTACGGACAGAAATACACTTGCAGATGCACAGCAGCGTGCGCAAATATAGAGGATTTAGCCTTCAGGCCTTGTATTTAGATGCTGAGTGTAATATACCCTTTTACGGACAGAAATACACTTGCAGATGCACAGCAGAGTGCACAAATATAAAGGATTTAACTTTCAGGCCTTGTATTCAAATGCTGAGTGTAATATACCCTTTTACGGACAGAAATACACTTGCAGATGCACAGCAGCGTGTGCAAATATAGAGGATCTAGCTTTCAGCCCTTGTATTTAGACCCTGAGTGTAATATATCCCTTTACGGACAGAAATACACTTGCAGATGAACAGCAGAGTGCACAAATATAAAGGATTTAGCTTTCAGGCCTTGTATTCGGATTCTGAGTGTAATATAACCTTTTACGGACAGAAATACACTTGCAGATGCACAGCAACGTGCGCAAATATAGAGGATTTAGCCTTTAGTCCTTGTATTTAGATGCTTTGTGTAATATACCCTTTTACGGACAGAAATACACTTGCAGATGCACAGCAACGTGCGCAAATATAGAGGGTTTAGCCTTCAGTCCTTGTATTTAGATGCTGAGTGTAATATACCCTTTACGGACAGAAATACACTTGCAGATGCACAGCAGCGTGTGCAAATATAGAAGATTTAGCTTTCAGCCCTTGTATTTAGACCCTGAGTGTAATATACCCTTTACGGACAAAAATACACTTGCAGATGCACAGCAGAGTGCACAAATATAAAGGATTTAGCTTCCAGGCCTTGTATTTGGATTCTGAGTGTAATATACCCTTTACGGACAGAAATACACTTGCAGATGCACAGCAGCGTGTGCAAATATAGAGGATTTAGCTTTCATCCCTTGTATTTAGACCCTGAGTGTAATATACCCTTTACAGACAGAAATACACTTGCAGATGCACAGCAGCATGCGCAAATATAGAGGATTTAGCTTTCAGCCCTTGCATTTATTTTATATATTCTTTATTTATAGTTATTGAACAAAGTGCCAGCTTACAAATAGAGACATTTCTCAGTCATAAGCATAAAGCAGTAGGTTACACAAATTATAATGATACATCAGACAAGAAGTAACATTAATATCATATATAGGGTATATGAACCTGTAACATCCTGGAGATTCTATGTAATCCATCTCCCAAGTATTAAGAGAAAAGAAAGAACTTCAAGAAATTAAAACCAATGAAACACTTAGAGCAGCTGGAACGTCCGGGAGGACCAATGTTTCTAGAATGTGATTAGGAACATTCGCCACTGGACTGAATTCGCTGGTGCATCTCTAAACTGTTATAAAATCCAAGCCAAGGGTTCCAAATTTTTTCGTGTTTATCTTGTGCCTTAAAAGTGTGTGTGTACATACTCTATAATTTCGCTATTTGATCTGTATTAGCTAGCCAATGAGAGATTGGCGGAGGGTGTGTTTGTTTCCAATATAGAGGGATCATATTTTTAGCAGTGGTTATGAGGAATCGCCAAAGGGTAACATTATATGCAGATGTCGAATCAGGTAAGATGTTTAAGAATAGCTTTAGTGGGGAAAGCTCCGGAGAGCCTGGGCAAACCTGTCTGAGTACAGCCGCAACTCCTGACCAGAAGCTCTTAAGCAGTGGGCATTCCTACCATATCTGCATGTACATCCCCTCTGATCTGGAACATCTCCAACAAGATCCAGGGATTGTGGGGTTCATGTTATGAAGGACTACCGGTGTTTTATACCACCTGCTCACCAGCTTGTAAGATGTTTCTTGCATCGTAATGCATCGTGATGGCCCGCAGGCGCTTTTAAATATCTTGGAGATATTTTCCTTGGAGAGCGATACTTTGAGTTCCCTTTCCCATGTCTTAATATACGTGAGATTCGTCTCATCTTTGGAAACTCCAATTATTTTGTATAGCGTGGAGATTAGCTTAGGCTGCGTAGAGGTCAAAGCGGCCAGCTTTTCAAAGCTGAGGAGTTCCCTATCCAGCTGGGTCAGTGATTCAATGCTTTTGTATCCTTGCAATAATTTATGATAGGTCAAATGATCTAAATTAAAGTCAGCCAGGTGTAACCGAAGAGATTAAAAGTCAGGAAGAGCGCCATTAACTGCAACATCGCAGACTTTATATTTCTTTAATGCTCTTTGTTTATCCGACCATTGAAGACTATATGGTTCCGATAGGCTCAAAAGGTCTCCTAAGTTTAGCAATGGGGAAGGGTGACGCCAAATGTCTTTTAGGGTATGTATGTCGGCCCATACTGCGAGAGGGACTTTAGTCAGTATCGGAGTTGAGGCAGGAAAGTAGATTTTAGTCCCAATCCCCACTAAGGCTTGTGTCAGGGAGTATCCTACGATCTCTTCTTTGACCCTAACATATCTTTTAACCCCTTAAGGACTCAGCCCTATTTCACCTAAAGGACTTGGCCATTTTTTGCAAATCTGACCACTGTCACTTTATGTCTGAATAACTTTAAAACGGTTTTACTTACGCAGGCCGTTCTGAGATTGCTTTTTCGTCACATCTTGTACTTCATGACACTACTAAAATCGGGTCAAAAAGTTAAATTTTTTGCATAAAAAATACCAAATTTAACAAAAATTTGGAAAAATTTGCAAATTTCAAAGTTTGAATTTCTCTACTTTTCTAATACATAGTAATACCCCCAAAAATAGTTATTACTTTACATTCCCCATATGTCTGCTTGATGTTTCCATCATTTTGGGAATGCTATTTTATTTTTTGGGGATGTTACATAGCTTTGAAGTATAGGAGCAAATTTTGAAATTTTTCAGAAATTTTCCAAATCCCACTTTTTATGGACCAGTACAGGTCTGAAGTCACTTTGTGAGGCTTACAGAATAGAAATCACCCAAAAATGACACCATTCTAGAAAGAACACCCCTCAGGGTATTCAAAACTGATTGTACAAACTTTGTTAACCCTTTAGGTCTTCCACAAGAATTCATTGAAAATGGAGATGAAATTTCAGAATTTCGATTTTTTGGAAAATTTTTCATTATAATCAATTTTTTCCAGGAACAAAGCAAGGGTTAAGTGTCAAACAACACTCAGTATGGGTTGCCCTGATTCTCTAGTTTGCAAAAACACCCCATATGTGGTCCTAAACTACAGTTTGGCCAAACCGCAGGGCATAGAAGGAGGGGAGCGCCATATGGGTTTTGAATGGCAGATTTTGCAGGACTGTTTTTTTACACCATGTCCTATTGCAAGCCTCCCTGATGCATTCTAGCATAGAAATTCCAAAAAAGTGACTCCATCTAAGAAAGTACACCCTCAAGGTATTCAAAACTGGGTTAACAATCTTTGTTAACCCTTTTGGTGCTCCACAAGAGTTAATGGCAGATGGAGAAACAATTTTGAAATTTCAATTTTTGGAAAAGTTTCCAATAAAAACATTTTTTGCAGTAATAAAGTAAGGGTTAACTGCCAAACAACACTCAGTATGGGTTGCCCTGATTCTCTAGTTTGCAAAAACACCCCATATGTGGTCCTAAACTACAGTTTGGCCAAACCGCAGGGCATAGAAGGAGGGGAGCGCCATATGGGTTTTGAATGGCAGATTTTGCAGGACTGGTTTTTTTACACCATGTCCTATTGCAAGCCTCCCTGATGCATTCTAGCATAGAAATTCCAAAAAGTGACTCCATCTAAGAAAGTACACCCTCAAGGTATTCAAAACTGGGTTAACAATCTTTGTTAACCCTTTTGGTGCTCCACAAGAGTTAATGGCAGATGGAGAAACAATTTTGAAATTTCAATTTTTGGAAAAGTTTCCAATAAAAACATTTTTGCAGTAATAAAGTAAGGGTTAACTGCCAAACAACACTCAGTATGGGTTGCCCTGATTCTCTAGTTTGCAAAAACACCCCATATGTGGTCCTAAACTACAGTTTGGCCAAACCGCAGGGCATAGAAGGAGGGGAGCGCCATATGGGTTTTGAATGGCAGATTTTGCAGGACTGGTTTTTTTACACCATGTCCTATTGCAAGCCTCCCTGATGCATTCTAGCATAGAAATTCCAAAAAGTGACTCCATCTAAGAAAGTACACCCCTCAAGGTATTCAAAACTGGGTTAACAATCTTTGTTAACCCTTTTGGTGCTCCACAAGAGTTAATGGCAGATGGAGAAACAATTTTGAAATTTCAATTTTTTGGAAAAGTTTCCAATAAAAACATTTTTGCAGTAATAAAGTAAGGGTTAACTGCCAAACAACACTCAGTATGGGTTGCCCTGATTCTCTAGTTTGCAAAAACACCCCATATGTGGTCCTAAACTACAGTTTGGCCAAACCGCAGGGCATAGAAGGAGGGAGCGCCATATGGGTTTTGGAAGGCTGATTTTGCTGGAATAGTTTATTTACACCATGTACCCTTTCAAGACCCCTGCTGCACCCCTTGAGTAGAAACTCCATAAAAGTGACCCCATCTAGGAAACTACAGGATATGGTGGTTGTTTTTTTGGGACTATTTTAGGGTAGATATGATTTTTGGTTGCTCTATATTACACTTTTTTGAGGGAAGCTAACAAAAATTTAAAATTTAAAATTGTTTCTACATTTGGCATTCATTTTTGTGGATCACCTAAAGGGTTAATAAACTTTGTAAAGTAATTTTTGAATACCTTGAGGGGTGTAGTTTCTTAGATGGGGTCACTTTTTGGAGTTTCTAGTCTAGGCTACATCAGGGGGCTTCTAATGGGACATGGTGCAAAAATAAAAATCTGCCTTCCAGAAGCCATGTGGCGTTCCCTTTGTTCTATGTCCTGCCGTGTGGCCATATAGCCATTTACGACCACATATGGGGTGTTTCTGCAAACTACGGAATGAGGGCAATAAATATTTAGTTTTCTTTGACTGTTAACCCTTGCTTTATTAACGGAAAAATAGATTAAAACGGAAATTTTGCCAAAAATGGGTGTTTTAGCACCATTTTTTATTCCATATTTTTAACGGTCTAGATCTGAGGGGTTGGGTCAAATGTTAATTTGATAGGGAAGATTCTTACGGACGTGGCGATACCTAATATGTCTACTTTTTTTATTATTTAAGAGTTTACACTAGGTTATCATTTTGGGAACAAAAATTAAAAAATTGACTATCTCTAGACTGGGAGCTACAGTTTTTTTTTTTTAGTTGGGCGACTATCTAATGTGGGGGCTCATTTTGTGCGGGGCGAGATGGCGGTTTTATTGGCACTATTTGGGGGCGCATATGGCTTTTGGATTGCTAGATATTACACTTTTTGGGATTCAAGGTGACAATAAAAATGGCTTTTTTATATAGTTTTTTATTTTATTTTTTTACAAAGTTTGTCAGAGGGGCCAGTTTATGGGGTATTTGTATAGAGAAGATTTTTACGGACGCGGCGATGCCCAATAAGTGTGCCTCTCAGAATTTGGAGTTTTACAACATCTGGAAGATCGCAGTTTGAGGAAGCTAATATTTTTGGAAAAAATTGTTTATGTGACTCCAAAGTCTGAGAGCCATACTTTTTTTATATATATTCTAGGGGCCTGTCGGGAATTATAAAAATTTAGAACTCCATGGAAGTGTGATACTCCCTGAAGCAACCATCAATGCAGAGGCCCGGATGATCGGGCAAGTGTCACATTGAGTAGTGGTGTCCTTCCGTATCCCCTCTTGCGACACACTCTGCACTTTTTTGGTTCGTCCTCTTTCCAGTATGGGGGACCACACCTGGAAAGTGTTGGCCAGGACGACCCGGGCTCCTCCAATTCCTGAGGTACTCCGACCTGCTCTTTCCCGGTCAGAAAAGATCAGGTCCCTGAGGACTGCCTCATAGAAATGGAGGAAAGTCCCTGTGCTGCCAGCGCTCGGAACAGTACAAAAGCGTTGTACATGGCAACCTGCACCATGTAGACCGCAACTTTTTGTACCATGCCCGGTTTTGCGCATGGCATTATATGGTTGGAGAACTTGATCAGATAGATCAACTCCACTCCATATACCGATTGTAGTCGACGATACAATCGGGCTTGAGGACTGTTGCCGTGGTACCTCGCACAGAGACTGGGGTGGTGCCGTTACCATGGATTGTGGTCAGTACAAGGACATCCCTCTTGTCCTTATACCTGACCAACAGCAGGTTTCCACAAGTAAGGGCACGGGTCTCACCCCTGGGGATAGGTACCTGAGGGGGTAGGTAGGGAGGCCACGTTGATTTTTCCGCACGGTCCCACAAGCGAACGTGGATCTGGCGGCAAGGGACCTGAACAAGGGGATGCTGGTATAAAAGTTATCCACGTACAGGTGGTAACCCTTATCCAGCAGTGGGTGCAAAGGTCCCACACGATTTTCCCGCTAACACCCAGAGTGGGGGACATTCTGGGGGTTCAATACGGGAATCTCGCTCAGAACACGAAATTTGTAAGTGTACCCTGAGGTACTCTCACAAATTTTGTAGAGCTTCACGCCATACCTCGCTCGCTTGCTAGGAATGTATTGGTGGAAAACGAGTCTCCCTTGAAAGCAACGAGAGACTCATCAATCGCGACCTCCCTTCCAGGCACGTAGGCCTGTGCAAACTTGGCCCCGAAATGATCGATGATCAGCCGTATCTTATACAGCCGGTCATAGGCGGATCAGTTCGGGGACATGCTGCATTATCTGCATAATGCAGGCATTTCCGGATGGCTCGAATCTGGGACGTGTCATGGCTGAACTGTACAGTGGGGTCTGGTAGAGGACGCCCCCACTCCAGTACAGCCTGACACTGGGTTTTTTGACCAGGCCCATATGCAGCACGAGGCCCCAAAACGCCCTCATCTCGGCTGCACTGACTGGCGCCCAGCCACCGGGCCTGGCCAAAAGAGCCTGGGTGCTGAGCGACGAACTGTTGGGCATACAGGTTCGTCTGCTCCACCATCAGATTCACCAGCGGGTCACTGGAAAAAAACTAAAGAAGTCCATTTCAGTGAACCCCACTGTGGGAATCTGGATTCCAGGATTGCCAGCAAAACCGGAATCGCAGGCTCAAAGTCCACTGGGGGACACTCAGCTAAGGTCACCGGTGGGGGCCCGTGCACTTGTTTGGTGGGCCGGGAAACCAGTACGAGCCCCAGGGCTGCTCGTACTGGGATGGGCCACGGGGTCCCTAGCGCGTGAGGGCCCTGGCTCCGCCTGGCGGCGTCTCCGCCGCCTTGGGGGCTCATCATCATCAGATGATGATGATGAGGATGAGGACGACAGGAGGAAGGTGGGGTCATCCTCATCCTCACTGAGCGCCTCGGTGTCGGAGAGCATCTGGGCGTATGCCTCCTCCACCGTGAACAGCCGGCGGTCCATGGGTGTGTGTGTGTGCGTGTGTGTGTGTGCGTAGCGTGTAAAATAAACTTTATTTAGTGTGCGTGTGTGTGGGGCCGGGTGTTCACGAACAAATGTACCACTAAAAAGAAAAAAAAACCTAACTAAAAAGGGAGGTGTGAAAAAGTCAAACTCACTGATCAGTAGAAAACTGATCAGCGGTCAGTTAGTGCGATGTACTAATAGTGGCCGGACACTAAAGAGCGCCGACCAAAATTAGTGCACAAAAAAAAAAAACTTGCACAACTAAAAGGAGGGGGTAGGGGGCTACAGCAGGGTCTAGGGTCTCACAGCTGAGTGTGCTGTGGACCCCAGACACCAACTACCTGCAAAAAAAAAAATGAATAAGATGAAAAAAAAAAAAGCTGTCCCTGAACTAACCCTGCCTGACCTAACCCTGTCCCTGACTTACCCTGAAGATCGGGGCTGCTGGGGGCTGCTGGGGGCTGCTGGGCACGTCTCCTCTCTCTAAGAGCAGGAACCAAAAGGAAGCTGCTCGAAGAGAGGAGGAGATTTGAATCTGCCGTTCGCTTCTGCCAGCGAATAATGTTCGATTCGCCCTGCCTAATGTTCTCTGTCCACCCCAACTGTCAAACCAAAAAAAAGTCCTTTCTGAAAATGATATATCATTAATAATCATTTTCTATCACATTTAACTTAAATCACTCAATTCATGCCAAAAGCCAGGTATGTGCAGGCTGACTATCTATCCATAAGACAGGGCGTCAGCATACCTTACAATGACAATCATGAGCTTTCAAACATAAGTTCTCAATCCAAAAGGAGAGAAATTGCCTAGCATTGGTTGGCTATCTAGAGGGGCCTGGACCCTAGACCATTATCATTAGGGCGACAAAAATTGTAATTTTATATGCCAGCCTAACTCCTCTCTCACTGCCTAAGAGAGCTGCATAAACATTTCCCAACATTTAAATCTCATTTGCATACACATGACCAAGAAATGCTAATGAGCAATATAGCAGTATCTGCCTTGTTTGTAAACTGAAACACGATTTGCATAGCTTTCCCATAGTCCCATGTTATGCAAATGAGTTTATATGACAAAACAGAATAGAAAGATTATAAAGTTAGTCTTTAAAAATTGCAAAATCAAAAAACTGTGCAGCCTTCCTAATCATTGAGATGAGAGCTAGGTGGCATAAAAAAAAAAAAAAATTTAAAATGTTGTCACCCTAATGATAATCATCTATGTGCACAGGTCCCCCTAGATACCAAACACTAAACAGACAATTTCCCTTCTGGGAAAACTGGTTAATACCCAGGCTGCCTTGCTAAGGTATGCTGATGATCTGTCTGTCTGATGGGTTGTTGGTCCTGCATATACCTGGTGCTCGGCGGCCATAGGGGAGAACTGTTCTGTGTTGTCCATTGAATGTTTTATGAAATAATACTAATAAGATTTTATGATAGGCAGGCTAGGGTAAATGTCTGTAAGTCTGTCTTTGTCTGTTTCATAAAATACAAAGATTAGCTTCTTTAGTCAGCTACCTTACTGTATGTTTGATTGAGTATTACACCTTAAAGGGACAGGCTGTTTTACCCTATAGAAATATATATATATAAATATATATAGTCACTGTATTAGGATCCTTGATCTCAGAAAAACTATACTATTATCATCAAACACTGTCTTTGCATAATGTCTATAAAACGTTTTTGTGCTACAGACCTCAAACTTTCCACACTTTTTCGGCCTATAGCGAAGTACGTTGCTTGTGCTTTATTAGCTGATCTCAACCTCGGGGCCCCTGGGACGGGCCCCGAACACCCACTTTTTCCTTTTACTTTGACAGGGAAAATTTTCAAATCGCTCCCACTCGCACAATTTTGAAGCTACGCTCCCCAAACTTGGATCACATATTGTTGGTGTCAACCCGAATAAATGGGTAAATTTGAGGGGACACCCCAAAGTGGGCGGAGCTACCAACGGCCAATGAAAATTTAGCAAATTTCTATACGCTACTCCTCCCACAGTTTTAGGATTACCAAACTTTGCACACTTGTTCGGCACATACCCGAATAGGTTGCTTGTGCTTTTTAACCGATCCCACCCTCCGGGCCCCTGGGACGGGCCCACGAAAACCTCTTTTTTTCCCATAGAGTTTTATTGGAAAATGCAAACGCTTGTCACTCATACAGCTTCGGAGTGAAACTCACCAAACTTGGGTCACTTAGTCATGGGGTCAACCTGAAAATTTATGTCACATTTTGGGGACATTAAAAAGTGGGCGGAGCTACAACTAATCAGATTTTCCCTATTGACTTCAATAGGGAAACTTTAAAAAGCTACCATTCTCACAGCATTTAAACGAGAATACCCAAACTTGGCACCGTGGGTCATTGGGTGACTGTGGTCAAAAATTTTATAAGTGGGCGGAGTCTAAATCGGCCAATCAAATTTCAGCAATTGGTTTAAATGGGAAAATTTTAAACTGCCGCTGCTCGTAGACGGTTATTGGCACAGTCTTCAAACTTGGCACAGTTGGTCATTGGAGGACTGGGATTAGAATTCTGAAAAGTGGGCGGGGCCAAAATCAACCAATCAGATTTCTTTGAGTGTGAAAAATGTGAAAATTTGAAAATTTTAACTTCCAAAAATGCTGCAATTCTCAAATTTTTGATGTCAGGGGCTTCAAATTGCAGAAATCAGGTGGCAAGTTACATCAAATTCAAAATTAGAAAAAGTGGGCGGAGCTACAAACAACCAATCAGATTTTCCCTATTGACTTCAATGGGAAAACTTTAAAAAGCTACCATTCTCACAGTATTTAAATGAGAATACCCAAACTTGGCACCGTGGGTCATTGGGTGACTGGGGTCAAAAATTTTATAAGTGGGCGGAGTCTAAATCGGCCAATCAAATTTCAGCAATTGGTTTAAATGGGAAAATTTTAAACTGCCGCTGCTCGTAGACGGTTATTGGCACAGTCTTCAAACTTGGCACAGTTGGTCATTGGAGGACTGGGATTAGAATTCTGAAAAGTGGGCGGGGCCAAAATCAACCAATCAGATTTCTTTGAGTGTGAAAAATGTGAAAATTTGAAAATTTTAACTTCCAAAAATGCTGCAATTCTCAAATTTTTTATGTCAGGGGCTTCAAATTTCAGAAATCAGGTGGTAGGTTATGTCCAATTCAAAATTGGAAAAAGTGGGCAGGGCAAACTACAACCAATCAGATTTTCCCTATTGACTTCAATGGGAAAACTTTAAAAAGCTGCCATTTTCACAGTATTTAAATGAGAATACCCAAACTTGGCACCGTGGGTCATTGGGGTCAAAATTGTTAAAAGTGGGCGGAGTCTATATCAGCCAATCAAATTTTAGCAATTGGTTTAAATGGGAAAATGTAAAACTGCCGCAGCTCGTAGCCTGTTATTGGCACAGTCTTCAAACTTGGCACAATTGGTCACTTGAGGACTGGCATTAAAATTCAAGAAAGTAGGTGGAGCCACAAACAGCCAATCATATTCCAAGCCAACATCCTGTGGTTTCTTCAGAAACAGCACTTTCTAGTTATTATTGTTGTTTGTATTATTACATAAAACATCCAATTACCAATACAGAACAGTTCTCTCCTATGGCCACCAAGCACCAGGTATATGCAGGGCCAACAATCCATCAGACAGACAGGTCATCAGCATACCTTAGCAAGGCAGCCTGGGTTTTAACCAGTTTTTCCAAAAGGAAAATTGTCTATTTAGGGTTAGGTATCTAGGCGGACCTGTGCGCATAGATGATCATCATTAGGGTGACAACATTTTTTTATTTTTTTAATATGCCACCTAGCTCTCATCTCAATAATTAGGAAGGCTGCATAGTTTTTTTTTATTTTGCAATTGTTTAAAGACTAATTTTATAATCTTTCTATTCTGTTTTGTCATATAAACTCATTTGCATAACATGGGACAGCTATGCAAATTGTGTTTCAGTTTACAAACAAGGCAGATACTGCTATATTGCTCATTAGCATTTCTTGGCCATGTGTATGCAAATGAGTTTTAACATACAGTAAGGTAGCTGACTAAAAAACTAATCTTTGTATTTTTAAAACAGACAAAGACAGACTTACAGACATTTACCCTGGCCTGCCTATCATAAAATCTTATTATTATTTGTATTATTACATAAAACATTCAATGGACAACACAGAACAGTTCTCCCCTATGGCCGCCAAGCACCAGGTATATGCAGGACCAACAATCCATCAGACAGACAGATCATCAGCATACCTTAGCAAGGCAGCCTGGGTATTAACCAGTTTTCCCAGAAGGGAAATTTCCCAGAAGGGAAATTGTCTGTTTAGTGTTAGGTATCTAGGGGGACCTGTGCACATAGATGATTATCATTAGGGTGACAACATTTTTTTTTTTTTTTTTTTTTATGCCACCTAGCTCTCATCTCAATGATTAGGAAGGCTGCCTAGTTTTTTTGATTTTGCAATTTTTTAAAGACTAACTTTATAATCTTTCTATTCTGTTTTGTCATATAAACTCATTTGCATAACATGGGACTATGGGAAAGCTATGCAAATCGTGTTTCAGTTTACAAACAAGGCAGATACTGCTATATTGCTCATTAGCATTTCTTGGTCATGTGTATGCAAATGAGATTTAAATGTTGGGAAATGTTTATGCAGCTCTCTTAGGCAGTGAGAGAGGAGTTAGGCTGGCATATAAAATTACAATTTTTGTCGCCCTAATGATAATGGTCTAGGGTCCAGGCCCCTCTAGATAGCCAACCAATGCTGACCAATTTCTCTCCTTTTGGATTGAGAACTTATGTTTGTTTGTCTAAATTGCTCAAACCTGTCATTGTAAGGTATGCTGACACCCTGTCTTATGGATAGATAGTCAGCCTGCACATACCTGGCTTTTGACATGGTGTAGAGTGATTTTTTTATTTTACAAGTAATTAAAATATGTTAAATAACTAAATTAGTATTTAAAAGTAGGTTAGAAAATAAAATGTTAGGGTAGATTTAGATGTCATAAAATAGGTTAGCTAGAATGAGTCACTGTGGGTTTTAATATTCGCCTGCCAATAGAGGTCTATTGCGGTTCGCCCTGTTCGCCTGTTCGCGAACATTTGAGTAAGTTCGGGTTCGTTGTTCGCGAACAGAAAATTTTATGTTCGACATCTAGCAGGTGACACGATGTACCGGAAAGCGCTCAGGACATCTACAGGTGACACGATGTGGCTTCGGAGCGCAACAAAACCGCAGGTCTGGAATTGACCTGCGGTTTGCTGCGATCGCCGACACGGGGGTCACATGACCCTCGGCATAAACAGCAGGATGCCTGCTGAATGATTTCAGCAGGCATCCTGCTCCGATCACCACCCGCAGCGCCGCGGTGATCGGAACTTCTCAGGGCGTACATGCGCGCCCTGAGTCCTAAGCTACCAGGGCAGCTAGGGCGCATACATGTACCCCCACGGCCCTTAAGAGGTTAAGAGGGGGCATTTGTACCAATCCAAAATTCTAGTCAATTGCACTGCCTTATACAGATGTTCCATATCTGGCAGACCCGATGCCATCTCCTGTCTTTGGGTCTGACCATAGTGTCATACCCTACTCTACACATCTATCCTCCCCATATGTATTTCAAGAACATTGAACGTTCAGCCCTTGTATTTAGACCCTAAGTGTAATATACCCTTTAAGGACAGAAATACACTTGCAGATGCACAGCAGAATGCACAAATATAGAGGATTTAGCTTTCAGGCCTTGTATTTGGATTCTGAGTGTAATATACCCTTTTACAGATAGAAATACACTTGCAGGTGCACAGCAGAGTGCACAAATATAACGGATTTAGCTTTCAGGCCTTGTATTTTGGATTCTGAGTGTAATATATCCTTTTGCAGACAGAAATACACTTGCAGATGCACAGCAGAGTGCACAAATATAAAGGATTTAGCTTTCAGGCCTTGTATTTGTATTTTGAGTAATATATACTCTTTTACAGACAAAAATACACTTGCAGATGCACAGCAGCGAGTGCAAATATAGAGGATTTGGCTTTCCAGCCCTTGTATTTAGCCCCTGAGTGTAATATACCCTTTTATGGACAGAAATACACTTGCAGATGCACAGCAGAGTGCACAAATATAAAGTATTTAACTTTCAGTCCTTGTATTTGGATTCTGAGTGTAATATACCCTTTTACGGACAGAAATACACTTGCAGATGCACAGCAGCGTGTGCAAATATAGAGGATTTAGCTTTCAGCAATTGTATTTAGATGTTGAGTGTAATATACCCTTTTAGGGACAGAAATACACTTGCAGATGCAAAGTAGCATGCGCAAATATAGAGGATTTAGCTTTCACGCCTTGTATTAAGATGCTGAGTGTAACATACCCTTTTACGGACAGAAATACACTTGCAGATGCACAGCAGCATGCGCAACTATGGAGATTTAGCTTTCAGGCCTTGTAGTTAGATGCTGAGTGCAATATACCCTTTACGGACAGAAATACACTTGCAGATGCACAGCAGATACAAATTTAAAAGATGTTTTGGCGCGCTTTAGATGTGTAGGGGCGTGGTTTTTAGCGTGGCCCCTGTCTTGACTCTGAGCGACAAATTTTTCCCTGCATCAAGTTCTCTGTGTGCTTCGGAGTTCGGATGCGATCGAGTATAAGCTCCACCCACATTGACGCCAGTGCATGACGTGTGGGAGTCCCCGGAGCGCACATCAATATCTCTGCGCTGCAATGTCTGTGTGGGCGGCTCAGAGGTTCCCTGCTGGCACGCCCACTGACATAAGTCTGCTGATGGGATCCCGGGCCGTATGTAACTGCCGCTCTATATCCCCAGTTTGCGATCAACCAGTGTGGCTGGACGTAGCTAATGAAAAGTCTATGGGGAAGGAGGGGGATCCTGGGACTTGTAGTTCAAATGTACGGGCAAGTGATGGAGTGTCAAGGGAAAATGTATAGGGTGTAGACTATATATATATATATATATATATATATATATATATATATATATATACACACACGTGTAGGGGAACAGAATGGATGGGAATTCTCCCTGGGGCACAGTGTCTTAAAAGGTGTGATACATATATTTATATAAATATATTCTTGTGCAGGTTTACCTGCACAGCTAGAATACCAATAGATTCAAGTGCAATTTCATATGGATAAAACGGTACATAGATTAAGTAAAAACACATACACTTAACATAAAATATATAGTGTAAAAAAGGTGTGTATATACCTGTATACATCTGTGTCTAGGCACATACCTATTTACATATACAAAATTCAAAAATGTTCCCATCTACATATAGGGCTCCAAAGACTTTGATGGAAGTGGACAGGGACCTGTTGTACTTTATCTGACCGTATATTTATATTTAGGACTCTATATTTTCAGAGTTGGCATCACGTATACTTAACCAGAATGTGCGGGATTTGTGTATCCAGCACTTGGATTATTTTGGGGTACATATCTCTCTCTCTCTCTCTCTATATATATATATATATATATATATATATATATAGGAGAAAGTAAGAAGGGGAATCTGGGCGGGGTAACCCTTAGTGCTCGTTTTTCGGGTATATGGTGCGAGCGTGGCGTGCGTGTATACGTCTTTTTGTTGTCTCATATGTGGAGGGGGAGGGGGTCTTGATTAGGTGATTGTTTCCTTCATTTCATTTAGGCCAGGTGGGTTAAGGGTATCGAGCTGGTAGATCCAGAAAACCTCACGTTTCTGTAACTTATCAAAGTGGTTAAAAGGATTTTCCGGTATCTGCTCGATTGGAGTTACTGTTGTAGAGTGTTTTCCTTTCTCTTGTGTCATCGCGCAATGTCGCGATAGGCCGTGTTTTTAGATATTCACGTTGTATATTAAACCTATGTTGGTTCATGCGGCAATGTAGGGCCTGTGTGGTGCGGCCACATATTGTAGCTCGATTAGGTATATTACATATGTAGATTGACATGTCATGCGCTGTTTTATTGGGAACACCATTCCGTTATAGTTTGACTTGAAAGTTGTTCTATTTTGTGTTATGATTTGGCAACATAAGCACCGTTTTGAACTACATTTGTAGCTCCCCGTTTTGAGTGTGATAATTGTTGAGTTCTTGGGTTCTGTCATATGTTGTTTTGGTTTGCTGGGGGCTACGATACTCTTAATAATCGGTGCATGATTATAGGTGATTTTCGGGTTCCGGGGTAGGTGTTTAAATAGGTGTGGATCGCATAATAATATATGCCAGTGTCTGGCTAATGCTTCCCTAATGTTTTTATTTGAGGTGCTGTATTGCGTAATGAAATTTATTCTGTTTTTTTCTTCTTGTTTTTGGTAGCAGTAGTGAGGCACTCTTCTTGTGTGAAGGATATGCTTTTTTCATTGCATTTTTACGAGTTGGACTGGGTAGTTCTTATCAGAAAACGTTTTTGGATGATGCAGGCCTGTTGTATGAATTCATTTTTATTGGTGCAGTTGCGTCTTATCCTTTTGAATTGGCTATACGGAATATTTTGTAGCCACTTTTTGTGATGAAAACTAGAGTATTGGATATAGCTGTTGGTATCTACGGATTTAAAGTATGTTTTAGTGGATATGGTGTTGTTGTTATTCGTAATTACAATGTCCAGAAACTCTATTTTGCTTTTACTGAAATTGGGACTGAAGGTAATGCCCCACTCTGTGACATTTAGGGACTCGCTAAAGGTTGTTGCAGAGTTTTCATCTCCATTCCAGATGATGAAAACGTCATTGATGTACCTTTAAAGTATATTATGTGGTCCTTATATATTGGGTGGTTGGTGATGTTAGCTTTTTTAATTCGCCCATAAATAGATTTGCGAAAGAGGGCGCTACCTAAGTCCCCATGGCGGTCCCTTTACATTGATGGTATGTGTTCCCGTTATAAATGAAATAATTATTTTCTAATATGAGGCGTAAACTCTCTAAGAAAAAATTGACTTGAGGTGGTTTGAGGTTAATGTCACGTTATAGTACTGATTTGATGGATTGCAGGCCCAGGTCATGATTAATGTTGGAGTATAAGGATGTAACATCCATTGTCAGAAAGGAGTATGATTCCTGCCAGTTGATGGTTTTAGTTCCCAAATGAGTTGACTGGAATCATGGAGGTAGCTTGGGAGTTTTTTACATATTGTTGTAGATGCTTGTCCATATATTGGGAGAGGTTACTGGTAGCGCATTTTGTGTTGGAAATGATTGGTCTGCCGGGTGGGTTCTCTAAACTTTTGTGTATTTTTGGTAAGTGGTAAAAGTATGGGTTACATGGAGTTTTTGGAAGTATGAAATAAGCTTCTCCTAAGCTTCTTTTACCAAATTGGTAAGTTTTCTGCCTATGTCCGGGAACGGGTTATGTGTAATTGTTGTATAATATGTTGTATCACTGAGAATTCGCTGTGCCTCCTTCTCATATTCATTATAGTTTTGGATTACTATAGCTCCTCCTTTGTCTGCTGGACGGATAATTATGTCTTGGTTCTTTTTAAGGGTGTTTAGAGCTTTTTGCTCGAACTTAGTGAGGTTGCCTTTATAGTTGAGTGAGTTTTGTTCCTGGGTTATCGTTTTTAGGTCTGTGGAGACCAGGTCAAAGAAGGTTGGGATGTGATGGCCCTGACTTTGTAGTGGGAAGAAGTTTGATTTGGAGCATACTTCCAGATGTATAAAAGTGTCCTCTTTTTCATCATCCCCTCTTGAGTTTCCGCCGTTATCGTTTATGTTCCCTGTATTTGTGGTTGTTGGTTGTCTACCTCGAAATGTCTTTTTATTGTTAGATTTCTCCAAAATGTTGGGGTATTGATGAATAGTTCAAATGTGTTGACTTTGTTGTATGGACAGAAAGATGGTCCCATTTGTAATTAATTATTTTTATGCAACTAAACTTTGGTATGTGGATAGGTTGAAAATTTTCACGGATTCATTTCTGTTCTCCTCTCGGTTTGAGCTATTTTTTTGAAGAGTTGGCTGTTATTTTAGTTCTATTTTCCTCTTTTTGTTCCTCCCTCTTCCCTCTGCTTCTAGTTTTCTTTTTGTTGGTTTGAAGAATTTCGTTATTTGTTGATCATTTTGTTGATAATTCTTCGAATGGCGCCCTTTTCCTGGCTGACTCTAAAAATAATACGCCGCTGGATGGGCAGACTTTTGGGCCTGGTTAAGGAAGGGTACTGTGCCCTCAAGGCCTGCTTCTGTGTTGTCTATAAGGACAATATTTGTAGGCGGTTCAGGGGTGGGTCCTGCTGTGGGGGATAGATGGAGCGAAAAATTATTATAGTCCACTACAGTTGTAGTAGTTCTCTCGGATTTAGTGTTTTGGTCAATAAAGAGGTTTATGAGATCTATTTCTCTCTCTGTGTTGGTATTGGTATGGGTGTGAATACCAATATTATTGTACAGTTGTGTTCAAAATTATTCAACCCCACTGAAATTGAGTGTTTTGGCCAGTTTGACATTGATTTTGATCATTTCAGTCATCTTGTTTACAATTAAATCAAAGACGCACTTGTAAGTCAGACAAATATAACATAACATTTATAATGAAATAACCACAAATGTCTTTTCTGTGCTCACATCATTATCAGTTTTATGTAACCCCAAGTGACATTCAATCTTAGTACTTAGTACAACATCCTTTTCCAGTTATAACAGCTTTTAAACGTGAAGCATCGCTTGACACAAGTGTTTTGCAGCGATCTATGGGTATCTTCGCCCATTCTTCATGGGCAAAAGCCTCCAGTTCAGTCACATTCTTAAGCTTGCGCGCTGCAACTGCTTTCTTTAAGTCCCACCAGAGGTTCTCAATCGGATTT
Source organism: Bufotes viridis (assembly GCA_033119425.1). NCBI lineage: Eukaryota > Metazoa > Chordata > Amphibia > Anura > Bufonidae > Bufotes > Bufotes viridis. The sequence goes on from CM065592.1 coordinate 278,784,681, forward strand.
AAGTCTGGTGACTGCGATGGCCACTTCAAAATGTTCCAGCCTTTAATCTGCAACCATGCTCTAGTGGACTTGGAGGTATGCTTGGGATCATTGTCCTGTTGAAAGGTCCAACGCCTCCCAAGCCTCAGGTTTGTGACGGACTGCATCACATTTTCATCCAATATCTCCTGGTACTGAAGAGAATTCATGGTACCTTGCACACGCTGAAGCTTCCCTGTACCTGTAGAAGCAAAACAGCCCCAAAGCATGATTGACCCCCGCCATGCTTCACAGTAGGCAAGGTGTTCTTTTCTTCATAGGCCTTGTTCTTCCTCCTCCAAACATAGCGTTGATCCATGGGCCCAAACAGTTCTAATTTTGTTTCATCAGTCCACAGAACACAAATGTTGTTTGTCCACATGACTTTTGGCATACTGCAGTCGACTCTTCTTATTCTTTGGAGACAGCAAGAGGGTTGGCCTGGGAGTTCTGGCATAGAGGCCTTCATTACGCAGTGTGCGCCTTATTGTCTGCGCTGAAACTTCAGTACCCGCATCTAACAAATCTTTTTCAGTTCCTCAGCAGCCACACGGGACTTTTCTCCACTTGCACTTCAGGTAGCGCACAGCAGTCGAAGTCAGCATCTTCTTTCTGCCACGACCAGGTAGCGTTTCAACAGTGCCCTTTGCCTTGAATTTGCGAATGGTGCTTCCTATGGTGTCTCTTGGTATGTTTAACATCTTTGCAATCTTCTTATAGCCATTGCCTTTCCTGTGAAGAAGAAATCACCTCTTCTCTTGTCTTCCTGGACCATTCTCTTGACTTCACCATGTTTGTAAATACACCAGTAAATGTCTAGAAAGAGCTGAGTATCACAGTCATTTTAAATCTGCCTAATTGGTGCTTATTATGCTTGATTGCTGATTCTTGACATCCACAGGTGTTTTCAATACCTGATCGAAAACACTTGAATGAACCTCTGTTCTTAAGAGTGGTAGTCTTTAAGGGGTTGAATAATTGTGTCAATGAAGAAATCACAAAAAAACATTTAATACAGTATTACAAAAACAATTGATGTCATTGTAGTTGCATTTGGTTCTTTAAAAGTCCTTGTAAGATTTCATTCTGAACACAATTACAAATGTACACGAAATTCCCTAAAACCCTTTACAGCATTGGGGTTGAATAATTTTGAACACAACTGTATGTTGTCTGTCGGCTAGCTTTATATTCTTGGTATTTGGATCTGAGGGCCCTGAATTTTCCAAGAAATTCCTCAGTGGAGGTGTCAGATTCATGGGAAATCGGGAGAGTTGGGTCTCTCATGGTGATTGTAATGTTTGGTGAGATGAGCGTCTTGTCTTGGTTAGGATCGATACCTTGTGGTAGGGGATGATCTGTACTGTGTGATGGACCTGATGTGTGAGAGGTATGGGGCATGTTGGTAGGCAGGGGGATATCTTTACCCTTAAAAGGTGAAGAGGATTGTTCAGCATGTGTTTTGGAGGTTTGGTGATGTGGGTATAGCGTTGGGTTTTTATGTGATGGCTTGTAATTTGATTGGTTGGTGAAGGAACGGGTTTTATTTCTGATTTAGTATACACGATTGTAACCAACCACCCAATATATGGACCACATAATATACTTTAAAAGGTACATCAATGACGTTTTCATCATCTGAATGGAGATGAAAACTCTGCAACAGCCTTTAGCGAGTCCCTAAACGTCACAGAGTGGGGCATTACCTTCAGTCCCAATTTCAGTAAAAGCAAAAATAGAGTTTCTGGACATTGTAATTACGAATAACAACAACACCATATCCACTAAAATATTCTTCAAATCCGTAGATACCAACAGCTATATCCAATACTTTAATTTTTATCACAAAAAGTGGCTACAAAATATTCCATATAGCCAATTCAAAAGGATAAGATGCAACTGCACCAATAAAAATGAATTCATACAACAGGCCCGCATCATCCAGAAACGTTTTCTAATAAGAACTACCCAGTCCAACTCGTAAAAATGCAATGAAAAAAGCATATTCTCCACACAAGAAGAATGCCTCACTACTGCTACCAAAAACAAGAAGAAAAAAACAGAATAAATTTCATTACGCAATACAGCACCTCAAATAAAAACATTAGGGAAACATTAGCCAGGCACTGGCATATATTAATATGCGATCCACACCTATCTAAACATCTACCCCGGAACCCGAAAATCACCTATAATCGTGCACCGACTATTAAGAGTATCCTAGCCCCCAGCAAACCAAAACAACATATGACAGAACCCAAGAACTCAACAATTATCACACCCACAACGGGAAGCTACAAATGTGGTTCAAAACGGTGCTTATGTTGCCAAATCATAACACACAATAGAACAACTTTCATGTCAAACTATAACGGAATGGTGTTCCCAATAAAACAGCGCATGACATGTCAATCTAGATATGTAATATACCTTATCGAATGTTCATGTGGACTACAATATGTAGGCCGCACCACACAGACCCTACATTGCTGCATGAACCAACATAGGTTTAATATACAACGTGAATATCTAAAAAAAGCGGCCTATCGCGACATTGTGCCATGACACAAGAGAAAGGAAAACACTCTACAACAGTAACTCCAATCGAGCAGATACCGGAAAATCCTTTTTAACAGCTTTGATAAGTTACAGAAACGTGAGGTTTTCTGGATCTACCAGCTCGATACCCTTAACCCACATGGCCTAAATGAAATGAAGGAAACAATCACCTAATCAAGACCCCCTCCCCCTCCACATGAGACAACAAAAAGACGTATACATGCACGCCACGCTCGTACCATATACCAGGAAAAACTAGCACTAAGGGTTACCCCCCATTTTCCCCTTCTTACTTTCTCCAATATATATATAGATATGTACCCCACAATAATCCAAGTGCTGGATACACGAATCCCGCACATTCTGGTTAAGTATACGTGATGCCAACTCTGAAAATATAGAGACCTAAATATAAATATACGGTCAGATAAGGTACAACAGTCCCTGTCTACTTCCATCGAAGTCTTTGGAGCCCTATATGTAGATGGGAACGTTTTTGGATTTTGTATATGTATATAGGTATGTGCCTAGACTCAGATGTATACAGGTATATACACACCTTTTTACACTATATATTTTATGTTAAGTGTATGTGTTTTTACTTAATCTATATGTACCGTTTTATCCATATGAAATTGCACTTGAATCTATTGGTACTTTAGCTGTGCAGGTAAACCTGCACAAGAATATATTATTTATATATATATATATATATATATATATATTTATATATATATATATCACACCTTTTAAGACACTGTGCCCCTAGGAGAATTCCCATCCATTCTGTTCCCCTACACATTATATATATATATATATATATATTTAGTCTACACCCTATACATTTTCCCTTGAGACTCCAACTCTTGCCTGTACATTCAAACTACAAGTCCCAGGATCCCCTCCTTCCCCATAGACTTTTCATTAGCTGCGCCCAGCCACACTGGTTGTTCACAAACTGGGGATATAGAGCAGCAGTTACATACGACCCGGGATCGCATCAGCAGACTTACGCCAGTGGGCGTGCCAGCAGGGAACCCCTGAGCCGCCCACACAGACATCGCAGCACAGAGGTATTGATGTGTGCTCTGGGACTCCTACACGTCATCCACTGATGTCAATGTGGGTGGAGCTTATACGCGATCGCATCGGGAACTCCGAAGCACACAGAGAACCCGATACAGGGAAAAATATGTCACTCAGAAACAAGACAAGAGGCCTCGCTAAAAAACCATGCCCCTCCTCATCCAAGTGCACCAAAACAGCTTTTTAAACCCATTATTGTGTCAATTATGTATGAATGCTGCATTGTCCTGACGAAGGGGCTACAAGCCCTTGAAAAGCGTTGACAGAATAAAAATCTGTTCTTTTAACAATACCGATTAACTGGATGTCATCAGCCAAGCAGCGCCACAAAGATTGTTCCATATGTTACCGTTTTTTTTTCCGTAACTTATCCTCTGGCCGCTTTGATCCTAAAGAGCGGAAGGAACATAGGCTGCAGCGAGGCACAACCCCTGATGCTGGGCAGGACTCCTACACCAGCAAAGTCTTACAAGCTGTTGTGACTTCATCACAACAGCATCTGGTAAGCGCATAATTTTACTTTTACATTTAAGTTTAAACGACGGTACTCACAGGAGGCGCTGCCCTCTCTCCTTTTTATTTTAGCATATTAATTGTATTGAATCGCTCTGTTACACTGTTCTGTGACCTATAGAAATGTAATCTGTTTATGACAAGGGCACTGCCTTACCGTTAGTGAACATCAAATAAGGGATGTGTACATGGTCGTGGTGGTGTTGGTGGAGCTCCTGCTGCTGGGAGAGGATGTGGCTGTTCTGCGCCAGCTACGGGTCTAAGTGAAACACCTTTCTCAGGTGCGAGTAGGCAACAGAACCTGCAGCGTTATTTGGTAGGCCCGAATTCCGCTCTACGGATGGCGAGGCTAGAACAAGTATAGGCGATAGTAGATTGGGTGGCTGACAGTGGCGCCAGTTCCTTCACAGTATCTCCCACCCAGTCCTCTGCAGAAGGCTCAGAGTTGGCACCTGCAGCAGATGCCCATCAGTCTTTAACCTCACCCCCTTGCAAAGAAGCCAAGCAGTCTGAGCTCCAAGTCATGCAGCAGACTCCTATGCTTTTTGATGACTCTGCTGGCAGGGTTTCCCGGGCCATCCCTGCCCTAGAAATAGAAGACATTGAATGCACTGATGTCCAACCACTTATGTTGCAGGATGAGGACATGGGAATAAAACCGCAGCACGTCTCTGATGAGGATGAAACACAGGTGCCAAACGCTGTAGCTTTCTGCAGTGTGCAGACCGACGAGAAGGGAAGGGGTCAAGAATGGGTGGAAGATGATGTGGAGGATAATGAGGTCTTAAACCCCTACTGGACTCAAGGTCATGCTAGTGACGTGTGCAGTTCTGAGGAAGAGGCTGTGGTCGCACAGATGCAACAGCACAGCAATGGAGGGAGCAGGGTGCAAAAGCAGAGTGGCAGTCCCCTAGACAGTATGCCTGTACCCCGACTGTTTTCAGCCTGTTTTCATCCTGTCATTTTCTGCTCCCTCAGCACGAGAAGTATTATATGCCATAGGCTTGGCTCCACTTTTCAGCGAGGATGAGGTACTACAGGTTAGCAGCTACTGTCCAGCCAAGATCTGGAGGAGACTTCAGCCGTTTCCTCCGGTAGGCGGGCAAGTAGTGCTGATGAGAGTCACTTGAGATCAGGTGTTGCGAGCGGTCAGGCTCCTGGCCCTGAGACCATTGAAGGGGACATCAGTGACGTGCAGACAGTAGCAGATGATAATGATTTAGCCGATCGCACTTAGGAGCCGGGTGTAGAAGGGGCTTCATCATCATCAGGAGAAGAGGGTGGCAACTTTCGCGTGAGGCAGTGACTGAGCCAGCAGGGTTGTAGCGTGGTCGTGAGTCAGCAGGGTTGCAGCAGTGGGAGGTCGGGAGCCAAACGTGTCCGGTGTAGACCACTCACTTCGTAGGAGCCTACCTGCCCGGAAAGTAGTGGCGCACAGGTTCACGGAGGCATTGGTAGCAGGCAGTCAGTGCGGAGTGTTGGGGGAAATGGCATACTCGGTGGTGTGGCAATTTTTTGTTAGGCTGCCAGAGAAGGTGAACATGACCATTTGTCAAATTTGTGGGCAGATGGTGAAGTGTGGCCAGGGTGCAAATGTTGGCACCACAGCCCTGCATCAACACATGCAGCGTCACAATAAATTTGCCTGGGAGAAACGTGGCTCCAATGTGGTGGTCCAGCCAGCCGCAGCAACCACTGCATAACCCAGTGGCACACACCCAATTTCATGCAGTCAAGACTCCATCACCTCAGCCGAAGGGAGCAGTCTGTCCTTCCTATCATCTGCTTATCCTGATTCTCCTGCTCCTCTTCCTCCTACTCCTCCTCAGTCATTCAGTCAGCAACGATCACCGAAGCGATTGCCAAGAGACAACAGTATGGGTGCACTCATCCAACAGCTAAACGTGCTCCTGGCCAAGTTGTTGGTGCTACAGTCCCTTCCTTTCCAAGTGGTGGGCTCTGCACCTTTAAGAGAACTGATGGCTTGTGTCGAGCCGAGGTGGAGAGTCCCAAGCCATCATTTATTTGCAAAACAGGCAGTACCAGCCCTGCACACATATGTAGAACAGAAAGTGGGCCCATCTTTGGGTCTGTCGGTGCCTGCCAAAGTGCACGCTGTGTGGAGCTGTAACTAGAGTCAAGTACAATATATGTCTTTTACGGATCACTGGATAAATGTGGTTCCTGCCCAGCCATACCAGCAACTTGGCCAGGTGACTAGTGATGAGTGGCAAAGGCAATATTAGTTTTTGTGATATTTTGCGAATTTTTTGCATAATACTCACAATAAATTTGCAATCTTCATTCATTATTTTTGCGATTGCACAAATCGGCACTAACGATGTGCATTTGTTTTGCACAATACATGCAACTTCACATTTTATCAGGTCTGAGTAGATATTACGGATAGTGTTGATCGTGAATATTCTAATTGCAAATTTTTATCGCACTATATCAGCAGTTCGAGAATTCGCTAAAATCTAGAATATAGTGCTATATATTCGTAATCGCGAATATTCTATTTTTTTATCAGTACAACTGCTTCTTGCTTGTGGGCCAATGAGAAGGCTGTAATATCTTTGTCAGAGCTTAGCAAAATCCCTAGCAACCAATAGGAAAGTTGCCTACCCCTTTACTATATAAGAAACTCCCCAGCAACCATTTTCTGCTGTTTTTTGCAGTTCTAAGATAGACAGGAGTGTCATTGCTGTGCTCCTTGCTTTGCAGACTCATCTGGATCCTTATTTAATTACATTAGATAGTTAGCTCATATACAGTCGTGGTCAAAAGTTTTGAGAATGACACAAATATTAGTTTTCACAAATTTGCTGCTAAACTGCTTTTAGATCTTTGTTTCAGTTGTTTCTGTGATGTAGTGAAATATAATTACACGCACTTCATACGTTTCAAAGGCTTTTATTGACAATTACATGACATGTATGCAAAAGTCAGTATTTGCAGTGTTGGCCCTTCTTTTTAGGACCTCTGCAATTCGACTGGTCATGCTCTCAATCAACTTCAGGGCCAATTTCTGACTGATAGCAACCCATTCTTTCATAATCCCTTCTTGGAGTTTATCAGAATTAGTGGGTTTTTGTTTGTACACCCGCCTCTTGAGGATTGACCACAAGTTCTCAGTGGGATTAAGATCTGGGGAGTTTCCAGGCCATGGACCCAAAATGTCAACGTTTTGGTCCCCGAGCCACTTAGTTATCACTTTTGCCTTATGGCACGGTGCTCCATCGTGCGGAAAAGGCATTGTTCTTCACCAAACTGTTGTTGGATTGTTGGAAGAAGTTGCTGTTGGAGGGTGTTTTAGTACCATTCTTTATTCATGGCTGTGTTTTTGGGCAAAATCGTGAGTGAGCCCACTCCTTGGATGAAAAGCAACCCCACACATGAATGGTCTCGGGATGCTTTACGGTTGGCATGACACAGGACTTATGGTAGCGCTCACCTATTCTTCTCCGGAAAAGCCTTTTTCCTGATGCCCCAATAAATTGGAAAGAGGCTTCATCGGAGAATATGACTTTGCCTCAGTCCTCAGCAGTCCATTCACCATACTTTCTGCAGAAGATCAATCTGTCCCTGATGTTTTTTTGGAAAGAAGTGGCTTCTTGCTGCCCTTCTTGACACCAGACCATCTTCCAAAAGTCTTCGCCTCACCTGCCTGCTGCCATTCCTGAGCAAGCTCTGCACTGATGGCACTCCGATCCCGCAGCTGAATCCTCTTTAGGAGACGATCCTGGCGCTTGCTGGACTTTCTTGGATGCCCTGAAGCCTTCTTAACAAAAATTGAACCTCTTTCCTTGAAGTTCTTGACGATCCTATAAATTGTCGATTCAGGTGCAATCTTAGTAGCCACAATATCCTTGCCTGTGAAGCTATTTTTATGCAACACAATGATGGCTGCATTTCTTTCCAGTTCACCATGGTTAATGGAAGAACAATGATTTCAAGCATCACCCTCTTTTTAACATGTCAAGTCTGCCATTTTAACCCAATCAGCCTGACATAATGATCTCCAGCCTTGTGCTCGTCAACATTCTCACCTGAGTTGACAAGACAATTACTGAAATGATCTCAGCAGGTCCTTTAATGACAGCAATGAAATGCAGTGGAAAGTTTTTTTGGGGGATTAAGTTAATTTTCATGGCAAAGAAGGACTATGCAATTCATCTGATCACTCATTATAACATTCTGGAGTATATGCAAATTGCTATTATAAAAACTTAAGCAGCAACTTTTCCAATTTCCAATATTTATGTAATTCTCAAAACTTTTGGCCACGACTGTACTATATATTACAGATATTTAATGGGAGATAGTCAGTGTAGGTTAGATAATGATATAGTGTAGCTGATAAGTTCCAGTGCAGGGTGTTAGGTAGTGTGATAGGAATTATTGTGCCGTGATAGGGATCAGTGTCTGTGTTAGATACAGGGCTGTGATGTCACCACAATACTTAGTGCACCAATCAGCAATATCTACTCAGACCTGATAAAATGTGAAGTTGCACGTATTGCGCAAAAAATGCACATTAGTGCTGATTTGCGTAATCGTGAAATTAATGACTGAAGTTTGCAAATACTGGAATTCGCTAATTTATTGCGAAAAATTCACGAAATATCATGAAAACTAATATTGCCTATGCCGCTCATCACTAATTACTGATTGGTGCACTAAGTATTGTTGTGACATCACAGCCCTGTGTCTAACACAGACAATAATCCCTATCACAGCACAGTAATTCCTATCACACTACCTAACACCCAGCACTGGAACCTATCAGCTACACTATATCACTATCTAACCTACACTGACTATCTGTATTATATATATGAGCTAACTATCTAATACGAATAATTAAAAAAGGATCCAGATGAGTCTGCAAAGCACAGAGCACAGCACTGACACTGCTGTCTCTCTCAGAACTGCAAAAACAGCAGAAAATGGCTTTTATAGTAATGGGGTAGGCAACTTTCCCATTGGTTGCTAGGGATGTTGATAAGCTCTAACAGAAATATTACATCATTCTCATTGGCCCACAAGCAAGAAGCAGTAGAACTGATGAACAAAAAAATAAATAGAATACGATTCTCAATAATGTATATATAGCACTATATTCGAGATTTTCGCAAATTCTCGCAGTGCCAATATTCACAATGAAAATTTGCGATTAGAATATTGTAAATTTCAATCTCTGACTCCTCATCATCCACCGTGTCCTCAGGTGTCACGCTGTTCTGCACCTCGTTTGCCTGGGCGAACGGTGTCACACAGGGGAGAAAATGCTCCGCCTTCTTCATCAAGAAATTGAATCCTTGCCTTCTCCTCGACAACTCAAAATCGGAACCATGGGGAACGACAATGAGAAGAACATGGTGTCGGCACTGCGTCAAGGAGGGCTAAGCCATGCGCCCTGCATAGCACACTTGTTCAATCTGATTGTAAAGTGGTTCCTGAAGTCTTCACACCATTTGCAAGACATCCTGAAAATGGCCAGGAAACTATTGCATGCACTTCAATCACTCGTGCACCGCAAGCACACCCCCTTGAGCTTCAGCAGCAGAACGGAGTCCCCATACATAGGCTGATATGCGATTTCCACCCGTTGGAATTCCACCCTCCATATGCTGGACAGATTATATGAACAGAGAAAGGACTTAAACGATTTCTTGATGATACAGGTGGACAGAGGTACTCCCTGTTTAAATTCGATGTTAGCCAGTGGCAGCTTATGCGTAACACCTGCCATTTGCTCGGGCCCTTTGAGGAGGCCACTTTATTTGTCAGTCGTCAGGACTACGGGATAAATAATGTCATTCTACTGATTCTTTCTTGGAACAGATGCTGCTAAATGTGGCTGGCCAGAGTAAAGAAGACTTGGCGACTACATCTCACATCCACATAAGCCCTGTGGGGCTAAAGTAGAGGAGGAGGACATTCAAGCACAAGCAATGCATAAAGAAATGGGTGTTTTTGTATACAGGGGACAGGAGAGGAGGAGAAAGAGGAGCCACAAGAGCTACAGGACGATGAGGAAGACAAGGCAGATGAACCATACACACCGTGGCAGTATGCAGTGGAGATAGAGGCAGGGAGCCCCTCCGAGTCATTTGCACAAATGGCCCGATGCATTCTCAGTTGCTTGCTGACAGCCAAATTGTCACTATTCGGCAGAGGGATGACTACTGTCTCTCCACCATGATAGACCATCGGTACCGGTCCAAAATGGGGGCATTTTTACACCCGTTAAGATGGTGAACAAACTGAACTACTATCAATACATCCTATGTAGTCAGTTGACCACTGCCAACTTTTGTACCAGCTACTTGTGAGTAATGTGAGTACTTCAATTGCTCACTTACATACAATATTGGTACAATGAGATAAAAAGAACACACAATTCTGCAAGTTTGAAAGACTGTCAGTGCTGGGTTAAGCCAAGCTCCCGGTGTGGACTTGTAATTGCTACAGGTGACTGAAGTGATTCATATACACGCTGCCTATGTGCACCCTTGCCCATCCTCATGCAGGGCCCTCTGGGCTCACGTTCCACTGCCATGGCTGCTGGGAGGGCAGGAGCAGTATCGGCTCCATCAGCAGCAACTAAAGTCTAGAGTCGCTGATGAGCAGTTTTCTTCACCCGCCTGCTGAAGAAACTACCCACCAGCAGCAGAAGCTAGACATAGAGCAGAACCTGACTCAGCAGGTTGTTGCATACTTGAAGTGCACCCTGCCACCCGACATCGAAGATCCCCTGGACTACTGGGCAGCCAAACTCGATTTGTGGCCGCAACTGGCTGAGTTTGCCATCGACAAGCTTTCCTGCCTGGCCAGCATCAAAGCGAGTGTTTAGTGCGGCGGGGGCCATAGTTACCCCAAGAAGAACTCACCTGTCCACCCAAAATGTGGAGAAACTGACTTTTGTGAAGTTGAATCAGGCGTGGATCAGCCAGGATTTTCAGACACCAGTGCCTGATGCATCAGACTAGATCATCCATGGTGCCACATCTAAAATTTGTCAAAAGACACCCGATTCTTCTGGCTACCTGCTTCAGCTACTATTCTGATTCTGCCACCCGCTTGATGCCACACCTGCTGCCAGGGGCTCCTACTGCCACCCACCATCTTCAGCTGGTACTGGTATTGCCCCCACCTCCCCACTCTGTCACTGGGCCACTCTGTGGTCTCCTCATGCTGCTGCCACCTCCCCCTATGTGGTCTCCTCATGCTGCTGCCACCTCACTGCTCTGTCACTGGGCCACTCTGTGATCTCCTCATGCTGCTGCCACCCCACCACTATGCCACAAATAAATTCGGATCAAATCTTATCTTTTAGAAAATTCGTTGAACCGACCAAATCAAATTTTTAGAAATTCGCTTAGCTCTAATAATTGTTGAAGTCACTCCATGTATTTTACTTCCAGCCCTTGGCTCTTTAAGTTCCTCTTTATTTGGACCTTTAGCTTGGCAGTGGCACAAAATCTTTCTTAGCTTTTTCTATCAGGCCATCATTGCGGCCAAAAGAGTCCCCCTCCTTTCATAGTGACTCCATTATAACATCACACATTACACTAATAAGTGCAATGTTCTTCGTGGGAATCTTTTTTAAGGCCTATCAAGAGAAAAATAGAGCTGTCATACCGGTGTTCTAATTCTACACTATACAATCCTCATTCTACATTATACAATTGTAATGAGGATTGCCTTGAACTTAACATTTTCCCCTCACATCAGTAGTAAACTGATGTGAATGACCTATCTCTATATGAGGTCTTATAATTTGTGTTAACTGCTACAGAAGGGCAATACTATGTATTTCATTATTAATGGAAAAATATCACCTTACATAAAATTAAACATTGAATTGTGGATGTTAAGGGACTCATTACTGCGGAGGAGGACTTGACCTGCTCTACTCAGAACTCTCATAGAAATGAATAGAGCATGCTAGGAATTATACTTTCACAACAGCTTTAGTGTCGAAGGTTGCTGGCCCCTGCTATATACTGTACATTTATTATTTTCGCTAATATTTTTTCTCTCAGTAAAATGAAATTAAAAGTATTACATAATAAATATTTAATCATTCTGACTTGCTCTACCATTTAGATTTTCATATTTTGCACAAATCATACAGTATATACAGTAGAGAATATCTTAATGTATTAATATTCAACATTATATATATATATATATATATATATATATATATTACATAAAAGTATGCAGCATTCATAATATCATGCAAAATCTATGTGTCAAACTAGAATGATATGTGGTATGCAATCAGTTTCACAAATCAGACAGAAGATGGAGCTGCAATCCCGTATTTTGGAGGCATAAGAAAGTACATAACACAACTCATTACACAATTATGCAGTGTACATTTCAGTTCTGTAGATATTCAGAAACCTATGATTTAAAACACACTGAGCTCATATTATGGAGTGCATTTGATGGCATTAAGTTTCTAATTTAAAACAGCATGATATCTGGAATGTGAGTTATACTTGACTTCAATGAAATGTAATATATGCCTGCATTCTTGATGTGTATTTATGTAACCAGGAAAATGTGTGATCTTTAAGATGATGTGATGGATAATATATTATTGTCCATTCAGTGCTAATCTGATAGAAAAGTACGGTAAAACCCCTTTCACACAATTTTGGTATGCTATATCACAAGTGTGTATTTGAATAGAGGCATCAATTAAAAGCATTTTCTTTTGTAGCTTGCATGTATTTTCATACACTGCAAGCTGTTCTATTTCTTTCTGTGCAAAATCTGTAGTTCTCTGACTTCTTGGAATGCAGCTAGCTGCTCTCGAACACATAATGGGGTGGAAATGAAGTGCACTCCCTCTTACAAAAAAAAAAGTTGTGTCCTTTAACTGGTTGCTATGGGTTACCATTGACTAGAGATGAGCAAATTTTTCAAAAGTTCGATTCACCAGTTCACCGAATTTTTCGGGAAAATTCATATCGATCCGAATATATTTGCGGTGAATTACATTAAAAACGCCTATTTCCTGGCTGTTGAGAACCTTTATAGTGGTGTACAACACTGTGCCTTGCAGTAACACACATAGGGAGTCTGCTTTGGTAATTAAATAATACTGTGAGTCCGTATGACATGGAGATGACAGGCGTCGCTCTTAGAATCACTGCATACTTAACTTATTTGGGCAGTCACAGGGCCAAAACTGACCAAATACGTCAAGTATCAACTCAGCCTTACAGGTAGATGTTAGCGTCAAGAAGAAGTGCACTCCTTTTACCCCTCGTCAGCTGATTTCACATAGATGTCTACAGAACCTGTTCTATCAAGCGCTTATACTAGTAGAGCCCCTGACAGAGTGGAGAGGGTTCAAAAGATCAAAAGGTGGATCCAGCACTGCCAAGTCTAAGTGAATGATGGGTGCTCATCTCCCAGGGGTGGTAAAAGTCCCTGCATCCATAAACAACATGGAGAGTTCAGAAAACAAAAAGGTGGAGACAGCACTTCCAAATGCAGATTGGTTTTAATCCAGATGCAACGTTTCGGCTTAAAAGTTAGCCTTTTTCAAGCATGCTTGAAAAGGCTAACTAAGCAAACGTTGCATCTGGATTAAACCAATCTGCATTGGAAGTGCTGTCTCCACCTTTGTTTTCTGAACTCTCTAGAGTGGAGAGGGTGTCAGTAGTAAGTTTGTGTTGACGTCACTGATTAATTTTCCCCATTCTCTGATCCGTCAGAACTAGAGATGAGCAAATCGAAGCTGACAAAGTGGAATTTGTTTAGAATTTCAGAAAAAATGTGATTCTCAATGAAAGCAAATTTTCGTGTGCTTCGTGGTAGCGAATCGTAATTTTTTCAAACATGGCGGCTACAATAGCAGCTAAAATGGCAGCTACATGTGTAAGGACATGGGGCAAGGAACTCTGGGAAGGCGGGGTTACCCATAATGCCATGCATGCAGCCAATCAGCAGCCAGCCAGCCTGGTGATGTCACAGCCCGATAAATACGGCGCCAACTTAGATTATGCCATTCACAATCGTACTTTGTTCAGGGACAGACGTGTATGCAGGCGCTAGGGAGAGTGAAAGAAAAACTAATTGTTAAAAGAAAAAAAAAGGAAAGAAGCAATTTACTAGTGCAGGGAAAGGATAGTGAGAGGAATCATTTCACAGGCAGAGAGAGTGTGTGCAGATGCTCGGGAAAGTCATAGGAAAATCCTCATTGTGAAAAAGCGATTTACAAGTGAAACATTACTTGGGGATCCAGATAGTCTCAAAATACAGCTCTGTCATTCCAGCAATTAGTTATTGGGGTGCAAGAGCTATGTTTAAAAGCCTTTAGTGGCTGTGGAATAAGATAAATATATACGCAGGTCACTTTTGTTGTTATTTACGCTTGCAGTAATTTCTGGTGAAAGAGTATAGGGGGTATTTCAGTAATGCACAAAACATTTAAAAGCGTATAGGGGCTAATTTAATTAAAAATAAAAAATATATATGCACTGCACTGTTGCAGTTATTTCTGGTGAAACCTTAAAAGGTCATATTTAGAGATGAGCAAACACCTGGAAGTTCGGGTTCGGGAAGTTCGGCCGAACTTCCCGAAAATGTTCGGGTTCGGGATCCGAACTCGACCCGAACTTTATCCCGAACCCGAACCCCATTGAAGTCAATGGGGACCCGAACTTTAGGCACTAAAAGGCTGTAAAATAGTCCAGGAACGGGCTAGAGGGCTGCCAAAGGCAGCAAAATGTAGGTAAATCCCTGCAAACAAATGTGGATAGGGAAATTAAAATAAAATAAATAAAATTTAATCAATATCAATTGGAGAGAGGTCCCACTGCAAGTAATCATGCGTCATATCACCCAACACTGGAGAAGGCCACTTTCAGTTATTTTGGCCCAGCACCCAGACAGAGGAGAGGTTCATTCAACTTTGGGTTTCACCGCAAGATCATGGTAAAGTTAAAAAATGAGGATTCAATAAAGAAGTGCCCCGGAGTACAAGAATACATGGTTGAGGGGAGGCAGTTATAAATCTCTATTCTGCACAAGGGAGGCACAGGTCCTGTGGGATCCATGCCTGGTTCATTTTTATGAACGTCAGCTTGTCCACGTTGGCTGTGGACAGACGGCTGCGTTTGTCAGTAATGACACCCCTGCCGTGCTGAATACACGTTCAGACAAAACGCTGGCCGCCGGGCAGGCCAGCACCTCAAAGCATAAAATGCTAACTCTGGCCACGTGAACAATTTGGAGACCCAGAAATTGAATGGGGCCGAACCATCAGTCAGTACGTGGAGGGTTGTGCAGACGTACAGTTCAACCATGTTAGTGAAATGCTGCCTCCTGCTAACACGTTCCGTATCAGGTGTTGGTGCAGTTAGCTGTGGCGTGGAGACAAAACTTTTCCACATTTCTGCCATGCTAACCCTGCCCTCAGAGGAGCTGGCCGTGACACTGCTGCGATGGCGACCTCCTGCTCCTCCTCTGCCTTCGCCTTGGGCTTCCACCTGTTCCCCTGTGACATTTGGGAATGCTCTCAGGAGCGCGTCTACCAGCGTGCGCTTGTACTCGTGCATCTTCCTATCACGCTCCAGTGCAGGAAGTAAGGTGGGCACATTGTCTATGTACCGGGGATCCAGCAGGGTGGCAACCCAGTAGTCCGCAAGCGTTAAAATGTGGGCAATTCTGCTGTCGTTGCGCAGGCACTGCAGCATGTAGTCGCTCACGTGTGCCAGGCACCCCAGAGGTAAGGACAAGCTGTCCTCTGTGGGAGGCGTATCGTCATCGATCTCCGTATCCCCCAGCCACGCACCAGTGATGGGCCTGAGCTGTGTCGGGTGCCACCCCGCTGTGAACCTGCTTCATCCTCATCCTCCTCCACCTCCTCCTCATCCTCCTTGTCCTCCAGTTGTGGGCCCTGGCTGGCCACATTTGTACCTGGCCTCTGCTGTTGCAAAAACCTCCCTCTGAGCCACTTCTAACAGACTGGCCTGAAAGTGCTAAAAATGACCCCTCATCCTCCTCCTCCTCCTGGGCCACCTCCACTGCCATCATCACCCTTAAGTGTTTTCTCAAGGAGACATAGAATTGGTATTGTAACGCTGTTAACGATGTCATCGCCACTGGCCATGTTGGTGGAGTAATCAAAACAGCGCAAAAGGGGAACATAGGTCTCGCATGGAGGCCCAATCATTGGCTGTGAAGTGGTGCTGTTCCGCAGTGCGACTGACGCGTGCGTGCTGCAGCTGAAACTCCACTATGGCCTGCTGCTGCTCACACAGTCTCTCCAGCATGTGCAAGGTGGAGTTCCAACTGGTGGGCACGTCGCATATGAGGCGGTGAGCGGGAAAGCCAAAGTTCTTCTGTAGCGCAGACAGGCGAGCAGCGGCAGGATGTGAACGCCGGAGCGCGCACATACGGCCCTCACTTTATGCAGCAGCTCTGACATGTCAGGGTAGTTGTGAATGAACTTCTGCACCACCAAATTCAGCACATGCGCCAGGCAAGGGATGTGCGTCAGAGCTGTGATGAGATTTCACCCATTATCGCACACCACCAGGCCGGGCTTGAGGCCCACCGGCAGAAACCACTAGTCGGTCTGTTGTTCAATACCCCGCCACAACTCCTGCGCGGTGTGGGGCCTGTCCCCCAAACATATAAGTTTCAGAATGGCCTGCTGACGTTTACCCGGGCTGTGCTGAAGTTGGTGGTGAAGGTGTGTGGCTGACTGGATGAGCGGGTGGAAGCAGAGGAGGAGGAAGCCGAGTAGGAGGAGGAGGCTACAGGAGGCAAAGAATGATGCCCTGCGATCCTTGGCGGTGAAAGGACGCCACTACATTTACCCAGTGTGCAGTTAGGGAGATATAGCGTCCCTGGCCGTGCTTACTGGTCCACGTATCTGTGGTTAGGTGGACCTTGCCACAGATGGCGTTGCGCAGTGCACACTTGATTTTATCGGATACTTGGTTGTGCTGGGAAGGCACGGCTGTCTTGGAGAAGTAGTGGCGGCTGGGAACAACATACTGTGGGACAGCCATGGACATCAGCTGTTTAAAGCTGTCTGTGTCCACCAGCCTGAATGACAGCATTTCAAAGGCCAGTAGTTTAGAAATGCTGGCATTCAGGCCCAGAGGCTCGAGGGTGGCTAGGTGGGAATTTACGCTTTCTCTCCAAGGTTTGTGAGATGGAGAGCTGAACGCTGCCGTGTGACATGGTGGAGATGCTTGGTGACGCAGGTGGTGGTGTCGGTGGCACATCCTGTTTGGTGGGCGGCAGGTCCAAAGTTCCTCCCGAGGCGGAGGAAGAGGCCGAGGCAGCAGCAGAAGAGGGAGCAGGGGAGCCAGAGTGAGTTCCTTGCTTTTAAGGTGTTTACTCCAATGCAGTTCATGCTTTGCATGTAGATGCCTGGTCATGCAGGTTGTGCTAAGGTTCAGAATGTTAATGCCTCGCTTCAGGCTCTGATGGCACAGCGTGCAAACCACTCGGGTCTTGTCGTCAGCACATTGTTTAAAGAAGTGCCATGCCAGGGAACTCCTTGAAGCTGCCTTTGGGGTGCTCGGTCCTTGGTGGCGGTAGCCAGTAGCAGGCGAACTCTCTTGGCGGCGGCTGGTCTGCTTTTGCCCCTGCTCCCTCTTTTGCTAGGTTGTTGGCTCGGTCTCACCACTGCCTCTTCCTCTGAACTATGAAAGTCTGTGGCATGACCTTCATTCCATGTGGGGTCTAGGACCTCATCGTCCCCTGCATCGTCTTCCACACAGTCTTCCTCCTGACCTCCTGTTCGGTCTGCACACTGCAGAAAGACGCAGCAGTTGGCACCTGTGCTTCGTCATCATCAGAGGCGTGCGGACTCCGATGAGGTGGTATTCCCATGTCCTCATCATCAGGAAACATCAGTGGTTATGCATCAGTGCATTCTATGTCTTCCACCACTTGGGAAGGGCTAGGTGGATTCCCTTGGGAAACCCTGCCAGCAGAGTCTTCAAACAGCATAAGAGACTGCTGCATAACTTGAGGCTCTGACAGTTTCCCTGATATGCATGGGGGTGATGTGACAGACTGATGGGCTTGGTTTTCATGTGCCACCTGTGCGCTTTCTGTGGAAGACTGGGTGGGAGATAATGTTGTGAACGTGCTGGATCCACTGTCGGCCACCCAATTGTCTAGTGCCTGTACCTGCTCAGGCCTTACCATCCTTATAACAGCATTGGGCCCCACCAAATATCGCTGTAAATTCTGGCGGATACTGGAACCTGAGGTAGTTGGTTCACTAGGACGTGTGGCTGTGTCAGAATGGCCACGTCCTCTCCCAGCACCAGAGTGTACATGAACACCACCACGACCGCGTCCACGTCCCTTACTAGATGTTTTCCTCATTGTTACCGTTCACCAAGCACCACAATAAGGAAAAACTATTTGGCCCAATGTATTGATTTCAAATTCAGGCCTTTTTTACAGGCACCTAACACTATCTGCCTATTTGTTTATGAGCGTATTACACTAATCCAGGCACAGCAGTAACCACTGATTTAGGGGAATAACTCTTTTAGGAGCTTGTATATAGGCCCTGGATGAAAGGTATCCTTTTATGGACAGATTTACACTTGGCCTGCAACAGCTGGAACACCAGATTCAGGGTATTGCTATTTTGGCAGATTAATTTCACCCCAGAACAAAATATATGTTTTGGCGGACAATATGAAACCTGGCCTGCAACAGCTGGGGCGCCAGTTTCAGGGTATTGCTATTTTGGCAATTGAATTTCACCACAGAAAATAATCTATCCTTTGCCAGACAGCAGACAGTATTATACTTGGCTAGCCAAAGCTGGAACACCAGATTTAGGGGATTGGTATTTGGGCAATTGTATTTAACCCCTTAATAAAATATAGAAATTGCTATCCTGAGTTTCTAGGGGTGACAATTAGCACAGCCAAGCCCCTGATGTAGGATATAGCAAAAAAAAAAAAACTAGTATTGATTGATTGATGATCAACCCTGAAAATAGGTGACAGAAAAACGTTCTGTGCAGCCTAAAAACTGTGAGCAAGTAACTAGCAGAAGTTCTAACATTCACAGCTGTAGATCGATCCGTTCATTAGGTGCTGTTGCTGACTTTACCCTGCCTAATCTCGCCCTGACAGAAGCTGCGTCCTCTCCCTACACTAATCAGAGCAGTGTGACGTGCGGCGCTACGTGACTCCAGCTTAAATAGAGGCTGGGTCACATGCTTCACTGGCCAATCACAGCCATGCCATTAGTAGGCATGGCTGTGATAGGCTCTTAGAGCAAGAAGTAAACGCTAGCTGATTGGCTGCTGTGCAGCCCTTCAGAAAGCGGGAAGTAATGGACGAACAATTAACCCGAACCCAAACTTTTTGAAAATGTCTGGGTCCGGGTCCATGTCCCGGACACTCCAAAATATGGTACGAACCCGAACGATGCTCGAACTGTTCGCTCAACACTACTAAGGACGCTGTCTTGACTAGGAATCAACCAATCAATATCTTTTGAAGAGCAAACATTTATCCAAGTCTGCCATGCAGCCGAATAAGCGGCCCAAGTTGATGGTGCTAAAAATCCTCTTATCACTTCTTGGATCAAGGCCAAAATGTTGTCCATAAACGTGTTGGGAATTAATTTCACCCCAGAACAAAATATATGTTTTGGCGGACACTATGAAACCTGGCCTGCAACAGCTGGGACACCAGATTCAGGGTATTGCTATTTTGGCAGATTAATTTCACCCCAGAACAAAATATATGTTTTGGCGGACACTATGAAACCTGGCCTGTAACAGCTGGGACACCAGATTCAGGGTATTGCTATTTTGGCAAGTGAATTACACCCCAGAACAAAATATATGTTTTGGCGAACACTATGAAACCCGACCTGCAACAGTTGGGACACCAGATTCAGGGTATTGCTATTTTGGCAAATTAATTTCACCCCAGAACAAAATATATGTTTTGGCGGACAATATGAAACCTGGCCTGCAACAGCTGGGACACCAGATTCAGGGTATTGCTATTTTGGCCAATTAATTTCACCCCAGAACAAAATATATGTTTTGGCGGACACTATGAAACCTGGCCTGCAACAGTTGGGACACCAGATTCAGGGTATTGCAATTTTTGGCAAATTAATTTCACCCCAGAACAAAATATATGTTTTGGCGGACACTATGAAACTTTTCCTGCAACAGCTGGGACACCAGATTCAGGTTATTGCTATTTTGGCAATTGAATTTCACCACAGAAAATAATCTATCCTTTGCCAGACAGCAGACAGTATTATACTTGGCTAGCCAAAGCTGGAACACCAGATTTAGGGGATTGGTATTTGGGCAATTGTATTTAACCCCTTAATAAAATATAGAAATTGCTATCCTGAGTTTCTAGGGGTGACAATTAGCACAGTCAAGCCCCTGATGTAGGATATAGCAAAAAAAAAAAAACTAGTATTGATTGATTGATGGAGTTGGTGGCAGCTTGTTCTGGTGCACCATAAGTCACAAAATGGCCGCCGATCAACCCAGAAAATAAGTGACAGAAAAACGCTCTGTGCAGACTAAAAACAGTGAGCAAGTAACTAGCAGAAGTTCAAACATTCACAGCTGTAGATCGATCCGTTCATTAGGTGCTGTTGCTGACTTTACCCTGCCTAATCTCACCCTGACAGAAGCTGCATCCTCTCCCTACACTAATCAGAGCAGTGTGACGTGCGGCGCTACATGACTCCAGCTTAAATAGAGGCTGGGTCACATGCTGCACTTGGCCAATCACAGCCATGCCATTAGTAGGCATGGCTGTGATAGGCTCTTAGGGCAAGAAGTAAAACACTAGCTGATTGGCTGCTGTGCAGTCCTTCAGAAAGCGGGAAGTAATCGACGAACAATTAACCTGAACCCAAACTTTTTGAAAATGTCCGGGTTCGGGTCCATGTCCCGGACACTCCAAAATTCGGTACGAACCCGAACGATGCTCGAACTGTTCGCTCAACACTACTAAGGACGCTGTCTTGACTAGGAATCAACCAATCAATATCTTTTGAAGAGCAAACATTTATCCAAGTCTTCCATGCAGCCGAATAAGCGGCCCATGTTGATGGTGCTAAAAATCCTCTTATCACTTCTTGGATCAAGGCCAAAATGTTGTCCATAAACGTGTTGGGAATGGGATTCCTATGGTGTTCGCTCGTGGAGCCAGTTGTCTGAACCTGATGAGATCCTGTCGAGATAGAGAATCTGCGATATGATTAGTGTCTCCTACTAAATTTTCTGGCTTTCAACCAAATATTGTTACGCAAGCAAAGTAACACCACTTGCCTCAGTACATTAACCACCTGTTCAGATTTAGAAGAAAGGCAGTTAATAGAGAACACTACATCTTTATTGTCTGAAAAAGAATAATTCTTTTGTTAGCAAATTCTTTATGCCAGATAGTAAGAGCCACTAATACTGGAAAGAGCTCCAATAAAGTAATATTCTTTAAA
Source organism: Bufotes viridis (assembly GCA_033119425.1). Lineage (NCBI taxonomy): Eukaryota > Metazoa > Chordata > Amphibia > Anura > Bufonidae > Bufotes > Bufotes viridis. Next base: position 278,806,362 of record CM065592.1, read on the forward strand.
ATTGCGTGGTTCCATTCAGTAGACCATCTCTCGGCCGACCAGCTGTTGTTAAAAACGCTCCATATCCTACCGAACTAGCTGCGTCAGTGAAAAGTGATAAAGCATTAGAGCCTACAAATTCTTCTTGCCAGATTGTACGACCGTTACATTTGCTCAAAAATTGACACCAGATTGCCAAGTCTTGTTTTTAACTGCTTTGTGATTCTAATCTGTGAAAGGGGAGATTTCTTGCCCCTGGTTGCAGCATAAATCCTTTTAGAAACGACCCTACCCATAGGAATTACTCTTTAAATAAATTTTAGGGACCCCAGGATAGATTGTAACTTCTTAAGAGTAGTCTTCTTTGCATGTAACAAAGATTCAAAAATAGTTTTAGTGGAATTTATTTTTCTTCTGGAATACTGAATATCATTTTCTCGGAATCTATTACAATACCCAAAAATGTAATAGCAGTTGTAGGAAATACTGTTTTATCCTCGGCCAATGGGATATTAAACAACTTGGACACTTTGCATGAATTTGCTAAATACATTTCACAGTCTGGGGAATCAGATTTACCTATAAATAAGAAGTCATCAAGGTAATGTAAAATGTGACCTTCTGAAGAATTAAATTCTACAACCCATTAAATAAATGTTGAAAATGCCTCGAAATATCTTCAAGAAAAAGTGAACCCCATAGGAAGAGCCCTGTCGAAAAATATTGACCTAAAAATTGGAAACCCAATGAATTATAACCCAATGGGTCAATTGGTAAAAGGCAGAAAGCAGACTTGATATCAGTTTTTGCTAGAAGGGACCTATGACCAGTTAACCTTAAAATTTTCAAAGCATGGTCAAAACCGATACAAAATTTTTATCCATCTGATCATTCAATGAGTTATCTTTAGGATATTGTGACAGTCCGTTATTTAGCTCACCTTTCAGAGGTGAAAAGGTAGGGGATTAGTCAGATTATTTCGCACAAGGAGACCTCAGGAGACAGAAGTTCATTTCAACTGGTGTCCTGCCAGCTTTATTTCGCAGGTTGCATCAAAACACAAAACATAAACGGAACACCTAGCCTTCTCCACGCTCTAACTAAACAATAGGTCCCTCTCTAGGATGTGGCTGAGCTATCCTCAGTCCACCCAAAATAAACACGCTGTCTGAACAGCAACCTGTGATACTTGCAGTTTGCAGGCTCTGGACCTTCAGGGTCCCTCAGTGAGATGTGGCTTCTCTCACTCCCAGGAAGTTCTGAGCAAGTGTGTTGTCAGCCCAGTTATCTAGCAACTCCCCAGGTGCAGCTCATCAGGACCCAGGCTTAGGTTTTTAACCCTTTCCTAAATAACTTTCTTCAGCATATGATAGGAACCTAGGAGACATATATATACCCTCAATTACTTCTAACGCATTGGTTTGCAGTTAGAAGGGTTTTGAAAATCCGGACATACCAGTACCAGCTGGGAGCACAGGGCTTGTTTCAAGGATTGGAATGCCCTCTCGGCCTCTGGGGTCCATTTTATCATCACAGGATTTTTCTATTTTGTAAGATCGGTTAAGGGAACCGCCCTAGATGCAAAATTAGGGATACACCTTCTGTAATACCCTGCAATTCCAAAAACAACCTCACTTGCTTCTTGTTTAGGGGTCTAGGCCAGTTTTGTATTGCGTCTGTTTTGTTTAGCTGGGGTTTGATCAGACCTCGCCCAATGGTGTATCCCAAATACTTGGCTTCTTCCAAGCCAATGGCACAATTTTTAGGGTTTGCAGTGAGACCCGCCTGTCTTAGTGAATCCATGACCGCCTGCACTTTTTGTAGGTGAGACTCCCAGTCGCTACTGTAAATTACTACATCATCCAGATATGCTGATGTATAACCAATATGTGGCCTTAGAATCCTATCCATCCCTGAAATGTTGCCGTGGCCCCATGGAGGCCAAATGGCAAACTAATGTACTGGAAATGACCGCTGGGTGCAGAAAAAGCAGTCTTTTCCTTGGCCCTTTCAGTTAGCGGAATTTGCCAGTACCCTTTTGGTAAGTCCAATGTTGTTAAGTACAGATCACTACCCAGCTTGTCTATTAGTTCGTCTACTCTCGCCATTGGGTAGACATCAAACTTTGAGACCGAGTTTAACTGGCGATAGTTATTACAGAACCTGATGGACCCATTACCTATTACCCCTAGGTCTAACATATTGTTAATCTCTTGGGTAATGACCTCGCGCCTCGCTCGGGGACCCGGCAGGGCTTAATCTTCACCTTAACACTGGGTTCTGTGACAATATCGTGTTTTATCACATGAGTGAGGGCTGGGAGTTCTGAGAAGAAATCTTTATTTCTCATTATGAATTCCTGTGATTCCTGTTTTTGATGGGGAAACAGTGACTCAGCAATTCTAACCTCAGGTATGGTGTAGCTTTGTGGTACCGAGTTTACCACCAGAGCTTCCCTATCTTTCCAGGGCTTAAGTTAATTCAAGTTAATAGGATAGTTCTGTTCAGGTTTTCTCTTCCTGGGCTGATGAACTAGATAGTTTACCTCGCTTACCTTTTTAATAATTGTGAAGGGCCCTTGCCATTTTGGTAAGAATTTGCTCTCTAATGTGGGTATTAATACAAGCACCTGGTCCCCCGGACTAAAATTACGCAGTTTCACACTCCGGTTATATATTCTATTTTGGGCATGACTGCCTTGATCCGGTCCTGCATCAGTGATACATGCTCAATTTCACTGCAGTACGGGGTAGATTCTTGCTCCCACGTTTCTTTAGCTACGTCGAGTAGCCCTCGGGTCTGCCTGCCATACAGAAGTTCAAAGGGTGAAAACCCCGTAGACGATTGAGGTACTTCTCGTATGGCAAACAGTGAATAAGGAAGTAGGCAATCCCAATCCCTCCCATCCTTAGCAATCACTTTTCTCAACATGTTTTTAAGAGTTTTATTGAATCTTTTCCACCAATCCATCCATTAGAGGATGGTAGACTGAGGTTCGTATATGCTTTACCCTTAATAGCCGACATAATTATTTGGTCACCCTGGACATAAATGGGGTGCCCTGATACGTTAAGATCTCTTTAGTGATCCCAACCGTACTAAACACCTGGACCAGCTTCTTGGCTATGGTCTTTGCCGTCATATTTTTAATGGAATAGCTTCTAGATATCTGGTAGTCTAGGATCACCAGTATGTACTGATGTCCGCAAGCTGATTTCACAATAAGGCCTACCAGATGCATAGCTATTCGTTCGAATGGCACTTCCACAATGGGTAAGGGTACCAGTGGGCTTCTAAAGTTAGGGGACATACTGTATATTGGCACTCGGGACAAGACGCACAGTAATCCCGTACCTCTGCTACTAGCCCTGCCCAAAAGAAACACATTAAAATTCGTTCTTTTGTCTTTTCCAACCCAAGATGTCCCCCTAACAAATGACCATGTTGTAGATCCAAGACAATCTTCCTAAATGGCTTGGGAACTATCAGTTGTTCTACGATGTCTTCACCTTGCTTGTCCATCTGATACAGTAATTTATTTTGCATCGCGATATGGGGATAAGCAAGCATGACATCTGGGTAAACCAGTACTCCATTTATTAATTTTACGATTTCCCGGGCCTGGAACCAATGGAGCGGGTTTATCAACCTTTTTAGGGGTCCCAATAGAACAAACCCCTTTGGCAAACATCAATTTCATATTTGGCATAGTACTCATATCACACTGCATGAGTTCTAGGTTTAGTGGACAGTTAGCAGCAATATGTCCTGGTCCCTTACACTGAAGCATTTGATACGTTATGGTCTCAGAAAATCCGACTTGGACCTTTCGGAGCGTTCCGGCCAGAGTTCAGCTTTGGACCTTGTGTCCCTTTTAGGGGCCCCACCCTAAAGCACCCCTCTGCCGGGCACTTTCTTGTGTTAGGCGGGGCTTTTGTATCAGGTCCTCTGCCGCAGCATATCTTTCAACCAGAGAAACCAACTCATCTGCGCTGTTAGGGTCACCGTGGGTAACCGACTTGCATATTTCAGGTGTACGGGCTCTAAGATACCTGTACACTACCACACATTGGACAACCTCTGGAGCCGATAGAACATCTGGTTGTAACCACTTCTTGGTTAAGTGTACCAAGTCGTACATTTGGGAGCAAGCTGGTTTGTCTGCCTAAAAACCCAATGGTGCACTCTTTGGGCCCGAACCGACAAAGTAACTCCTAAACAGGCCAAAATCTCCACTTTCAGCTTACAGTAATCCTGAGCATTGGCAGGATACAAATCATAATAAGACTTCTGAGCCTCTCCACTCAGAAAGGGGGCTATCAACCCCGCCCAATGGTCTGGTAGCCACCTTTCATGCTCAGTGGTGTGCTCAAAGGTCATCAAATAAGCCTCCACATCATCCGTGGCAGCCATCTTTTGGAGGTAGTTCCCAGCACATATGTTCTTTTCCCCATGGGACCACTTTTAGTTTACCCAGGGTCTGGTCTGCAAAGCGCTGCACCACCTCAGTCAAAGCAACACAATCTTTGTTTTGCATCTCAGTAAGAGCGGTAAGTTGCATTGCCATAGACCGCGCCAGTTCCTCTGTCTGCCGATTAGCTTCTTGCTGCACTTTGTTTACATGTTGCTGGGCCACAGTGGCTTGCAGCAAAGCTTTTAACATATCCTCCATGTCAGGAGTCTTTCTCTGCAGCAACGTAGCAGGTTTTACCCAGGACATAAACCTGTTACCAAACGGAACACCTAGCCTTGTCCAGGCTCTAACTAAACAACAGATCCTCTCTAAGACGTGGCTGAGCTATCCTCAGTCCACCCAAAATAAAACATGCTGTCTGAACAACAACCTGTGATACTTGCAGTTTGCAGGCTCTGGACTTTCAGGGTCCCTCAGTGATATGTGGCTTCTCTCACTCCCAGGAAGTTCTGAGCAAGTGTGTTGTCAGCCCAGTTATCTAGCAACTCCCCAGGTGCAGCTCATCAGGACCCAGGCTTAGGTTTTTAACCCTTTCCTAAATACCTTTCTTCAGCATATGCTAGGAACCTGGGATACACATATATACCCTCAATTACTTCACCCTGTGAGACACCACACTATGATAGGTGATGGATAGAGTTGAACGAACACCTGGATGTTCGGGTTCGAGAAGTTCGTCCAAACTTCCCGAAAATGTTCGGGTTCGGGATCCGACCTCGACCGGACGTTCACCCCGAACCCGAACCCGAACCCTATTGAAGTCAATGGGGACCTGAATTTTGGGCACTAAAAGGCTGTAAAATAGCCCAGGAAAGGGCTAGAGGGCTGCAAAAGGCAGCAGAATGTAGGTAAATCCCCTGCAAACAAATGTGGATAGGGAAATGACTTAGAATAAAATAAAATAAATAAAAATTAACCAATATCAATTGGCAACTTGGAGGAGGAGGAGGTGGAATAGGAGATTTGGGTGGCATCAGGTGGGAATGCTATGGGAGTTGATGTTCTCATCACAGCCAAAAAGGATTCATGTCTGCCTGCAGTGCCACAGGCCTCATTCACAGACTCAGGGCCATGGCACCCGCAAAGAGGAGAGCGGTCCCAGTAACAGCAACACAGGCCTCAGGTCAACCTGCAATGGAAAAGGCCATTATCATTTATGTAGGCCCCTGACACCCAGAAAGAGGAGAGGCAATTTGACAGTAAAAAGAGTTTAATGTCTCTCACCCAGACAGCAAGCAATTAAACAGAATCTAGGCCACTGACACCCAGACAATGGGGCGGTCATTAGACAGTAAAAAGTGTTAAATGTCTGCCACCAAGACAACAACCAAGTACGTGAAATTTAGGCCCCAGACACCCAGACAATGGGGCGCTCATGACAGTAAAAAGAGTTTAATATCTCCCACCAAGACAACAAATGATTAAACGACATATAGACCCCTGACACTCAGACAATGGGGCGGCCATTAGACAGTAAAAAGTGTTAAATGTTTGCCACCAAGACAGCAAGCAAGTATGTGAAATTTAGGCCCCTGTCATCCAGACAATGGGGCGGTCATGACAGTTAAAAGAGTTTAATATCTCCCACCAAGAGAACAAATGATTAAACGACATATAGGCCCCTGACACCCAGACAATGGGGCAATCATTAGACAGTAAAAGTGTTAAATGTTTGCCACCAAGACAGCAAGCAAGTACGTGAGAGTTAGGCCCCTGACACCCAGACAGAGGAGAGAGGTCCCATAGCAGCAAAAGAGGCATCATGTCACCCACCAACAGAGAAGGACACTTTTAGTTATTTAGGCCCCAGCACCCAGACAGAGGAGAGAGGTCCCAAAGCAGAGAATCAGGCTTCATGTCACCCACCAATGTAGAAGTCCACTTTCAGATATTTAGGCCCTGGCACCCAGACGGAGGAAAGGTTCATTCAACTTCGGGTTGCCCCGCAAAATAATGGTAAAATTAAAAAGAGGATTCAATACAGAAGTGCTCTGGAGTACAAGAATATATGGTTGAGGGAAAGTAGTTATAAATGTCTATTCTGCACAAGGGATGGACAGGCCCTGTGGGATCCATGCCTGGTTCATTTTTATGAACGTCAGCTTGTCCACGTTGGCTGTGGACAGACGGCTGATTTTGTCAGTGATGACGCCACCTGCCCTGCTGAATACACGTTCAGACAAAACGCTGGCTGCCCAGCACCTCCAAGGCATAAAAGGCTAGCTCTGGCCACGTGGACAATTTGGAGACCCAGAAGTTGAATGGGGCCGAACCATCAGTCAGTACGTGGAGCGGTGTGCACATGTACTGTTCCACCATGTTAGTGAAATGCTTCCTCCTGCTAACACGTTCCGTATCAGGTGGTGGTGCAGTTAGCTGTGGCGTAGAGACAGAACTTTTCCACATCTCTGCCATGCTAACCCTGCCCTCAGAGGAGCTGGCTGTGACACAGCTGCGTTGGCGACCTCTTGCTCCTCCACTGCCTTTGCTTGGGCTTCCACTTGTTCCCCTGTGACATTTGGGAATGCTCTCAGTATCGCGTCTACCAGCGTGTGCTTGTACTCGCGCATCTTCCTATAATGCTCCAGTGCAAGAAGTAAGGTGGGCACATTGACTTTGTACCGGGATCCAGCAGGTTGGCAACTCAGTAGTCCGCACACGTTAAAATGTGTGCAACTCTGCTGTTGTTGCGCAGGCACTGCAGCATGTAATCGCTCATGTGTGCCAGGCTTCCCAGAGGTAAGGACAAGCTGTCCTCTGTGGGAGGCGTATCGTCATCGTTCTCCATTTCGGCCCAGCCAGGCACCAGTGATGGGCCTGAGCTGCTTTGGATGCCATCCCGCTGTGAACATGCTTCATCCTCATCCTCCTCCACTTACTCCTCATCCTCCTTGTCCTCCAGTTGTGGGCCCTGGCTGGCCACATTTGACCTGGCCTCTGCTGTTGCAAAAACTCCCTCTGAGCCACTTCTAAGAGACTGGCCTGAAAGTGCTAAAATGACCCCTCATCCTCCTCCTCCTCCTGGGCCACCTCCTCTTCCATCATCACCCTTAGCGTTTTCTCAAGGAGACATAGAAGTGGTATTGTAACGCTGATAACGGTGTCATCGCCACTGGCCATGTTGGTGGAGTACTCAAAACAGCGCAACAGGGCACATAGGTCTCGCATGGAGGCCCAATCATTGGCTGTGAAGTGGTGCTGTTCCGCAGTGCGACTGACGCATGCGTGCTGCAGCTGAAACTCCACTATGGCCTGCTGCTGCTCACACAGTCTCTCCAGCATGTGCAAGGTGGAGTTCCAACTGGTGGGCACGTCGCATATGAGGCGGTGAGCGGAAAGCCGAAGTTCCGCTGTAGCGCAGACAGGCGAGCAGTGGCAGGATGTGAACGCCGGAAGCGCGCACAGACGGCCCTCACTTTATGCAGCAGCTCTGACATGTCAGGGTAGTTGTGAATGAACTTCTGCACCACCAAATTCAGCACATGCGCCAGGCAAGGGATGTGCGTCAGAGCTGTGATGAGATTTCGCCCATTATCGCACACCACCAGACCGGGCTTGAGGCCCACCGGCAGCAAACACTCGTCAGACTGTTGTTTAATACCCCGCCTCAACTCCTGCGCAGTGTGGGGCCTGTCCCCAAATATATCCGATTAGGAGGACGAGGCTACAGGAGGCAAAGAATGATGCCCTGCGATCCTTGGAGGCGGAAGGATATGCGCCAACGAACTCTCCGCCTGGGGCCCAGCCGCCACTACATTTACCCAGTGTGCAGTTAGGGAGATATAGCGTCTCTGGCCGTGCTTACTGGTCCACGTATCTATGGTTAGGTGGACCTTGCCACAGATGGCGTTGCGCAGTGCACACTTGATTTTATCGGATACTTGGTTGTGCAGGGAAGGCACAGCTTTAATGGAGAAGTAGTGGCGGCTGGGAACAACATACTGTGGGACAGCCATCGCCATCAGCTGTTAGAAGCTGTCTGTGTCCACCAGCCTAAATGACAGCATTTCAAAGGCCAGTAGTTTACAAATGCTGGCATTCAGGCCCAGGGCTCGAGGGTGGCTAGGTGGGAATTTACACTTTCTCTCCAAGGTTTGTGAGATGGAGAGCTGAATGCTGCCGTGTGACATGGTGGAGATGCTTGGTGACAGAAGTGGTGGTGTTGGTGGCACATCCTCTGTTTGGTGGGTGGCAGGTGCCAACATTCCTCCAGAAGCGGAGGAAGAGGCCGAGGCAGCAACAGAAGAGGGAGCAGAGGGAGCCAGAGTGAGTTCCTTGCTTTTAAGGTGTTTGCCCCATTGCAGTTCATGCTTTGCATGTAGATGCCTGGTCATGCAGGTTGTGCTAAGGTTCAGAACATTAATGCCTCGCTTCAGGCTCTGATGGCACAGTGTGCAAACCACTCGAGGCTTGTTGTCAGCACATTGTTTGAAGAAGTCTCATGCCTGGAAACTCATAGAAGCTGCCTTTGGGGTGCTCGGTCCCTGGTGGCGGTGGCCAGTAGCAGCCGAACTCTATTGGCGGCGGCTGTTCTGCTTTTGCCCCTTCTCCCTCTTTTGCTACGCTGTTGGCTCGGTCTCACCACTGCCTCTTCCTCTGAACTATGAAAGTCAGTGGCACGACCTTTATTCCATGTGGGGTCTAGGACCTCATCGTCCCCTGCATCATCTTCCACCCTGACCTCCTGTTCGGTCTGCACACTGCAAAAAGACGCAGCAGTTGGCACCTGTGTTTCGCCATCATAAGAGACGTGCGGACTCTGATGAGGTGGTATTCCCATGTCCTTATCATCAGGAAACATAAGTGGTTATGCATCAGTGCATTCTATGTCTTCCACCACTGGGAAGGGCTAGGTGGTTTCCTTGGGAAACCCTGCCAGCAGAGTCTTCAAACAGCATAAGAGACTGCTGCATAACTTGAGGCTCAGACAGTACCTGATATGCATGAGGGTGATGTGATAGACTGAAGGATTGGATTTCAGGTGCCACCTGTGCGCTTTCTGCAGAAGACTGGGTGGGAGATAATGTTGTGAACGTGCTGGATCCACTGTCGGCCAGCCAATTGAATAGCACCTGTACTTGCTCAGGCCTTACCATCCTTAGAACGGCATTGGCCACTATCAAATATCGCTGTAAATTCTGGCGGGTACTGGAACCTGAGGTAGTTGGTTCACTAGGACATGTGGCTGTGGCAGAACGGCCACGTCCTCTCCCAGTACCAGAGGGTCCACTAACAACACCACGACCATGTCCGCCTCCCTTACTAGATGTTTTCCTCATTGTTACCATTCACCACAATAAGAAAAAATTATTTGGCCCAATGTATTGAATTCAAATTCAGGCCTTTTTTTGCAGGCAACTAACACTATCTGGCTATCTATTTATGTACCGTATTACACTAATCCAGGCACAGCAGTGTAACGGCTACCCAGACGTGAGGGGTATCAGCCATGGCGACGTCCTTTTCCCGAGCAGTCGCCGAACAGAGTAATGGTACGATAGATCCCTCAAAGAACGAGACGAGGCTACGTTTCGGAAGGACAAGCAGAACTTCTTTATTGGATGGCAAAGCTTGGCCTTTGATGCAAGTCTTCCAGCAAGGGCTACTCCCCGGAGACCTGATAGAGGACAGGCACACACAATTCAGTGACCAATCAACATACAGCCAGATATATCACAACCCCACATGCATGGTCCATTGTGCTTGCTGATTAGGTCACAGGCAATGTCCATTGTAAATGTTGATTAGGTCACAGGCAATGTCCATTGTGAATGTTGATTAGGTCACAGGCAATGTCCATTGTGAATGCTAACTGTCACTGGGGCCATAGTCACAGGGTAAGAGGCTGACAAGCAGGCCTCTCCAACTCCCAGTCACAAAGGTGCTTTTGTCATGCATCTTCCCTCCCAGGGGAAGACTAACCACGTACCTGACCTCCTGTCGGTCAGTACCTGAGTTAGACGAGCAGCCCACCCACAACCGAGTTCTGCATCTGTAGTTCGTAAGTGTCCAGCTTTGTTGGGTCTGTCCTAGGCTGCAGAGGATACGGCTTCTGCCCCTGATCTCCCTTGTGTTCCTAGGCAGGGAGCTGTAGGTACGGGGTGGGCAGAGGCCGACTGCACTCGTGGAACACGCAGACCCGGATTGAACGTTCGGGTCAACTTGGGGCTGTCCGGTCTGCTGTTAGGGTAAAAGTTCTGTTTGCCTGGACAGTCCATCTGCATTCTCATTGAATCTGCCGGGCGGTATTGGATGAAAAATTGTAGGGTTGCTGGGCCAAGCTCCATCTCATCCATCGCTCATCCATCGCTCATTATCCCCAGATACTCGGTTTAGCCATACTAGTGGGTTATGGTCCGTGATCAGGGTGAATTTCTGACCATACAGGTAGGGTGTGAGTTTCTTTAGAGCCCAAACCAGGGCTAAACATTCTTTTCCACTGCCGCGTAACTCACTTCCCTGGGTAATAACTTTCTACTCCGGTACGCGACAGGGTGCTCTCCTCCATCATCCCCGATCTGGATTAGAACTGCCCCCAGTCCGTACATGGACCCATCTGTATGAACGACAAATCTTCTGTTAGGGACGGGGGCAGATAGAACAGGTGCGTTGATCAAGGCTTGTTTCAAAGTTTGGAAGGCTGTTTCACAGGCAGGAGACCACAGGACTATCCTAGGCGAATTCCTTTTGTCAAATCGGTCAGAGGTTTAGCGATGGCACTATAGTCAGGGACAAATTTCCTGCAATATCCTGCTGTCCCTAAGAATGCCAATACCTGGGTCTTAGTGTGGGGTGTGGGCCAATTGGCTACAGCCTCAACCTTAGCGGGTTCTGGCCGTTGTTTCCCACACCCCACTCTGTGTCCCAAGTACTGGACTTTGGCCATCCCGAAATTACTTTTCTCTGGTTTCAGTGTTAGCCTGCGGCCCTAATCTGATCCAGTACAGCCTCAACATGCCTCAGGTGTTCCCCCATGTCTCACTGTAGATTGCAATGTCATCCAGGTACGCGCAAGCGAAATCCTGGAAGCCATCAAGAAGACGGTCCACTAAGCGCTGAAATGTAGCTGGGGCGTTTTCATCCCAAATGGCATGACCTTGAACTGGTATAAGCAAAATGGGGTGACAAACGCCGACTTAGGGATAGCCTCCTTGGCCAGGGGAATCTGCCAATACCCTTTGCACAGATCGATGGTGGTCAGATAGCGTCCCCTGACAATACGATCCAGCAGTGCGTCTACCCGGGCATGGGGTATGCATCTGTCACGGGTCTGTCATTGAGGCGTCAATAATCAACACAGAACCGGGTCTTTCTGTCCTTTTGGGGACTAGGACAACGGGTAAAGCCCAGGGACTGTCGAACGGCTCTATAACCCCAGTCTTAACATCTCTTGTATCTCCTTCCTCATCTCCTCCTTTACTGCTTCAGGGATTCTGTAGGGAGTCTGTCTGAGCGGGTTTTGTCCTGGGGTCTCTACGTAGTGAGTCGCTAAGGAGGTGTACCCTGGCTCCTGGAAAACGCCAACCCTTTCTCAGTTAACAATTGTCGGATCTGCCCCTTTCTGCGGGGTTAACCGCTCCCTAGCTGTATTGTATTGAGCAGGGTTTTTGGCTCTGAGTCGGCTAATAGATCTGGGATAGGCAAGCTGTCAGGGTCTTCAGTGGCTGGGATACATATGGCTGCTACATCTTCTGGCCTTTCTTGATACCTTTTAACAGGTTTACATGAAAGAATTTCTGGATCCTCTCGTCTTTGCTGCTGGCAATTACATATGCAGTATCGCAGACTTGTGCTACTACTTTGTAAGGGCCCTGCCAGGAGGTCTGGAGCTTATTCTCTTTAACAGGCCTAAGCACCAGAACCTTCTGACCCTCTTGAAACTTTCTCTGACGGGAACCCTGATCGTACTAATGTTTCTGACGGCCCTGGGCCGCCTGGAGGTGTTCTCGGGCCATCCTGGCTAGGTGCCCCATGCGGTCCCGCATCTCCAGCACATATGGTACAATGAGAACACCTCATGTTCTATCTCTCCCTCCCAGTTCTCTCAGATGAGGTCGAGGGGCCTCGCACCCTCCGTCCATAGAGCAGCTCGAATGGGGAGAACCCTGTGGATTCTTGCGGTACCTCTCGATAGGCAAACAAGAGGTGCAAGAATCGCTCCCGGTCTCTGTATTCCGCCGTAAAGGTCCGCAGCAATTGCTTTAGGGTACCATTAAAGCGTCTCACAGAGACCGTTAGTCTGCGGGTGGTACGGCGAACTAAGCAGGGTCTTAATACCGCAGACCTTCCATAACTGTTGGGTTAGGGTCTGTGGTAAACTGAGTCCCTCTGTCGGATAGGATTTCCTGAGGAAATCCCATTCTAGTGAATATCCCGACGAGAGCATCGGCAACAGTGTCCGCCTGGATATTCGTCAGAGCAACGGCTTCTGGTTAGCGGGTAGCATAGTCCACCACGGTAAGAATATACTTCTTACCAGAGGGACTGGGGTTTGGTAGGGGTCCGACTAGGTCGACGGCCACCCTGCTAAAGGGTTCCTCGATCACGGGCATAGGTGACAGTCGAGCTTTAGGATGATCCCCTCTCTTCCCTACCAGTTGGCATACAGGTGCTGCAGTAGCGCCGCACATCTTTCGAGATCCCCGGCCAAAAGAAGGTCTGGGTGATCCTATAGGTGGTGCGGTTACCCCTTAGATGCCCTGCCAACGGGATGTTGTGGCCAATTCGGAGAAGTTCCAACGGGTACTTTCTGGGTACCACTAGCTGGCGCTATTGCGAAGTACCACAGCCTCTCTTTCTGCCTTCAGTCAATCTATATAACCTGTCACCATCCCATATAAAACATTCCCACTCATCCCCACTACTGTCTGCTAATTCTCGATACTTTTGGAGGGTGGGGTCCTCTAGTTTCCTCCCAAACTCCTCTGGGGTGTCCCAAGCTATGGGTCTCCCTACTGTAGTGGGGTTAAAGGTCGGTTCTTGGCTTACCTGGGTCTCCCGGCCTGTTGTAGGATTATCGGCGATACGGGTCTGTGAGCGGGTGGTCACGGGACAAGCAGCGGCTGGAGTAGGTAAATAAGTCAGAGGGCCAATTTCGTTGCCCAACACAACCTCGGCCGGCAGGTTATCCATGATGCCAACTGTGGTCTTTCCCGACCCGACTCCCCAGTCTAAGTGCACCTGGGAGGTGGGTAAGCGAAATACAGCCCCCAGCGACCCGGACAGCAACTGTGCGAGTGGACACATTTTGCGGCTTTAATAGATGTTTCTGAATCAAAGTGATGGTAGCCCCGGTATCTCTTAGGCCTTGTGCTACTTGTCCATTCACAAGTACCTCCTGGCGGTGATGCTGACAGTTATCTGGAGAGGCGGCTTGAATTGGATCTGCCTCATACAAGATTCCCAGACATACCTCAGGGCCCACCTCGGTCTCGGAGGCAGTGGGCCGCAGAGGGACGTGATGGAGTGGCCTCTGTGTTGGGTGTTATGCGTCTCCAGTTGTGATTTGTAGATCCCAAAGGGCAATAACGAGCAATATGTCCCGTGTTGCTGCAGCGATGACACGTCACCCTAGACGAATCCCGGGGTAGTTGTTAGACCCCTGAGGGCGTGGTGGTCCTGGCGGTACTGGAGCCCGAAACTCTGGGCGTGGGGTAATGGTTGGGGCACGTGGTTCTACCTTTGCGACAGTCGTGTAGTACCCTGGCTTACTTTCCTCGTCTCGCGTACTCATCTGCTAGCCGAGCCGCCTCATTTAAGTTAGCAGGACGGCGATCTCGTCTTGTATATCCGCGGCCAGATCTTGGAAGAAATGTTCCATTAGGAACAGCTGCAGTACTTCCTCTCCGGTGTTGGCCTTGCACCCTTGGACCGAATGTGATGCCACCCTTTGCAACCGGTTGGCCCATTCCATGTGGGAGTCCACAGCCTTCTTCTTGGATTCCCGAGCGGCGGCGGTACGCTTCTGGGGTTACAGCGCACCTGGTGAGCAGTGCATCTTTTACCCGTTGATACTGTGATATATCCTCTGCAGTAAGGGCTCGAAAAGCCTCATTTGCTTTTCCTGATAATTTCCCAGCCAGGATAGTGACCCATTGTTCTGCTGGTACTTGATGTAGTGAGCACTGTCTCTCAAAGTCCGCCAAATATCCATCAATTTCCTCTTCACTTTCCACAAAGGTTTTGAATGCAGTAAATGGTATTTTCTTTACTGCAGCAGCGGGTGGGGAGTAGGAGCTGTCTGTGTAATAGGTTGTCTAGCCCTTACCAGTAGTGTTGAGCGAACAGTTCGAGCATAGTTGGGTTTGTACCGAATGTTGGCATGGCATGGCTGTGATTGGCCAAGTGCAGCATGTGACCCAGCCTCTATTTAAGCTGGAGTCACGTAGCGCCGCACGTCACACTGCTCTGATTAGTGTAGGGAGAGGAAGCAGCTTCTGTGAGGGCGAGATTAGGCAGGGAAAAGTCAGCAACAGCACCTAATGAAGTGATCGATCTACAGCTGTGAATCATTGAACTTCTGATAGTTACTTGCTCACTGGTTTTTAGGCTGCACAGAGCGTTTTTCTGTCACTTATTTTCTGGGGTGATCGGCGGCCATTTTGTGACTTGTGGTGAACCCGAAGAAGCTGCCACCAAGTCCATCAATCCATCAATCCTAGTTTTTTTTGCTATATCCTACATCAGGGGCTTGGCTGGGCTAATTGTCACCCCTAGAAACACAGGATAGCAATTTCTATATTTTATTAAGGGGTTAAATACAATTGCCCAAATACCAATCCCCTAAATCTGGTGTTCCAGCTTTGGCTAGCCAAGTATAACACTGTCTGCTGTCTGGCAAAGGATAGATTATTTTCTGTGGTGAAATTCAATTGCCAAAATAGCAATACCATAAATCAGTGGTTTCAGCTGTGGCTGGCCAAGTTTCATAGTGTCCTGCAAATTATATATTTTGTTCTGGGGTGAAAGTCAATTGCCAAAATAGCAATACCATAAATCAGTGGTTTCAGCTGTGGCTGGCCAAGTTTCATAGGGTTCGCAAAACATATATTTTGTTCTGGGGTGAAATTCAATTGCCAAAATAGCAATACCATAAATCAGTGGTTTCAGCTGTGGCTGGCCAAGTTTCATAGGGTTCGCAAAAACATATATTTTGTTCTGGGGTGAAATTCAATTGCCAAAATTGAAATACCATAAATCAATGGTTTCAGCTGTGGCTGGCAAAGTATAATAGTGTCCACCAAAACATATATTTTGTTCTAGGGTGAAATTCAATTGCCAAAATACCAATACCCTGAATCTGGTGGTCCAGCTGTTGCAGGCCTAGTTTAAATCTGCCCATAACAGGGTATATTTTGTTCTGGGGTGAAATTCAATTGCCAAAATAGCAATACCCTGAATCTGCTGTCCCAGCTGTTGCAGGCCAAGTGTTAATCTGTCCGTAAAAGGGTATATTTTGTTCTGGGGTGAAATTCAATTGCCAAAATAGCAATACCCTGAATCTGGTGGTCCAGCTGTTGCTGGCCTAGTTTAAATCTGTCCGTAAAGGGGTATATTTTGTTCTGGGGTGAAATTCAATTGCCAAAATAGCAATACCCTGAATCTGGTGGTCCAGCTGTTGCAGGCCTAGTTTAAATCTGCCCGTAACAGGGTATATTTTGTTCTGGGGTGAAATTCAATTGCCAAAATAGCAATACCCTGAATCTGGTGGTCCAGCTGTTGCAGGCCTAGTTTAAATCTGTCCGTAAAAGGGTATATTTTGTTCTGGGGTGAAATTCAATTGCCAAAATAGCAATACCCTGAATCTGGTGGTCCAGCTGTTGCAGGCCTAGTTTAAATCTGCCCATAACAGGGTATATTTTGTTCTGGGGTGAAATTCAATTGCCAAAATAGCAATACCCTGAATCTGCTGTCCCAGCTGTTGCAGGCCAAGTGTTAATCTGTCCGTAAAGGGTATATTTTGTTCTGGGGTGAAATTCAATTGCCAAAATAGCAATACCCTGAATCTGGTGGTCCAGCTGTTGCAGGCCTAGTTTAAATCTGTCCGTAAAAGGGTATATTTTGTTCTGGGGTGAAATTCAATTGCCAAAATAGCAATACCCTGAATCTGGTGGTCCAGCTGTTGCAGGCCTAGTTTAAATCTGCCCGTAACAGGGTATATTTTGTTCTGGGGTGAAATTCAATTGCCAAAATAGCAATACCCTGAATCTGCTGTCCCAGCTGTTGCAGGCCAAGTGTTAATCTGTCCGTAAAAGGGTATATTTTGTTCTGGGGTGCAATTCAATTGCCAAAATAGCAATACCATAAATCAGTGGTTTCAGCTGTGGCTGGCAAAGTATAATAGTGTCCGCCAAAACATATATTTTTTTATTCTGGGGTGAAATTCAATTGCCAAAATAGCAATACCCTGAATCTGGTGTCCCAGCTGTTGCAGGCCAAGTTTTAATCTGTCCGTAAAGGGTATATTTTGTTCTGGGGTGAAATTCAATTGCCAAAATAGCAATACCCTGAATCTGGTGGTCCAGCTGTTGCAGGCATAGTTTAAATCTGTCCGTAACAGGGTATATTTTGTTCTGGGGTGAAATTCAATTTCCAAAATAGCAATACCATAAATTAGTGGTTTCAGCTGTGGCTGGCCAAGTTTCATAGTGTCCTGCAAATTATATATTTTGTTCTGGGGTGAAATTCAATTGCCAAAATAGCAATACCATAAATCAGTGGTTTCAGCTGTGGCTGGCCAAGTTTCATTGTGTCCACAAAAACATATATTTTGTTCTGGGGTGAAATTCAATTGCGAAAATAGCAATACCCTGAATCTGGTGTCCCAGCTGTTGCAGGCCAAGTTTTAATCTGTCCGTAAAAGGGTATATTTTGTTCTGGGGTGAAATTCAATTGCCAAAATAGCAATACCTTAAATCAGTGGTTTCAGCTGTGGCTGGCAAAGTATAATAGTGTCCGCCAAAACATAAATTTTGTTCTGGGGTAAAATTCAATTGCCAAAATAGCAATACCCTGAATCTGGTGTCCCAGCTGTTGCAGGCTATGTGTTAATCTGTCCGTAAAGGGTATATTTTGTTCTGGGGTGAAATTCAATTGCCAAAATAGAAATACCAAAAATCAGTGGTTTCAGCTGTGGCTGGCAAAGTATAATAGTGTCCGCCAAAACATATATTTTGTTCTGTGGTGAAATTCAATTGCCAAAATAACAATACCCTGAATCTGGTGTCCCAGCTGTTGCAGGCCAAGTGTTAAATTGTCCGTAAATGGGTATATTTTGTTCTGGGGTGAAATTCAATTGCCAAAATAGCAATACCATAAATCAGTGGTTTCAGCTGTGGCTGGCAAAGTATAATAGTGTCCGCCAAAGCATATATTTTGTTCTGGGGTGAAATTCAATTTCCAAAATAACAATACCCTGAATCTTCTCTCCCAGCTGTTGCAGGCTAAGTGTTAATCTGTCCGTAAAAGTGTATATTTTGTTCTGTGGTGAAATTCAATTGCCAAAATAGCAATACCCTGAATCTGGTGGTCCAGCTGTTGCAGGCCTGGTTTAAATCTTTCCGTATCAGGGTATATTTTGTTCTGGGGTGAAATTCAATTGCCAAAATAGCAATACCATAAATCAGTGGTTTTAGCTGTGGCTGGCCAAGTTTCATAGTGTCCACAAAAACATATATTTTGTTCTGGGGTGAAATTCAATTGCCAAAATAGAAATACCATAAATCAGTGGTTTCAGCTGTGGCTGGCCAAGTTTCATAGTGTCCGCAAAAACATATATTTTGTTGTGGGTTGAAATTCAATTGCCAAAATAGCAATACCCTGAATCTGGTGTCCCAGCTGTTGCAGGCCAAGTATTAATCTGTCCGTAAAGGGTATATTTTGTTCTGGGGTGAAATTCAATTGCCAAAATAGCAATACCATAAATCCCTGTTTTTAGCTCTGGCTGGCCAAGTTTCATAGTGTCCTGCAAAGGATATATTTTGTTCTGGGGTGAAATTCAATTGCCAAAACAGCAATACCCTGAACTTGGTGTTCGATCTGTTGCAGGCCAATTGTAAATCTGTCCATAAAAGGATACCTTTCATCCAGGGCCTAAATACTAGCCCTAAAAGAGATATTCCCTAAATCAGTGGTCACTGCTGTGCCTGGATTAGTGTAATGCGATACATAAATAAATAGGCAGATAGTGTTAGGTGCCTGTAAAAAAGGCTTGAATTTGAAATCAATACATTGGGCCAAATATTTTTTTCTTATTGTGGTGCTTGGTGAACGGTAACAATGAGGAAAACATCTAGTAAGGGACTTGGTCGTGGTTGTGTTAGTGTACCCTCTGGTGCTGGGAGAGGACGTGGCCATTCTGCCACAGCCACACGTCCTAGTGAACCAATTACCTCAGGCTCCAGTACCCTCCAGAATTTACAGCAATATTTGGTGGGGCCCAATGTCGTTCTAAGGATGGTAAGGCCTGAGCAAGTACAGGCGCTAGTCATTTGGGTGGCCAACAGTGGATCCAGCACGTTCACAACATTATCTCCCACCCAGTCTTCTGCAGAAAGCACACAGGTGGCACCTGAAAACCAAGCCCATCAGTCTGTCACATCACCCCCATGCATATCAGGGAAACTGTCTGAGCCTCAAGTTATTCAGCAGTCTCTTATGCTGTTTGAAGACTCTGCTGGCAGGGTTTCCCAAGGGAATCCACCTAGCCCTTCCCCAGTGGTGGAAAAAATAGAATGCCACAAACAACACCACCTGCGTCACCAAGCATCTCCACCATGTCACACAGCAGCGTACGGCTCTCCATCTCACAAACCTTAGAGAGAAAGCGTAAATTCCCACCTAGCCACTCTCGAGCCCTGGGCCTGAATACCAGCATTTTTAAACTACTGGCCTTTGAAATGCTGTCATTCAGGCTGGTGGGCATAGACAGCTTCAAACAGCTGATGTCCATGGCTGTCCCACAGTATGTTATTCCCAGCCGCCACTACTTCTCCAAGACAGCCGTGCCTTCCCCGCACAACCAAGTATCCGACAAAATCAAGTGTGCAACACCATCTGTGGCAGGGGCCACCTAACCAGAGATACGTGGACCAGTAAGCACGGCCAGGGACGCTATATCTCCCTAACTACACACTGGATAAATGTAGTGGCGGCTGGGCCCCAGGTGGAGAGTTCCTTGGCGCACGTCCTTCCGCTGCCAAGGATCGTAGGGCATCATTCTTTGCCTCCTGTAGCCTCCTCCTCCTACTCGGCTTCCTCCTCCTCTGCTTCCACCAGCTCATCCAGTCAGCCACACACCTTCACCACCAACTTTAGCACAGCTCGGGTAAACGTCAGCAGGCCATTCTGAAACTCATATGTTTGGGGGACAGGCCCCACACCGCGCAGGATTTGTGGAGGGGTATAAAACAACAGATGAGTGGTTGCTGCTGGTGAGTCTCAAGCCCGGCCTGGTGGTGTGCGATAATGGGCGAAATCTCGTTGCAGCTCTGGGACTAGCCGGTTTGACGCACATCCCTTGACTGGCGCATGTGTTGAATTTGGTGGTGCAGAAGTTCATTCACAATTACCCCGACATGTCAGAGTTGCTGCATAAAGTGTGGGCCGTCTATGCACGCTTCGGTGTTCACATCCTGCCGCTGCTCGCCTGTCTGCACTACAGCGTAACTCGGACTTCCCGCTCACCGCCTCATATGCGACGTGCTCACCAGGTGGTACTCCACCTTGCACATTCTGGAGGGACTGTGCGAGCAGCAGCAGGCCATAGTGGTGTTTCAGCTACAGCACGCACGCGTCAGTCGCACTGCGGAACAGCACCACTTCACCACCAATGATTGGGCCTCCATGCGAGACCTGTGTGCCCTGTTGCGCTGTTTCCAGTACTGCACCAACATGGCCAGTGGCGATGACGCCGTTATCAGCGTTACAATACCACTTCTATGTCTCCTTGAGAAAACGCTTAGGGCGATGATGGAAGAGGAGGTGGCCCAGGAGGAGGAGGAGGATGAGGGGTCATTTTTAACATTTTCAGGCCAGTCTGTTAGAAGTGTATCAGAGGGAAGTTTTTGCAACAGCAGAGGCCAGGTACAAATGTGGCCAGCCAGGGAGGACAAGGAGGATGAGGATGAAGCAGGTTCACTGCGGGGTGGCACCCGACTCAGCTCAGGACCATCACTGGTGTATGGCTGGGGGATAAGGAGGACGATGACGATACACCTCCCACAGAGGACAGCTTGTCCTTTCCTCTGGGGAGTCTGGCACACATGAGCGACAACATGCTGCAGTGCCTGTGCAACGACAGCAGAGTTGCCCACATTTTAACATGTGCGGACTACTGGGTGGCCACCCTGCTGGATCCCCTGTACAAAGACAATGTACCCACCTTACTTCCTGCACTGGAGTGTGATAGGAAGGTGCGCGAGTACAAGTGCACGCTGGTAGATGCACTCCTAAGAGCATTCCCAAATGTCACAGTGGAAAAAGTGGAAGGCGAAGGCAGAGGAGGAGCAAGAGGTCACCAACGCAGCTGTGTCACGGCCAGTTCCTCTGAGGGCAGGGTTAGCATGCTAGGAACGTGGAAAAGTTTTTTTAAACACGCCACAACTAACTGCCAAACCACCACCTGATACGGAACGTGTTAGCAAGAGGCAGCATTTCACTAACATGGTTGAACAGTACGTGTGCACACCCCTCCACGTACTGACTGATGGTTCGGCCCCATTCAACTTCTGGCTCTCCAAATTGTCCACTTGGCTAGAGTTAGCATTTTATGCCTTGGAGGAGCTGGCCTGCCCAGCGGCCAGCGTTTTGTCTGAACGTGTATTCAGCATGGCAGGTGGCGTCATTACTGACAAACACAGCCGCCTGTCCACAGCCAACGTGGACAAGCTGACGTTCATAAAAATAAACCAGGCATGGATCGCAAAGGACCTGTCCCTCCCTTGTGCAGAATAGACATATATAACTGCCTCCCTCAACCATGTATTCTTGTACTCCGGGGCACTTCTTTATTAAATCCTCATTTTTTTAACTTTACCATAATCTTGCGGTGAAAATCAAAGTTGAATGAACCTCTCCTCAATCTGGGCCCTGTGGCCTAAATATCTGAAAGCGGCCTGTTACAATGGTGGGTGACATGAAGCCTGAAACTCTGCCAAGCGACCTCTCTCCTCTGTCTGGGTGCCGTGGGCTAAATATCTGGAAATGGCCTTTTCCAATGGTGGGTGATATGACGCATGATTCTCTGCTGTGGGACCTCTCTCCTTTGTCTGGGTACTGGGGCCTAAATAACTGAAAGTGGCCTTCTCCAGTGGTGGGTGATATGACACATAATTCTCTGCTGTGGGACCTCTCTCCTCTGTCTGGGTGCTGGGTTCTAATTAACTGAAAGTGGCCTTCTCCAGTGGTGGGTGATATGACGCCTGATTCTCTGCTGTGGGACCTCTCTCCTCTGTCTGGGTGCTGGTGCCTAAATAACTCAAAGTGACCTTCTCCAGTAGTGGGTGATATGACGCATTTTTTTCCTTGCTGTGGGAACTCTTTCCTCTGTCTGGCTGCTGGGTTTTAAATAACTGAAAGTGGCCTTCTCCAGTGGTGGGTGATATGACGCCTTAAGAGAAGAAGAGAAGTTTAATGGGGCTGAACCATCAGTCAGTACGTGGAGGCGTGTGACATATACTGTTCAACCATGTTGAAATGCTGCCTCCTGCTACCACGGTCCGTATCAGCTGGTGGTGCAGTTAGCTGTGGCAGAGTGACAAAACTTTTCCACATCTCGGTCATGCTAACCCTGCCTTCAGAGGAGCTGGCCATGACACAGCTGAGATGGCTACCTCTTGCTTCTCCTCTGCCTTTGCCTTGTGCTTCCACTTGTCCCCCGTGTCAGTTGGGAATGCTCTCAGGAGCGCGTCTACCAGCGTGTGCTTGTACTCGCGCATCTTCCTATCACGCTCCAGTGTGAGAATTAAGTTGGACACGTTGTATTTGTACCGGGGATGCAGCAGGTAAAATGTGTGCAACTCTGCTGTCATTGCGCAAGCACAGCAGCATGTAGACGCTTATGTGTGCCAGGCTGCCCAGAGGTAAGGACAAGCTGTCCTCTGTGGGAGGCATATCGTCATCGTCCTCTGTATCCCCCAGCCACGCACCAGTGATGGGCCCAAGCTGCGTTGGATGCCACTCCGCTAGTAGTGGGCCGTGGCTGGCCAAATTTCTACCTGGCCTCTGCTGTTGCAAAAACCTCCTCTGAGCCACTGCTAAAAGACTGGCCTGAAAGTTTTAGAAAGTACCCGTCTTTCTCCTCCTCCTCCTGGGCCACCTCCTCTTCCATCATCGCCCTAAGTGTTTTCTCAAGGAGATATAGAAGTGGTATTGTAACGCTGATAACGGCGTCATCGCCACTGGCCATGTTGGTGGATTACTGGAAACAGCGTAACAGGGCACACAAGTTTTGCATGGAGGCCCAGTCATTGGTGGTGAAGTGGTGCTGTTCCGCAGTGTGACTCACCCGTGCGGGCTTCAACTGAAACTCCACTATGGCCTGCTGCTGTTCGTACAGTCTCTTCAGCATGTGTAAGGTGGAGTTCCACCTGGTGGGCACGTCGCATATGAGGCGGTGAGCAGTAAGGCGGGTTATGCTGTATCGCAGACAGGCGAGCAGCGGCAGGATGAGAATGCCGGAAGCACGCACAGACAGCCAGCACTTTATGCAGCAGCTCTGACATGTTGGGGTAGTTGTGAATGAATTTCTGCCCCACCAAATTCAGCACATGCGCCAGGCAAGTGGTGTGCGTCAAACCAGCTATTCCAAGAGCTGCAACGAGATTTCACCCATTATCGCACACCACCAGGCCAGGCTTGAGGCTCACCAGCAGCAACCACTCATCTGCTGTTCTATACCCCACCACAAGTCCTGCGCGGTGTGGCGCCTGTCCCCCAAACACTTGAGTTTCAGAACAGCCTGCTGTCGTTTACCCCGGCTGTGCTGAAGTTCATGGTAAAGGTCTGTTGCTGACCGGATGAGGAGGTGGTAGAAGAGGAGGAGGAAGCCGAGTAGGAGGCAAGAGGAGGCAAAGAATGATGCCCTGCGATCCTTGCCGGCAGAAGGACGTGCGCAAAACAGCTCTCCGCCTGGGGCCCAGCCGCCACTACATTTACCCAGTGTGCAGTAAGGGAGATATAGTGTCCCTGGCCGTGCCTACTGGTCCACGTATCTGTGGTTAGGTGGACCTTGCCACAGATGGCGTTGCGCAGTGCACACTTGATTTTAATCCGATACTTGGTTGTGCAGGGAAGGCACGGCTCTCCTAGCGAAGTACAGTAGTGGCGGCTGGGAACGACGTGCTGTAGAACAGCAAGCGACATGACCTGTTTGAAGCTGTCCGTCTCCACCAGCCTGAATGACAGCATTTCAAAGGCCAGTAGTTTAGAAATGCTGGCATTCAGGGCCAGGGAACGAGGGTGGCCAGGTGGGAAATCACACTTTCTCTCCAAGGTCTGTGAGATGGAGAGCTGAACGCTGCCGTGTAACATGGTGGAGATGCTTGGTGACGGAGGTGGTGGTGTTGCTTTTAAGGTGTTTACTCCACTGCAGTTCAAGCTTTGCATGTAGATGCCTGGTCATGCAGTTTGTTCTAAGGTTCAGAACGTTAATGCCTCGCTTCAGGCTCTGATGGCACGGTGTGGTCTTGTCGTCAGCACATTGTGTGAAGAAGTGCCTTGCTAGGGATCTCTTTGAAGCTGCCTTTGGTGTGCTCGGTCCCTGGTAGCCGTGGCCAGTAGCATGCGAACTGTCTTGGCGACGGCTGCTCTGCTTTTTGCACACTGCTCCTCTTTTGCTACGCTGTTGGCTTGGTCTCACCACTGCCTCTTCCTCCAAACTCTGAAAGTCAGTGGCACAACCTTCATTCCATTTGGGGTCTATGACCTCATCATCACCTGCATCGTCTTCCACCCAGTCTTCCTCCCTGTCCTACTTTTCGGTCTGCACACTGCAGAAAGACGCAGCAGTTGGCACCTGTGTTTCATCATTAGCAGAGACGTGCTAAAGTGGAATTTCCATGTCCTCATCAGGAAACATATGTGGTTCTGCCAGCAGAGTCTTCAAACAGCATAAGAGACTGCTGCATGACTTGAGGCTCAGACAGGTTCCCTGATATGCATGGGGGTGATGTGACAGACCGATGGGCATGGACTTCATGCGCCACCTGTGCGCTTTCTGCCGAAGGCTGGGTGGAAGATAATGTGAACGTGCTGGATCCACTGTCGGACACCCAATCGACTAGCGCCTGTACTTGCTCAGGCCTTACCATCCTTAGAAAGGCATTAGGCGCGACCAAATATCCCTATAGATTCTGGCGGCTACTGGGGCCTGAGGTAGTTGGTTCACTAGGATGTGGAGCTGTAGCTCCCAGCAACAGAGGGTACACTAACACCACCACGACCATGTCTGCGTCCTTTATTAGATGTTTTCCTCATTATTACCGTTCACCACAATAAGGAAAAACTAATTTGTCCCAATGTATTGAGTTCAAATTAAGGCCTTTTTTCACAAGCACATAACACTATCTAGCAATTTATGTACCGCATTAAACTAATACAGACACAGCAGAAACCACAGATTTAAGGGAATATCAATTTTAGGCCTAGTATTTAGGCCCTGGCTGAAAGGTATCCCTTTACGGACAGAAATACACTTGCAGATGCACAGCAGCGTGCGCAAATATAGAGGATTTAGCCTTCAGGCCTTGTATTTAGATGCTGAGTGCACAGCAGCGTGCGCAAATATAGAGATTTAGCCTTCAGGCCTTGTATTTAGATGCTGAGTGTAATATACCCTTTACGGACAGAAATAGCACTTGCAGATGCACAGCAGCGTGCGCAAATATAGAGGATTTAGCCTCAGGCCTTGTATTTAGATGCTGAGTGTAATATACCCTTTACGGACAGAAATACACTTGCAGATGCACAGCAGAGTGCACAAATATAAAGGATTTAACTTTCAGGCCTTGTATTCAAATGCTGAGTGTAATATACCCTTTACGGACAGAAATACACTTGCAGATGCACAGCAGCGTGTGCAAATATAGAGGATCTAGCTTTCAGCCCTTGTATTTAGACCCTGAGTGTAATATATCCCTTTACGGACAGAAATACACTTGCAGATGAACAGCAGAGTGCACAAATATAAAGGATTTAGCTTTCAGGCCTTGTATTCGGATTCTGAGTGTAATATAACCTTTTACGGACAGAAATACACTTGCAGATGCACAGCAACGTGCGCAAATATAGAGGATTTAGCCTTTAGTCCTTGTATTTAGATGCTTTGTGTAATATACCCTTTTACGGACAGAAATACACTTGCAGATGCACAGCAACGTGCGCAAATATAGAGGGTTTAGCCTTCAGTCCTTGTATTTAGATGCTGAGTGTAATATACCCTTTACGGACAGAAATACACTTGCAGATGCACAGCAGCGTGTGCAAATATAGAAGATTTAGCTTTCAGCCCTTGTATTTAGACCCTGAGTGTAATATACCCTTTACGGACAAAAATACACTTGCAGATGCACAGCAGAGTGCACAAATATAAAGGATTTAGCTTCCAGGCCTTGTATTTGGATTCTGAGTGTAATATACCCTTTACGGACAGAAATACACTTGCAGATGCACAGCAGCGTGTGCAAATATAGAGGATTTAGCTTTCATCCCTTGTATTTAGACCCTGAGTGTAATATACCCTTTACAGACAGAAATACACTTGCAGATGCACAGCAGCATGCGCAAATATAGAGGATTTAGCTTTCAGCCCTTGCATTTATTTTATATATTCTTTATTTATAGTTATTGAACAAAGTGCCAGCTTACAAATAGAGACATTTCTCAGTCATAAGCATAAAGCAGTAGGTTACACAAATTATAATGATACATCAGACAAGAAGTAACATTAATATCATATATAGGGTATATGAACCTGTAACATCCTGGAGATTCTATGTAATCCATCTCCCAAGTATTAAGAGAAAAGAAAGAACTTCAAGAAATTAAAACCAATGAAACACTTAGAGCAGCTGGAACGTCCGGGAGGACCAATGTTTCTAGAATGTGATTAGGAACATTCGCCACTGGACTGAATTGCTGGTGCATCTCTAAACTGTTATAAAATCCAAGCCAAGGGTTCCAAATTTTTTCGTGTTTATCTTGTGCCTTAAAAGTGTGTGTGTACATACTCTATAATTTCGCTATTTGATCTGTATTAGCTAGCCAATGAGAGATTGGCGGAGGGTGTGTTTGTTTCCAATATAGAGGGATCATATTTTTAGCAGTGGTTATGAGGAATCGCCAAAGGGTAACATTATATGCAGATGTCGAATCAGGTAAGATGTTTAAGAATAGCTTTAGTGGGGAAAGCTCCGGAGAGCCTGGGCAAACCTGTCTGAGTACAGCCGCAACTCCTGACCAGAAGCTCGTAAGCAGTGGGCATTCCTACCATATCTGCATGTACATCCCCTCTGATCTGGAACATCTCCAACAAGATCCAGGGATTGTGGGGTTCATGTTATGAAGGACTACCGGTGTTTTATACCACCTGCTCACCAGCTTGTAAGATGTTTCTTGCATCGTAATGCATCGTGATGGCCCGCAGGCGCTTTTAAATATCTTGGAGATATTTTCCTTGGAGAGCGAGACTTTGAGTTCCCTTTCCCATGCCTTAATATACGTGGGATTCGTCTCATCTTTGGAAACTCCAATTATTTTGTATAGCGTGGAGATTAGCTTAGGCTGCGTAGAGGTCAAAGCGGCCAGCTTTTCAAAGCTGAGGAGTTCCCTATCCAGCTGGGTCAGTGATTCAATGCTTTTGTATCCTTGCAATAATTTATGATAGGTCAAATGATCTAAATTAAAGTCAGCCAGGTGTAACCGAAGAGATTAAAAGTCAGGAAGAGCGCCATTAACTGCAACATCGCAGACTTTATATTTCTTTAATGCTCTTTGTTTATCCGACCATTGAAGACTATATGGTTCCGATAGGCTCAAAAGGTCTCCTAAGTTTAGCAATGGGGAAGGGTGACGCCAAATGTCTTTTAGGGTATGTATGTCGGCCCATACTGCGAGAGGGACTTTAGTCAGTATCGGAGTTGAGGCAGGAAAGTAGATTTTAGTCCCAATCCCCACTAAGGCTTGTGTCAGGGAGTATCCTACGATCTCTTCTTTGACCCTAACATATCTTTTAACCCCTTAAGGACTCAGCCCTATTTCACCTAAAGGACTTGGCCATTTTTTGCAAATCTGACCACTGTCACTTTATGTCTGAATAACTTTAAAACGGTTTTACTTACGCAGGCCGTTCTGAGATTCTTTTTTCGTCACATCTTGTACTTCATGACACTACTAAAATCGGGTCAAAAAAGTTAAATTTTTTGCATAAAAAAATACCAAATTTAACAAAAATTTGGAAAAATTTGCAAATTTCAAAGTTTGAATTTCTCTACTTTTCTAATACATAGTAATACCCCCAAAAATAGTTATTACTTTACATTCCCCATATGTCTGCTTGATGTTTCCATCATTTTGGGAATGCTATTTTATTTTTTGGGGATGTTACATAGCTTTGAAGTATAGGAGCAAATTTTGAAATTTTTCAGAAATTTTCCAAATCCCACTTTTTATGGACCAGTACAGGTCTGAAGTCACTTTGTGAGGCTTACAGAATAGAAATCACCCAAAAATGACACCATTCTAGAAAGAACACCCCTCAGGGTATTCAAAACTGATTGTACAAACTTTGTTAACCCTTTAGGTCTTCCACAAGAATTCATTGAAAATGGAGATGAAATTTCAGAATTTCGATTTTTGGAAAATTTTTCATTATAATCAATTTTTTCCAGGAACAAAGCAAGGGTTAAGTGTCAAACAACACTCAGTATGGGTTGCCCTGATTCTCTAGTTTGCAAAAACACCCCATATGTGGTCCTAAACTACAGTTTGGCCAAACCGCAGGGCATAGAAGGAGGGGAGCGCCATATGGGTTTTGAATGGCAGATTTTGCAGGACTGGTTTTTTACACCATGTCCTATTGCAAGCCTCCCTGATGCATTCTAGCATAGAAATTCCAAAAAGTGACTCCATCTAAGAAAGTACACCCCTCAAGGTATTCAAAACTGGGTTAACAATCTTTGTTAACCCTTTTGGTGCTCCACAAGAGTTAATGGCAGATGGAGAAACAATTTTGAAATTTCAATTTTTTGGAAAAGTTTCCAATAAAAACATTTTTTGCAGTAATAAAGTAAGGGTTAACTGCCAAACAACACTCAGTATGGGTTGCCCTGATTCTCTAGTTTGCAAAAACACCCCATATGTGGTCCTAAACTACAGTTTGGCCAAACCGCAGGGCATAGAAGGAGGGGAGCGCCATATGGGTTTTGAATGGCAGATTTTGCAGGACTGGTTTTTTACACCATGTCCTATTGCAAGCCTCCCTGATGCATTCTAGCATAGAAATTCCAAAAAGTGACTCCATCTAAGAAAGTACACCCTCAAGGTATTCAAAACTGGGTTAACAATCTTTGTTAACCCTTTTGGTGCTCCACAAGAGTTAATGGCAGATGGAGAAACAATTTTGAAATTTCAATTTTTTGGAAAAGTTTCCAATAAAAACATTTTTGCAGTAATAAAGTAAGGGTTAACTGCCAAACAACACTCAGTATGGGTTGCCCTGATTCTCTAGTTTGCAAAAACACCCCATATGTGGTCCTAAACTACAGTTTGGCCAAACCGCAGGGCATAGAAGGAGGGGAGCGCCATATGGGTTTTGAATGGCAGATTTTGCAGGACTGGTTTTTTACACCATGTCCTATTGCAAGCCTCCCTGATGCATTCTAGCATAGAAATTCCAAAAAGTGACTCCATCTAAGAAAGTACACCCCTCAAGGTATTCAAAACTGGGTTAACAATCTTTGTTAACCCTTTTGGTGCTCCACAAGAGTTAATGGCAGATGGAGAAACAATTTTGAAATTTCAATTTTTTGGAAAAGTTTCCAATAAAAACATTTTTTGCAGTAATAAAGTAAGGGTTAACTGCCAAACAACACTCAGTATGGGTTGCCCTGATTCTCTAGTTTGCAAAAACACCCCATATGTGGTCCTAAACTACAGTTTGGCCAAACCGCAGGGCATAGAAGGAGGGGAGCGCCATATGGGTTTTGGAAGGCTGATTTTGCTGGAATAGTTTATTTACACCATGTACCCTTTCAAGACCCCTGCTGCACCCCTTGAGTAGAAACTCCATAAAAGTGACCCCATCTAGGAAACTACAGGATATGGTGGTTGTTTTTTTGGGACTATTTTAGGGTAGATATGATTTTTGGTTGCTCTATATTACACTTTTTTGAGGGAAGCTAACAAAAATTTAAAATTTAAAATTGTTTCTACATTTGGCATTCATTTTTGTGGATCACCTAAAGGGTTAATAAACTTTGTAAAGTAATTTTTGAATACCTTGAGGGGTGTAGTTTCTTAGATGGGGTCACTTTTTTGGAGTTTCTAGTCTAGGCTACATCAGGGGGCTTCTAATGGGACATGGTGCAAAAATAAAAATCTGCCTTCCAGAAGCCATGTGGCGTTCCCTTTGTTCTATGTCCTGCCGTGTGGCCATATAGCCATTTACGACCACATATGGGGTGTTTCTGCAAACTACGGAATGAGGGCAATAAATATTTAGTTTTCTTTGACTGTTAACCCTTGCTTTATTAACGGAAAAATAGATTAAAACGGAAATTTTGCCAAAAATGGGTGTTTTAGCACCATTTTTATTCCATATTTTTAACGGTCTAGATCTGAGGGGTTGGGTCAAATGTTAATTTGATAGGGAAGATTCTTACGGACGTGGCGATACCTAATATGTCTACTTTTTTTATTATTTAAGAGTTTACACTAGGTTATCATTTTGGGAACAAAAATTAAAAAATTGACTATCTCTAGACTGGGAGCTACAGTTTTTTTTTTTTAGTTGGGCGACTATCTAATGTGGGGGCTCATTTTGTGCGGGGCGAGATGGCGGTTTTATTGGCACTATTTGGGGCGCATATGGCTTTTGGATTGCTAGATATTACACTTTTTGGGATTCAAGGTGACAATAAAAATGGCTTTTTTATATAGTTTTTTATTTTATTTTTTTACAAAGTTTGTCAGAGGGGCCAGTTTATGGGGTATTTGTATAGAGAAGATTTTTACGGACGCGGCGATGCCCAATAAGTGTGCCTCTCAGAATTTGGAGTTTTACAACATCTGGAAGATCGCAGTTTGAGGAAGCTAATATTTTTGGAAAAAAATTGTTTATGTGACTCCAAAGTCTGAGAGCCATACTTTTTTTATATATATTCTAGGGGCCTGTCGGGAATTATAAAATTTAGAACTCCATGGAAGTGTGATACTCCCTGAAGCAACCATCAATGCAGAGGCCCGGATGATCGGGCAAGTGTCACATTGAGTAGTGGTGTCCTTCCGTATCCCCTCTTGCGACACACTCTGCACTTTTTTAGGTTCGTCCTCTTTCCAGTATGGGGGACCACACCTGGAAAGTGTTGGCCAGGACGACCCGGGCTCCTCCAATTCCTGAGGTACTCCGACCTGCTCTTTCCCGGTCAGAAAAGATCAGGTCCCTGAGGACTGCCTCATAGAAATGGAGGAAAGTCCCTGTGCTGCCAGCGCTCGAACAGTACAAAAGCGTTGTACATGGCAACCTGCACCATGTAGACCGCAACTTTTTGTACCATGCCCGGTTTTGCGCATGGCATTATATGGTTGGAGAACTTGATCAGATAGATCAACTCCACTCCATATACCGATTGTAGTCGACGATACAATCGGGCTTGAGGACTGTTGCCGTGGTACCTCGCACAGAGACTGGGGTGGTGCCGTTACCATGGATTGTGGTCAGTACAAGGACATCCCTCTTGTCCTTATACCTGACCAACAGCAGGTTTCCACAAGTAAGGGCACGGGTCTCACCCCTGGGGATAGGTACCTGGAGGGGGTAGGTAGGGAGGCCACGTTGATTTTTCCCGCACGGTCCCACAAGCGAACGTGGATCTGGCGGCAAGGGACCTGAACAAGGGGATGCTGGTATAAAAGTTATCCACGTACAGGTGGTAACCCTTATCCAGCAGTGGGTGCAAAAGGTCCCACACGATTTTCCCGCTAACACCCAGAGTGGGGGACATTCTGGGGGTTCAATACGGGAATCTCGCTCAGAACACGAAATTTGTAAGTGTACCCTGAGGTACTCTCACAAATTTTGTAGAGCTTCACGCCATACCTCGCTCGCTTGCTAGGAATGTATTGGTGGAAAACGAGTCTCCCTTGAAAGCAACGAGAGACTCATCAATCGCGACCTCCCTTCCAGGCACGTAGGCCTGTGCAAACTTGGCCCCGAAATGATCGATGATCAGCCGTATCTTATACAGCCGGTCATAGGCGGGATCAGTTCGGGGGACATGCTGCATTATCTGCATAATGCAGGCATTTCCGGATGGCTCGAATCTGGGACGTGTCATGGCTGAACTGTACAGTGGGGTCTGGTAGAGGACGTCCCCACTCCAGTACAGCTCTGACACTGGGTTTTTGACCAGGCCCATATGCAGCACGAGGCCCCAAAACGCCCTCATCTCGGCTGCACTGACTGGCGCCCAGCCACCGGGCCTGGCCAAAAGAGCCTGGGTGCTGAGCGACGAACTGTTGGGCATACAGGTTCGTCTGCTCCACCATCAGATTCACCAGCCGGGTCACTGAAAAAAACTAAAGAAGTCCATTTCAGTGAACCCCACTGTGGGAATCTGGATTCCAGGATTGCCAGCAAAATCCGGAATCGCAGGCTCAAAGTCCACTGGGGACACCAGCCAAGGTCACCGGTGGGGGCCCGTGCACTTGTTTGGTGGGCTGGGAAACCAGTACGAGCCCCAGGGCTGCCTCGTACTGGGATGGGCCACGGGGTCCCTAGCGCGTGAGGGCCCTGGCTCCGCCTGGCGGCGTCTCCGCCGCTTGGAGCTCATCATCATCAGATGATGATGATGAGGATGAGGACGACAGGAGGAAGGTGGGGTCATCCTCATCCTCACTGAGCGCTCTCGGTGTCGGAGAGCATCTGGGCGTATGCCTCCTCCACCGTGAACAGCCGGCGGTCCATGGGTGTGTGTGTTGTGCGTGTGTGTGTGTGCGTGCGGTGTAAAATAAACTTTATTTAGTGTGCGTGTGTGTGGGGCCGGGTGTTCACGAACAAATGTACCACTAAAAAGAAAAAAAAACCTAACTAAAAAAGGGAGGTGTGAAAAAGTCAAACTCACTGATCAGTAGAAAACTGATCAGCGGTCAGTTAGATGCGATGCACTAATAGTGGCCGGACACTAAAGAGCGCCGACCAAAATTAGTGCACAAAAAAAAAAAACTTGCACAACTAAAAAGGAGGGGGTAGGGGGCTACAGCAGGGTCTAGGGTCTCACAGCTGAGTGTGCTGTGGACCCCAGACACCAACTACCTGCAAAAAAAAATGAATAAGATGAAAAAAAAGCTGTCCCTGAACTAACCCTGCCTGACCTAACCCTGTCCCTGACTTACCCTGAAGATCGGGCTGTTGGGGCTGCTGGAGCTGCTGGGCACGTCTCTCTCTAAGAGCAGGAACCAAAAGGAAGCTGCTCGAAGAGAGGAGGAGATTTGAATCTGCCGCTCGCTCTGCCAGCGAACAATGTTCGATTCGCCCTGCCTAATGTTCTCTGTCCACCCCAACCGTCAAAACCAAAAAGTCCTTTCTGAAAATGATATATCATTAATAATCATTTTCTATCACATTTAACTTAAATCACTCAATTCATGCCAAAAGCCAGGTATGTGCAGGCTGACTATCTATCCATAAGACAGGGCGTCAGCATACCTTACAATGACAATCATGAGCTTTCAAACATAAGTTCTCAATCCAAAAGGAGAGAAATTGCCTAGCATTGGTTGGCTATCTAGAGGGGCCTGGACCCTAGACCATTATCATTAGGGCGACAAAATTGTAATTTTATATGCCAGCCTAACTCCTCTCTCACTGCCTAAGAGAGCTGCATAAACATTTCCCAACATTTAAATCTCATTTGCATACACATGACCAAGAAATGCTAATGAGCAATATAGCAGTATCTGCCTTGTTTGTAAACTGAAACACGATTTGCATAGCTTTCCCATAGTCCCATGTTATGCAAATGAGTTTATATGACAAAACAGAATAGAAAGATTATAAAGTTAGTCTTTAAAAATTGCAAAATCAAAAAACTGTGCAGCCTTCCTAATCATTGAGATGAGAGCTAGGTGGCATAAAAAAAAAAAAAAATTTAAAATGTTGTCACCCTAATGATAATCATCTATGTGCACAGGTCCCCTAGATACCAAACACTAAACAGACAATTTCCTTCTGGGAAATTTCCCTGGGAAAACTGGTTAATACCCAGGCTGCCTTGCTAAGGTATGCTGATGATCTGTCTGTCTGATGGGTTGTTGGTCCTGCATATACCTGGTGCTCGGCGGCCATAGGGGAGAACTGTTCTGTGTTGTCCATTGAATGTTTTATGTAATAATACAAATAATACTAATAAGATTTTTATGATAGGCAGGCCAGGGTAAATGTCTGTAAGTCTGTCTTTGTCTGTTTCATAAAATACAAAGATTAGCTTCTTTAGTCAGCTACCTTACTGTATGTTTGATTGAGTACTACACCTTAAAGGGACAGGCTGTTTTACTCCTATAGAAATATATATATATAAATATATATATTACTGTATTAGGATCCTTGATCTCAGAAAACTATACTATTATCATCAAACACTGTCTTTGCATAATGTCTATAAAACGTTTTTGTGCTACAGACCTCAAACTTTCCACACTTTTTCGGCCTATAGCGAAGTACGTTGCTTGTGCTTTATTGCTGATCTCAACCTCGGGGCCCCTGGGACGGGCCCCGAACACCCACTTTTTCCTTTTACTTTGACAGGGAAAATTTTCAAATCGCTCCCACTCGCACAATTTTGAAGCTACGCTCCCCAAACTTGGATCACATATTGTTGGTGTCAACCCGAATAAATGGGTAAATTTGAGGGGACACCCCAAAGTGGGCGGAGCTACCAACGGCCAATGAAAATTTAGCAAATTTCTATACGCTACTCCTCCCACAGTTTTAGGATTACCAAACTTTGCACACTTGTTCGGCACATACCCGAATAGGTTGCTTGTGCTTTTTAACCGATCCCACCCTCCGGGCCCCTGGGACGGGCCCACGAAAACCTCTTTTTTTCCCATAGAGTTTTATTGGAAAATGCAAACGCTTGTCACTCATACAGCTTCGGAGTGAAACTCACCAAACTTGGGTCACTTAGTCATGGGGTCAACCTGAAAATTTATGTCACATTTTGGGGACATTAAAAAGTGGGCGGAGCTACAACTAATCAGATTTTCCCTATTGACTTCAATAGGGAAACTTTAAAAGCTACCATTCTCACAGCATTTAAACGAGAATACCCAAACTTGGCACCGTGGGTCATTGGGTGACTGTGGTCAAAAATTTTATAAGTGGGCGGAGTCTAAATCGGCCAATCAAATTTCAGCAATTGGTTTAAATGGGAAAATTTTAAACTGCCGCTGCTCGTAGACGGTTATTGGCACAGTCTTCAAACTTGGCACAGTTGGTCATTGGAGGACTGGGATTAGAATTCTGAAAAGTGGGCGGGGCCAAAATCAACCAATCAGATTTCTTTGAGTGTGAAAAATGTGAAAATTTGAAAAATTTTAACTTCCAAAAATGCTGCAATTCTCAAATTTTTGATGTCAGGGGCTTCAAATTGCAGAAATCAGGTGGCAAGTTACATCAAATTCAAAATTAGAAAAAGTGGGCGGAGCTACAAACAACCAATCAGATTTTCCCTATTGACTTCAATGGGAAAACTTTAAAAGCTACCATTCTCACAGTATTTAAATGAGAATACCCAAACTTGGCACCGTGGGTCATTGGGTGACTGGGGTCAAAAATTTTATAAGTGGGCGGAGTCTAAATCGGCCAATCAAATTTCAGCAATTGGTTTAAATGGGAAAATTTTAAACTGCCGCTGCTCGTAGACGGTTATTGGCACAGTCTTCAAACTTGGCACAGTTGGTCATTGGAGGACTGGGATTAGAATTCTGAAAAGTGGGCGGGGCCAAAATCAACCAATCAGATTTCTTTGAGTGTGAAAAATGTGAAAATTTGAAAAATTTTAACTTCCAAAAATGCTGCAATTCTCAAATTTTTTATGTCAGGGGCTTCAAATTTCAGAAATCAGGTGGTAGGTTATGTCCAATTCAAAATTGGAAAAAGTGGGCAGGGCAAACTACAACCAATCAGATTTTCCCTATTGACTTCAATGGGAAAACTTTAAAAAGCTGCCATTTTCACAGTATTTAAATGAGAATACCCAAACTTGGCACCGTGGGTCATTGGGGTCAAAATTGTTAAAAGTGGGCGGAGTCTATATCAGCCAATCAAATTTTAGCAATTGGTTTAAATGGGAAAATGTAAAACTGCCGCAGCTCGTAGCCTGTTATTGGCACAGTCTTCAAACTTGGCACAATTGGTCACTTGAGGACTGGCATTAAAATTCAAGAAAGTAGGTGGAGCCACAAACAGCCAATCATATTCCAAGCCAACATCCTGTGGTTTCTTCAGAAACAGCACTTTCTAGTTATTATTGTTGTTTGTATTATTACATAAAACATCCAATTACCAATACAGAACAGTTCTCTCCTATGGCCACCAAGCACCAGGTATATGCAGGGCCAACAATCCATCAGACAGACAGGTCATCAGCATACCTTAGCAAGGCAGCCTGGGTTTTAACCAGTTTTTCCAAAAGGAAAATTGTCTATTTAGGGTTAGGTATCTAGGCGGACCTGTGCGCATAGATGATCATCATTAGGGTGACAACATTTTTTTATTTTTTTTTAATATGCCACCTAGCTCTCATCTCAATAATTAGGAAGGCTGCATAGTTTTTTTTTTATTTTGCAATTGTTTAAAGACTAATTTTATAATCTTTCTATTCTGTTTTGTCATATAAACTCATTTGCATAACATGGGACAGCTATGCAAATTGTGTTTCAGTTTACAAACAAGGCAGATACTGCTATATTGCTCATTAGCATTTCTTGGCCATGTGTATGCAAATGAGTTTTAACATACAGTAAGGTAGCTGACTAAAAACTAATCTTTGTATTTTTAAAACAGACAAAGACAGACTTACAGACATTTACCCTGGCCTGCCTATCATAAAATCTTATTATTATTTGTATTATTACATAAAACATTCAATGGACAACACAGAACAGTTCTCCCCTATGGCCGCCAAGCACCAGGTATATGCAGGACCAACAATCCATCAGACAGACAGATCATCAGCATACCTTAGCAAGGCAGCCTGGGTATTAACCAGTTTTCCCAGAAGGGAAATTTCCCAGAAGGGAAATTGTCTGTTTAGTGTTAGGTATCTAGGGGGACCTGTGCACATAGATGATTATCATTAGGGTGACAACATTTTTTTTTTTTTTTTTTTTTTATGCCACCTAGCTCTCATCTCAATGATTAGGAAGGCTGCCTAGTTTTTTTGATTTTGCAATTTTTTAAAGACTAACTTTATAATCTTTCTATTCTGTTTTGTCATATAAACTCATTTGCATAACATGGGACTATGGGAAAGCTATGCAAATCGTGTTTCAGTTTACAAACAAGGCAGATACTGCTATATTGCTCATTAGCATTTCTTGGTCATGTGTATGCAAATGAGATTTAAATGTTGGGAAATGTTTATGCAGCTCTCTTAGGCAGTGAGAGAGGAGTTAGGCTGGCATATAAAATTACAATTTTTGTCGCCTCTAATGATAATGGTCTAGGGTCCAGGCCCCTCTAGATAGCCAACCAATGCTGACCAATTTCTCTCCTTTTGGATTGAGAACTTATGTTTGTTTGTCTAAATTGCTCAAACCTGTCATTGTAAGGTATGCTGACACCCTGTCTTATGGATAGATAGTCAGCCTGCACATACCTGGCTTTTGACATGGTGTAGAGTGATTTTTTTTATTTTACAAGTAATTAAAATATGTTAAATAACTAAATTAGTATTTAAAAGTAGGTTAGAAAATAAAATGTTAGGGTAGATTTAGATGTCATAAAATAGGTTAGCTAGAATGAGTCACTGTGGGTTTTAATATTCGCCTGCCAATAGAGGTCTATTGCGGTTCGCCCTGTTCGCCTGTTCGCGAACATTTGAGTAAGTTCGGGTTCGTTGTTCGCGAACAGAAAATTTTATGTTCGGGACATCTACAGGTGACACGATGTACCCGGAAACGCTCGGGACATCTACAGGTGACACGATGTACCCGGAAACGCAACAAACCGCAGGTCTGAATTGACCTGCGGTTTGTTGCGATCGCCGACACGGGGGGGTCACATGACCCCCCTCGGCATTGTCACAGGATGCCTGCTGAATGATTTCAGCAGGCATCCTGTTCCGATCACCACCCGCAGCGCTGAGGTGATCGGAACTTCTCAGGGCGTACATGTACGCCCTGAGTCCTTAAGTACCAGGACGCTAGGGCGTACATGTACGCCCTGCGTCCTTAAGAGGTTAAGAGGGGGGCATTTGTACCAATCCAAAATTCTAGTCAATTGCACTGCCTTATACAGATGTTCCATATCTGGCAGACCGATGCCATCTCTGTCTTTGGGTCTGACCATAGTGTCATACCCTACTCTACACATCTATCCTCCCCATATGTATTTCAAGAACATTGAACGTTCAGCCCTTGTATTTAGACCCTAAGTGTAATATACCCTTTTAAGGACAGAAATACACTTGCAGATGCACAGCAGAATGCACAAATATAGAGGATTTAGCTTTCAGGCCTTGTATTTGGATTCTGAGTGTAATATACCCTTTTACAGATAGAAATACACTTGCAGGTGCACAGCAGAGTGCACAAATATAACGGATTTAGCTTTCAGGCCTTGTATTTGGATTCTGAGTGTAATATATCCTTTTTGCAGACAGAAATACACTTGCAGATGCACAGCAGAGTGCACAAATATAAAGGATTTAGCTTTCAGGCCTTGTATTTGTATTTTGAGTAATATATACTCTTTTACAGACAAAAATACACTTGCAGATGCACAGCAGCGAGTGCAAATATAGAGGATTTAGCTTTCAGCCCTTGTATTTAGCCCCTGAGTGTAATATACCCTTTTATGGACAGAAATACACTTGCAGATGCACAGCAGAGTGCACAAATATAAAGTATTTAACTTTCAGGCCTTGTATTTGGATTCTGAGTGTAATATACCCTTTTACGGACAGAAATACACTTGCAGATGCACAGCAGCGTGTGCAAATATAGAGGATTTAGCTTTCAGCCCTTGTATTTAGATGCTGAGTGTAATATACCCTTTTAGGGACAGAAATACACTTGCAGATGCAAAGTAGCATGCGCAAATATAGAGGATTTAGCTTTCACGCCTTGTATTAAGATGCTGAGTGTAACATACCCTTTTACGGACAGAAATACACTTGCAGATGCACAGCAGCATGCGCAACTATGGAGGATTTAGCTTTCAGGCCTTGTATTTAGATGCTGAGTGTAATATACCCTTTTACGGACAGAAATACACTTGCAGATGCACAGCAGAGTGCACAAATATAAAGGATTTACCTTTCAGGCCTTGTGTTTAGACTCTGAGTGTAATATATCTTTCTATGGACAGAAATACACTTGCAGATGCACAGCAGAGTGCACAAATATAGAGGATTTAGCTTTTAACCCTTGTATTTAGATGCTGAGTGTAATATATCCTTTTACAGACAGAAATACACTTGCAGATGCACAGCAGAGTGCACAAATATAAAGGATTAACTTTCAGGCCTTGTATTTGGATTATGAGTAATATATACTCTTTTACGGACAGAAAAACACTTGCAGATGCACAGCAGCGTGTGAAAATATAGAGTATCTAGCTTTCAGCCCTTGTATTTAGACCTTGAGCATAATATACCCTTTTATGGACAGAAATACACATGCAGATGCACAGCACCATGACCAAATATAGATGATTTATTTTTAAGGCCTTGTGTTTAGACGCTAGAAAAAATCTATCCTTTACTGACAGTATTATATTTGACCAGCCACAGCTGAAACCCCTGATTTAGGGGATTTGTATTTGGGGGATTCAATTTAACCCCAGGAAAAAAAAAAATAATTTTTACGGACAGTATTACACTTGGCCAGCCACAGCTGAAACCCCAGATTTAGGGGATTGGTATTTTGGGAATTGAATGTCACCCCTTAATAAAATATAGCAATTTCTATCCTGTGTTTCAAGGTGTGACAAATAAGCACAACCCCTGAAATAGTGTATTGCAAAAAAAAAGCCTTCTTTTAAACCCAAAAATGTATGCTGAACTTGCTTTTCACAGCTCAAAACATGTGCTTGTGCACCAAAAGATAATAA
This sequence comes from Bufotes viridis, assembly GCA_033119425.1. Lineage (NCBI taxonomy): Eukaryota > Metazoa > Chordata > Amphibia > Anura > Bufonidae > Bufotes > Bufotes viridis. The sequence goes on from CM065592.1 coordinate 278,846,366, forward strand.
AGTGGCAGCCAATCACCCCAGAAAAAAGTGACAGAAAAACGCTCTGAGCAGTCTAAAAACCAGTGAACACTGAACCAACAGAATTTGAATGATTCACAGCTGTAGATTGATCCCTTCATTAAGTTGTTGTGCTAAGTCTTCCCTGCCTAATCTCACCCTCACATCAGCTGCATCCTATCCCTACAGTAATCAGAGCAGAGTGACGGGCGGCGCGGCATATTACACTAATACAGGCACAACAGAAACCACATATTTAAGGGAATATCAATTTTAGGCCTAGTATTTCGGTGCTGGTTGAAAGTTATCCTTTTACGGAAAGAAATACACTTGCAGATGCACAGCAGCGTGCGCAAATATAGAGAATTTAGCCTTCAGGCCTTGTATTTAGATGCTGAGTGTAATATACCCTTTTACGGACAGAAATACACTTGCAGATGCACAGCAGCATGCACAAATATAGAGGATTTATTTTTCAGGCCTTGTATTTAGAAGCTGAGTGTACCCTATTATGGACAGAATTATACTTGGAGAGGAACAGCAGAAAGCACAGATGTTTAGGATTTCTATTGCAGGGATTTTATTTAACCCCAGAAAAAAATCTATCCTTTTACTGACAGTATTACACTTGGCCAGCCACAGCTGAAACCCCAGATTAAGGGGATTTGTATTTGAGGGATTGAATTTAACCCCAGAAAAAAAAATATATATCATTTTACGGACAGTATTACACTTGGCCAGCCACAGCTGAAACCCCCGATTTAGGGGATTGGTATTTTGGGAATTGAATGTCACCCCTTAATAAAATATAGCAATTTCTATCTTGTGTTTCAAGGTGTGACAAATAAGCACAACCCCTGATATAGGGTATTGCAAAAAAAAAGCCTTCTTTTAAACCCAAAAATGTATGTTGAACTTGCTTTTCACAGCTCAAGACATGTGCTGGTGCACCAAAAGATAATAAAGTTGCAGCCGATCACCCCAGAAAAAAGTGACAGAAAAACGCTCTGGGCAGTCTAAAAACCAGTGAGCACTGAACCAACAGAAGTTGAATGATTCACAGCTATAGGTTGATCCCTTCATTAAGTTGTGCTGAGTCTTCCCTGCCTAATCTCGCCCTCACATCAGCTGCATCCTATCCCTACAGTAATCAGAGCAGAATGACGGGCGGCGCTACGTGACTCCAGCTTAATGTGATGGCCTCTTGGGGCAAGTAGTATGACGCTTGTTGATTGGCTGCTTTGCAGCCTTTCAAAATGCGCCATAGAAAACGCTGAACACCGAACTTGAAATTTTACGTAAATGTTTGGATTCGGGTGCCGAACATCGTAATGTTCGGTACAAACCCAAACTTTACAGTTCGGGTTTGCTCAACTCTACTAATGAGCAGTCGCCATCTTTAACCACTTCAGCCCCCCTAGCTTAAACACCCTTAATGACCACGAAACTTTTTACAATTCTGCACTACGCTACTTACAGCGTTTATTGCTCCGTCATTCAACTTACCACCCAAATGAATTTTACCTCCTTTTCTTCTCACTAATAGAGCTTTTATTTGGTGGTATTTCATTGCTGCTGACATTTTAACTTTTTTTGCTATTAATCAAAAATGAATGAAATTTTTGCAAAAAAATGACATTTTCCATTTTCTGTTGTAATTTTTTTTAAAACTACATTTCTATATAAATTTTTCTCAAAATTTATTGTTATACATGTCTTTGATAAAAAAAATCCAATAAGTGTATATTTATTGGTTTGGGTAAAAGTTACAGCATTTACAAACCATGGTGCAAAAAGTGAATTTCCGCATTTTGAAGCAGCTCTGACTTTCTGATCACCTGTCATGTTTCTTCAGGTGCTAGAATGCCAGGATAGTATAAATTCCCCCAAATGACACCATTTTAGAAAGAAGACACCCCAAAGTATTCGCGGAGGGGCATGGTGAGTTCATGTATCATTTCATTTTTTCACAAGTTAGCGGAAAATGACACTTTCTGAGGAAAAAAATAATAATAAAGTTTCCATTTCTGCTAACTTCTGGCAAAAAAAATAAAAATCTCCTACGGACTCACTATGCCCCTCAGTGAATACCTTGGGGTGTCTACTTTCCGAAATGAGCAGCCATGTAAAACCTAAAGGTACTCGTTGGAATTTGGGCCCCTTTGCGCACCCAGGCTGCAAAAAAGTGTCACTCATGTGGTATCGCCGTACTCAGGAGAAGTAGGGCAATGTGTTTTGCGGTGTATTTTTACATATACCCATGTTGGGTGAGAGAAATATTTCAGTAAACTGACAACTTTGTATAAAAAAATTTAAAAAGTTGTCATTTACAAAGATATTTCTCACACCCAGCAGGGGTATATGTAAAAATACATCCCAAAACACATTGCCCTACTTCTCCTGAGTACGGCGATTCCACAGTGTGACACTTTTTTGCAGCCTGGGTGCGCAAAGGGGCCCAAATTCCAATGAGTACCTTTAGGATTTCACAGGGTATTTTTACGCATTTAGATTCCAGACTTCTTCTCACGCTTTAGGGGCCCCTAAAATGTCAGGACAGTATAAATACCCCACAAGTGACCCCATTTTAGAAAGAAGACACCCCAAAGTATTCTGTGAGGGGTATGGTGAGTTCATGTAAAATTTTATTTTTTGTCACAAGTTAGTGAAATATGAGACTTTGTAAAAAAAAAAAATATCAATTTCTGCTAACTTGTGCCAAAAAAAAAATAAAATTCTGTGAACTCGACATGCCCCTCACGGAATACCTTGGGGTGTCTTCTTTCCAAAATGGGGTCACTTGTGGGGTATTTATACTGCCCTGGCATTTAGGGGCCCTAAAGCGTGAGAATCAAATGCGTAAAAATGCCCTGTGAAATCTAAAGGTACTCATTGAAATTTGGGCCCCTTTGCACATCTTGGCTGCAAAAAAGTGTCACTCATGTGGTATTGCCGTACTCAGGAGAAGTAGGGCAATGTGTTTTGGGGTGTATTTTTATATATACCCATACTGTGTGTGAGAAATATCTCTGTAAATGACAACTTTTTAAAAAATGTTATACAAAGTTGTCAATTTACAGAGATATTTCTCTCACCCAGCATGGGTATATGTAAAAATACACCCCAAAACACATTGCCCTACTGCTTCTGAGTATGGCGATAGCACATGTGTGAAACTTTTTTGCAGCAAAGATGCGCAAAGGGGCCCAAATTCCAATGAGTACCTTTTAGGAGGGCATTTTTACGCATTTTTCTTCTCACGCTTTAGGGCCCCTAAAATGCCAGGGCAGTATAAATACCCCACATGTGACCCCATTTTGGAAAGAAGACACCCCAAGGTATTCCGTGAGAGGCATGGCGAGTTCATAGAAGATTTTTTTTTTGGCACAAGTTAGCGGAAATTGATTTTTTATTGTTTTTTCTCACAAAGTCTCCCTTTCTGCTAACTTTTGACAAAAAGTTCAATTTTTCATGGACTCACTATGCCCCTCAGTGAATACCTTGGGGTGTCTTATTTCCAAAATGAGGTCATTTGTGGGGTGTTAAAAAGAAGACACCCCAAGGTATTCCGTGAGGGCATGGCGAGTTCACAGAAAAAAAAATTGGCACAAGTTAGCGGAAATTGATATATTTTTTTTTTTTTTTACAAAGTCTCATATTCCACTAACTTATGACAAAAAATAAAATTTTGCATGAACTCACCATACCCCTCACGGAATACCTTGGGGTGTCTTCTTTCTAAAATGGGGTCACATGTAAGGTGTTTGTACTGCCCTGGTATTTGAGGGTCTCCGCAATCATTACACGTATGGCCAGCATTAGGAGTTTCTGCGATTCTCCTTATATTGAGCATACGGGTAATAAGATTTTTTTTTTTTCGATCATCGTGGATGAAAAAATCTCTGCCAAAATCAGTGACTGCGGTGCGGTGGGCTGGGGCTAACTACCTAACAAGTAGCTAACTAACTGGCGGTGATAAGGGACCCTTAGGCCCCATTCACAAGTCCACAATTCTGTTTGCGGAACGGTATTGCGGACCCATTCATTTCTATGGGGACAGACTTTGTCCCGCTCGGATCCGGAATTGCAGATCCGCACTCGGGTCTGCACTTCCGTTCCGCAAAAATATAGAACATGTCCTATTCTTTTCTGCAACAGCGATTGATCATCGCTGGCAGGCTGCATACATGTATGGCAGTGGTGATGATTTTGGCTTGCTTTGCCGCCACAGGACTTGGGAACCTTGCAGATATTGAGTCAACCATTAACTACTCTGTATACCAAAGCATTCTAGAGTCAAATGTGAGGCCATCTAGCCAGGAAATCTAGGCCAAATCTGCTTCATGCAACACGACAATGTTCCTAAGCACACCAGCAAATCTACAAGGGCATGGTTGAAAAAAAAAAGTGCCAAGGTCCTGCTATGAGCCATTCAAGATGGACTTGCTTGAGAAACACTCTTTGGAGTCGAAACGTCACACAGTTTGTGAATAAAACCTCTATACTTTTGAGGACGCTGAGTGCTGCGGTCATTCATTCCTTCTACAAATTGCTTGGAGACCAACAGGCTAGGGCTTGACCCGCGGGCACAGCCACCATTGGAAACTACTATATTGGATTGAGTGAGTAGTGCTGTCTTACCTTTAGATTAATCCTTTTAAGAAGTGCCAAGAAGTTCTCAATACGGTCTCATGCACAAGGCCTTTGTGTGACCGTTCTGTGCATTGGGGACCGCAATTTGTGGGCCCCAATACACAGGCCCCATCATTGCAGCAGCCACAACGGATCCAGACCTATTCAATGGGTCCGTGATCTGTCCACACCATAAAAAAAAATAGAACAAGTGCTTCCGTGAGATTCCGTGCCTCTATTCCACACCACATCTCAGAATTACGGACCCATTTAAGTGAATGGGTCCGCATCCGTGGTGCGGGGTGCACACGGCCGATGCCCATGTATTGCGGACCCGCTGTATGCAGGCCTCACGACGGCAGTGTGCATGAGGCCTAAGGTTTAGGATAGGTGAGGAAAGGGCCCTATCATTATTCTTTCTTTTTTAAGGCCCCAATTTTTAAGCAATTTCAAGAGTGCTGCATCCCTTTAAAAGACTTAATACTTTTTTACTTTTTCATAATCAGTTAAATCTCTTGTTTGGCTCATTTTGCCAGTGGAAAACAAGCTACGTAATAATTATGAACATTTTGATACAGGATCTTCATCACCTTAGGCCACATCCTCCCTCGTTATACGAATATACTGTACATCACCTGATATGGTTTAATCCAATAAGCATTTAGGTTTTTATAGCTTGGAGTTGGAAAATATGCATAAAAATGATGATATGGTCAAAATACTCACTTGCCTAGTAATTGTGCACACCGTGTAAAGACACTAATAGCTCTTCTACATTTCAATTAACCCTTTCGGGACCACTGGGCCTTCCATTTGTTTTTGGCTATTGTTTTCTATAGTTGATTTTTTTTCATAGATCATTTTTTTATTTTTATTTTTTGTTGGATCTCTTATAAGGTCGAAAAAGAAATGACTATATTTCTGTTTGTCAACATCATATAAGGAAAATAGATGTACTTGTTTTTCCATGTTATACTCTAATGTAGTTGCATAAGAAATGGCATGGTATGACATAACAAAAATTATACTCTAATGTTCCTAGGTATCATTATACCAAATATGTACATTTTACTTGTTGACTAATTGCTGCCCAAAACAAATAACCTCATTTCAGGTTGTAAGCCTGCCTACCTTACCAGGTATTTATGGGGCATCTGTGAATGGCAGTAAAGCAGTTTTGTACAACAGGATAATGTTTAAAAGGGTAATCTCTCAAAAAATATTACTATGCAATGAACAGAGCATTTTAAGTGAAGTGTTATTACAATATACATTACACTACATGAAATACATTGTTATTTATTTACATTATATTTGTCTCTCTAGTAGTGCCCCCTGCTGTATATCCTTCTGTTCTACACTGTACTGCATTAAATTGTGGAATAACATGCCCAGTAGCTTCCATGATTCCTTCCCCTCCCCTCAGTATGGCATAATGATCATTCAGTGAAGATAAAGTGGCCCAGACCATTCGTTCATCCATACTTCTAAATTTTTAAAAAATATATAGAAGTTTCTCTCTCTCTTTCTCTAGTCAGTGGAGAAGAAAACTGTGGACATTGCATGCAATATGTATCTCTGGGGTTACATGTGAAGGACTTTTTTTATGCAGGGTGGAAAATGTTAACAAAAGATAATAGCAATGCAGGTGCTTGATGATCTGCTGCCCATCCACAGCAAAGCAATCAAGTCCTCCAGATATGTGAGTAAAAGTTAGTTTTATAGTTGGTTGTGGGATAATCCCTTTAAGAAACATTCAGGATTCATTTTTTTTTTTGGGGGAGGGGTATGGGAGGCCATTCTACATGATGTAGGTACACTATCACATGGGGCACATGCATTCTGGTAGAGCTTAACACCCTCTCTAGTTTCATTTAAATAGTTTGTGTTTTTAAATTTATTTTTGCAAAAAAGTATAGCTATAGCTACTGTGCTTACAAATTTTTACACTTCAATAGTATACTGCCATTGCCATCTGTTGCACTTTAGTACATTTAGTACATTTTATGAATCAATACACAGTACACTAAAATTGTGCATATTTTATTTATTTGCTTTTATTGTTATGTATTTGCTGCATGTCTTTTAATCTTTGTTTTGTTGTGATTTGCAATAATTTTTCCCCTCTGACTTTTTTTACTGCAGAATTTTATCAAATATAGATTTTGTGTTTGTGTTCAATTTTATTGTTTGCCTCCATCTGCATGGACCATCTGCAGGAAAATAGTACAAACATTAATATTAGTTGGCTACATTTTGTTGCATACTGTTTCATGGTGTGTACTGATATAGTTCACAGAAAAGTTTATCACAGAAATTTTAACATCAATGACATGGTTACATTAATATTTCAGTACATTATTTATTTCAACTGGGAGGCATTTTTAATGTTTGTTATGTTACAATTATTACACATTTTCACATATGGTTTTATTTCACTGATTTACATAGAGACATCAATAATAGGGATCGAACTTTTAAATCTAACATTGTGTTTGCTTTGTTAAAAGCGTACCTAACTTTTCAACAAATTCTGCATAAATAGTATAGAGTGTCTACACAAGGAATAACATTGTATCTGCCCATTATTTGAATCCCCTCTTGCCGCACTGATTGGTTGGCTTCCAGGCCAACAGATAGCGTGGATGAATCAGGGCAAGCACCCCCTCCCCCTCACACACACACGCACACACACTTTCTCTCAGAGTCATGTGAGCACCCTTCTTCTTCCTCTCTAGTAGCTTTTCTGGCTGACATGTGCCGGAAAATTGCGCTGTGCACTGTATTACTTGATTCGTCAGAAACAAACTTGAAGATTTGCCAACTGAAAATGTGCAAAGTTTGTAACAAACCTAGTTCATTATGAACTGGTTCACTCATCCTTAGTCCTTTGTGATTCTGGGGATGCTTTTAAATGAGTGAAAGTTAGGAAGCACTCTTTCTGTGTACAGTGTTTGTAAGCCAGTCTGAAGCCACCAGATCAGGGATAATGGCAAAAAGAAGCAGCATGCACATGGGGAAACTGGTAACAAATGCAGCAGGAAGGAAGGTACCTAGCAGAAAAGCAGAAGATCATTCTGTGTTGGGCTGTGAATGAGGGTGGATGGGTCTTACAGTGTCTTCCAGAAAAAAAATCTTAGGGAGTCAGGGACAGTCAAAGGTCACAGTCAAGCTTGTATTCTACTGCCAGGAACATTGAAGAAAAAGGCAACGAAGAAGAATTGTGTGTGTAGAATAAGGACGGACAGGAAAGCTGTCAGCCATGGAGTGAGAAGAGAGGAGCTGAGGCTGGCTGTGCCTCCCAGCACAACTGCAGCTGCTGCAAAACTCAAATACAGCTACCTGCAAGGACATTTCTTTAAATGTGAGTGATAACTGAATTTAGCCGGAAATCTGTTTATTTCCACACAGTTCCAATGTTTTTGGGGTTGTTGAATTTATTAAAACCAGCATATAGGTGATTACATGTCTTACAATACGCAGGGTAGCGCACAAAATTATCTGTCAGTGATAAAGTGAATAACAGGCCTCAGTCCATTTCTGATTATTCTCTATCCCCTCCTAGTTTTAATTTTTATGGAGGTTTGTTGAATTTATGAAAAACAGCATATAGGTGATTACTACACCAATACTCAGGGTAGCAAACAAATTTATCTGCAGTGATAACATAATATTAGGCCTCAGGTATCCCTTTTGGGAGCACTTGCAGGTTTTTACACTGTGTAGGATAGGGTTCCCAGGAGCAGCAGCAGTACTGTCTGGATCATAATAATAATATTAATAATTATTATAATAATAAGCCTTAGCAGGGTATTTTTGTTTCCTGCACACATGATTTGTTATGGATGACTGACAATAGAATGAAGAAGAGGGATTAATGGGTCACTGCACTGGATAAAATATTAATTTATTAAACAAAATAATTATAGAATACATGGAATAAAAACAAATAATGCATTTCAGTGGCAGACTGACACTTTTATCAGATATGAATACCGTGGCGTCTTCATTGCAGTATTATATCAGGTGACCCAAAAGTGCCTCCCTAAGTTGTTCCACATAGAACGGAAATGTAATCAAATACTATCATATATCAGAAGGAAAGGTGTAGGGTTAAAAATATACAAAAACACTTAATTGTATGTACACTAATGCCAGAAGCCTGACTAACAAAACTGGGGAACTGGAATTACTGATGTGTGGAGGACTATGACATAGTGGGAATAACTGAGACATGGCTGGATGACAGCTATGACTGGGCAGTTAATGTACAGGGTTACAGTCTGTTTAGAAAGGATCGTCAAAACCGGAGAGGGGAGGGGTCTGTCTCTATGTAAAGTCGTGTCTAAATCCCGTAATTCGAGAATACATCTCTGAGGGACATGAACATGTGGAGTCACTGTGGGTAGAGATACATGAAAATGTATTACTAAATGAGATAGATAAGGCTGCAAATCATAATGAAGTCGTTATTATGGGGACTTCAACTACCCAGATATAGACTGGGAAACTGAAAGCTGTACATCCCATAAAGGAAACAGGTTCTTGGCAATAACCAAAGACAATTACCTTTCCCAACTGGTTCAGGACCCGACTAGAGGGACGGCCATACTGGACTTAGTATTAACCAATAGACCTGATAGAACAACAGATGTGCAGGTTGGGGGACACCTGGGAAATAGTGACCATAAAGTAATAACCTTCCAATTATCCTTCAAAAGAGCATTTCTACAGGGAGGAACAAAAATACCAAACTTCAAAAAAGCTAAGTTTAGCCAACTAAGCCAGGCCATAGGCCTAATTAACTGGGACAAAGACCTCAAAAACAAAAATACAGCCACAAAATGGGAGATCTTTAAAAAATCCTAAATTCTCATTGTGAGAGGTACATACCGTATGGGAATAAAAGCCTTTGGAACAAAAAGAAACCAATGTGGATAAATAGAAATGTAAAAAAAGCAATAAATGACAAAAAAAAAGCATATAAATCACTAAAACAGGAGGGTAGCGAGGAAGCACTGAAAAACTTTAAGGAAAAAAATAGAACATGTAAAAAACAAATAAAAGCGGCCAAACTAGAGACCGAGAGATTAATTGCCAAAGAGAGTAAAACTAACCCTAAAATTTTCTTCAATTATATAAATGTTAAAAAGTATAAATCTGAAGGTGTCAGCCTTTTAAAGAGTAATGAAGGGGGAGTTGCAGAGAGCGATGAGGAGAAAACAAAGCTGTTGAATATTTTTTTCTCCAATGTATTCACTGAGGAAAATAAACTGTCAGATGAAATGCTGAATGTAAAAATAAATCCCCCATTAAAAGTGTCCTGTTTGACCCAAGAAGAAGTACAATAGCGACTTAAAAAGATTAAAATAGACAAATCGCCAGGACCGGATGGCATACACCGCCGTATCCTAAGGGAATTAAGTAATGTCATAGCCAGACCCTTATTTCTGATATTTGCAGACTCTATACAGACAGGAATGTCCCACAGGATTGGCGCATAGCAAATGTGGTGCCAATATTCAAAAAGGATCCAAAAACAGAGCCCGAAACTATAGGCGGTAAGTTTAACATCTGTTGTGGGGAAACTGTTTGAAGGTTTTCTGAGAGATGCTATCTTAGAGGATCTCAATGGAAATAAGCAAATAACGCCATAGAGAAAAAAAGTGAAATCCAGCTCACCCATTCATTCACTCCAACTAGATTCCCCTGATGCACGGAAGTGTAGGCAAGACCTGGATACGGCTGTAAGGAAAACAAAGGAAACTCCAGCATCTAGTTCACGAGTATCTTCTCTTTATTGACAGTGTTGGAAATACAACGGCAATAAAATTTATCTTCTCACATCCTCAGACAGTCAACACGTTTCGAAAAAGTTCTTATTCATGACTGATACACTGACCATGCTGCCAAATCTCCTTATAAACGTAACCGCCACACCTCCCCCCATCATCCAAAAAGTGATTAGGTACAGGTGTGGCTGAATGAAGGAGCAGCCATGGGCAGTGTGACCGCCCATTTTGTGTTTCATATAGATGAACAGAGCAAAAAAGAGATGAAAACATAATCAAAAAGAAAAACTTGCATTAAAAACGTGAGTTAACTTTTGTCACACATTGATTCAAGCAAACACTTTAATATCAGCATCCATCTCCCGTGTATAGTCCTAACACGCTGGGTATGGTGTAAATAAAACCGCAGTGTCTGAATCTGGACTAAAACACAATCACCCTAGTGATAATTTTGTTGTTTGTTCTGGGGTGAAAAGAGAGGGGGACAGTGAGGCCGCAAGAGACGGAGGTCGTCTTGAGACCACCCTGTGCCCCTCTCTTAACAACCCATACATGGTCTGGTCCTCAAACAACAGGGAAATACACTTAGAAATGACTTGCCGTATCTGGAAAAACTGATTACTATACGTCAAAACCACTGTTGGAAGTTGTTTGTTGTCTGGATTCTTATGATTATTTCTTTTTCCAAACAACAAATCACTTCTGTTTTTATTTCGTGCAATATTTTGTGCACGCTGAATCATCCACATGGGATAATGTCTCGCAGTGAGACGTGTTGTAATGGTCTGTACTTCCTTGTTAAATGACATATCATCGCTGCAGTTCCATCTTGCACGTATGAATTCTCCCACAGGTATGGCCTTGATTGTATGTATGGGATGGTGACTATCAGCTCTAAGTATAGAATTTCCCGTTACTTGTTTGCGATATGTTTTAGTTTGTATGTATTGGCCTTCCTTCCCCATTAAGGTTAGGTCCAGAAAGTCAATACTGTCAGCATTATGTGAACACAAGAAGCGTAAATTATAGGGATTGTCATTAAGATAAGCTTCAAATGAAGGTAGGGCAGGCACATCGCTGGCCCAGATGATGAGCATATCATCGATGTACCTGCCGTACCATTCAATGGCTTCCAAGAAGGGATTATCTGTGCTATATATAAAGCGTTCCTCCCAATAAGACATAGTGATGTTTGCTAGGGATGGGGAGAATTTGGCTCCCATTGAAACTCCTCGAATTTGTAAGAAGTACAGACCATTAAAACAAAAATAATTGTGTACCAACAAAAACTCTGTCACCTTTAATACATAATCAATAAATTCCTGGTTATTTGTGTAAATGAAATTCCAATGCAAGAAGTGCAACATTATGTGGGATTGAAGGATAGAGACTGACAACATCAGCCACCATCCACGAATAATTTGAACACCACTTTTTTTGAAAAAAGCTTTGTAATACATCACCGGTATCTTTTATATATCCCGGGGTTCGCTTGACCAGAGGCTGCAAAATTTTCCGTGTCTCCCCGCCTCTCCACATCCCCGGAGTTCTTCCATAAAGTGCTAACGGACTATCGGCAAGGTTGGTCTTCGATACACATCCAGTTTTATCCATGGCTCATGCACTTACGCCTGACCGCAAAACAAAAGCGGATCAAGTTTTCTCGACATGTGATTTATCACTTCAAACCGGTTCTTCAATGGAGAGCAATATGATGCAATTGCATAAAATGATGTCTCAAGAGATGAGACTTTGGTGGGACCACACTACTCTAATGAAATATTTGGAGAAACATATGATCCCACGTGGATTGAGAATTAGAAAAATCCCGACCACTGTTTTCTCTGACAAGTTTGTTGAATCATGGAATGGACTTCTTAGTGACTGTTCAATAAAACTCATGTCATTAATTGTCGATTATGAGGCAGAAAAACTAGCTACTCTACAATCTGAGATTGAACAATGCAAAAGTCAACTAACACAGTATGAATCTCTTCCCAAATACAAGGAATTGTTTGAAAATAATGTTACTTCCATACAATCACTGGAACAAAGCATTATGGAAATAAAGCACAAGAAGTTTCAGCGAGATATGTACGATTATAAACACAACCAAGTATATGAATGGGGAAGAAGGGAGAACCCCTTTCAAACACCAAAACCCATTTTGAAAAAATACCAGGGTAAAAAAAACAAAAACAACAGAAAAATGTCTTCTGTCAGCTTTGAGTCCACAGATGCCGAATGTTCGGATACTAACTCAGAGACTCAGATACCGAATAAATCCAGGATTGAACCTAAAGAGAGTACCACAAATGTCCAGTCGTCCTACTATAAAAAGCAAAAAAACGACCCCGCTATTGATGGGATGACAAAAAACGATCCAGACGGGGGGGAAGGAAGCATACTAACAAAGAAAAAAGCTCACACTTGTCATTAGGTTTGAATTTTGTTCCCTCTACAGATTTTGACATGTTTTCCACTCTCCTGGATATTAATAAATTTATGAGAAATCTCACGGTAAAAAAACATTTCATGGGAGTGGAAAACGTCTCAAAACCGGACCCCTTACCTGCTTTTCATGTTGACAATGTGTTCTCTGGCTTATCTTTCAAAGAGCAAACCTCTCTTATGATTCTCACAGAATTACAGTCGGATCAGGATGGTGAAGCTCTGGATTTGGAGACACAGAAATTTTGTGTCACCAATCCACAGTTTTATCCTATCAAATCCCGTACGAGTGGTATGGATATCTTTCAAGAGGTGATCGAGAAATAATTGTCTTTAATTAATGTACAAAAAAACAATCATAATAAAAACAATTTATCGAAAAAACAAAGAACCGCACTTAGAGAGTTGAAGGACATGCAGAATATTGTCATCAAGATGGCAGATAAGGGCGGAGCGGTGGTGGTTCTTGACAAAAGTGTATATGAGGGTTGCATAATGGATATTGTGATGGACTCCTCCACATATATAAAGTTAGATTCAAATCCTATAGAAACATATAAGAGAGAATATCTCAAGATTTTGTGTGAGGGTAGGGATCTAGGATATTTCTCACACAAAGAATATTCTTATTTGAATGTGGAGACGCCCATCACTCCCATAATACATGCATTGCCCAAGATCTACAAATCTGTCAACCCACCCCCGCTCCGCCCTATAGTATCCGGTATAGGTTCTTTGACTGAAAGGCTGAGCCAGTGGCTAGATTCCATTTTGCAGCCTCTGGTCAAGCGAACCCCGGGATATATAAAAGACACCGGTGATGTATTACGAAGCTTTTTTCAAAAAAAGTGGTGTTCACATTATTCGTGGATGGTGGCTGATGTTGTCAGTCTCTATCCTTCAATCCCACATAATGTTGCACTTCTTGCATAGGAATTTCATTTACACAAATACAGTCACCATAACCAGGAATTTATCGATTATGTATTAAAGGTGACAGAGTTTTTGTTGGTACACAATTATTTTTGTTTTAATGGTCTGTACTTCTTACAAATTCGAGGAGTTTCAATGGGAGCCAAATTCTCCCCATCCCTAGCAAACTTCACCATGTCTTATTGGGAGGAACGCTTTATATATAGCACAGATAATCCCTTCTTGGAAGCCATTGAATGGTACGGCAGGTACATCGATGATATGCTCATCATCTGGGCCAGCGATGTGCCTGCCCTACCTTCATTTGAAGCTTATCTTAATGACAATCCCTATAATTTACGCTTCTTGTGTTCACATAATGCTGACAGTATTGACTTTCTGGACCTAACCTTAATGGGGAAGGAAGGCCAATACATACAAACTAAAACATATCGCAAACAAGTAACGGGAAATTCTATACTTAGAGCTGACAGTCACCATCCCATACATACAATCAAGGCCATACTTGTGGGAGAATTCATACGTGCAAGACGGAACTGCAGCGATGATATGTCATTTAACAAGGAAGTACAGACCATTACAACACGTCTTACTGCGAGACATTATCCCATGTGGATGATTCAGCGTGCACAAAATATTGCACGAAATAGAAACAGAAGTAATTTGGTGTTTGGAAAAAGAAATAATCATAAGAATCCAGACAACAAACAACTTCCAACAGTGGTTTTGACGTATAGTAATCAGTTTTACCAGATACGGCAAGTTATTTCTAAGTGTATTTCCCTGTTGTTTGAGGACCAGACCATGTATGGGTTGTTAAGAGAGGGGCACAGGGTGGTCTCAAGACGACCTCCGTCTCTTGCGGCCTCACTGTCCCCCTCTCTTTTCACCCCAGAACAAACAACAAAATCTGAACCAACATGGTTGAAATACACCGGGTTCACACGTTGCGGCGGTCATCCCTGCAGAGCCTGCGGTTTTGTGACTCCGCGCAAAACTTTCCGGGATTCAGAGAACAACAACCAATTTCCCATCAAAACTTACATTAATTGTAGTACCACAGGTGTGGTTTACATTATTGAATGTGTAGAATGTAGACTTCTATATGTTGGATGCACAACACGGAAATTTAAGTCCCGATTATTGGAGCACTTGAATTATGTTACAAATAGTACATATTTGAATGTCTCCAATGCTGCCAGGCATTTTATTAATGTGCATAATAGAAGTCTGCAGCACTTTTCTGCCTATGCAATAGAACGGGTTATACTTCCACCAAGAGGAGGCAATCATAAAAAACTTATATCACAACGAGAAGCTTTTTGGATTCTAAGATTGAAAACTAGATATCCTACAGGCTTAAATTTAAGAAGGGAACTAATGTACATATACTGAGACCTAGCAAGAGCCAGGATATAGAATTTTAGCGCTGCTATTTTTATTATTATGTTATCACTAGGGTGATTGTGTTTTAGTCCAGATTCAGACACTGCGGTTTTATTTACACCATACCCAGCGTGTTAGGACTATACACGGGAGATGGATGCTGATATTAAAGTGTTTGCTTGAATCAATGTGTGACAAAAGTTAACTCACGTTTTACTGCAAGTTTTTCTTTTTGATTATGTTTTCATCTCTCTTTTGCTCTGTTTGTTTATATGAAACAAAAAATGGGCGGTCACACTGCCCTTGGCTGCTTCTTCATTCAGCCACATCTGTACCTAATCACCTTTTGGATGATGGGGGGAGGCGTGGCGGTTACCATTATAAGGAGATTTGGCAGCATGGTCAGTGTATCAGTCATGAATAAGAACTTTTTCGAAACGCGTTGACTGTCTGAGGATGTGAGAAGATAAATTTTATTGCCGTTGTATTTCCAACACTGTCAATAAAGAGAATATACTCGTGAACTAGATGCTAGAGTTTCCTTCGTTTTCCTTACAGCCAAATAACGCCATATCAGCATGGCTTCATGAGGGATCGTTCATGCCAAACAAATTTAATCAGTTTCTATGAGGAGGTAAGTTCTAGACTTGACAGCGGCGAATCAATGGATGTTGTATATCGGGACTTCTCCAAAGCATTTGACACTGTACCACATAAAAGGTTAGTATATAAAATGAGGATGCTCGGACTGGGAGAAAATGTCTGTATGTGGGTAAGTAACTGGCTGAGTGATAGAAAACAGAGGGTGGTTATTAACGGTACACACTCAGATTAGGCAACTGTCAATAGTGGGGTACCTCAGGGGTCAGTACTGGGCCCTATTCTTTTCAATATATTTATTAATGATCTTGTAGAAGGCTTGTATAGTAAATTATCAATTTTGCAGATGACACTAAACTGTGCAAAGTAATTAACACTGAAGAGGACAATATTCTGCTACAGAGGGATCTGGATAGATTGGAGGCTTGGGCAGATAAGTGGCAGATGAGGTTTAACACTGACAAATGTAAAGTTATGCACATGGGAAGGAATAATGCAAGTCACCCGTACATACTAAATGGTAAAACACTCGGTAACACTGACATGGAAAAGGATCTAGGAATTTCAATAAACTACAAACTAAGCTGCAAAAACAGTGTCAGGCAGCTGCCGCTAAGGCCAATAAGATAATGGGTTGCATCAAAAGGGCATAGATGCCCGTGATGAGAACATAGTCCTACCAATATACAAATCGCTAGTCAGACCACACATGGAGTACTGTGTACAGTTCTGGGCTCCTGTGAACAAGGCGGACATAGCAGAGCTGGAGAGGGTTCAGAGGAGGGCAACTAAAGTAATAACTGGAATGGGGCAACTACAGTACCCTGAAAGGTTATCAAAATTAGGGTTATTCATTTTAGAAAAAAGACGACTGAGGGGAGATCTAATAACTATGTATAAATATATCAGGGGTCAGTACAGAGATCTCTCCCATCATCTATTTATCCCCAGGACTGTCACTGTGACGAGGGGACATCCTCTGCGTCTGGAGGAAAGAAGGTTTGTACACAAACATAGAAGAGGATTCTTTATGGTAAGAGCAGTGAGACTATGGAACTCTCTGCCTGAGGAGGTGGTGATGGTGAGTACAATAAAGGAATTCAAGAGGGGACTGGATGTATTTCTGGAGTGTAATAATATTACAGGTTATAGCTACTAGAGATGGGTCGTTGATCCAGGGAGTACTTCTTTCCTCTGGATCAACTAGCAGGATGACAGGCCGAACTGAATGGACAGATGTCTTTTTTCGGCCTTATGTACTATGTTACTATGTTACTATGTAAATGTAATAGCATACTATCTATACTAATAAAATTCCTCTGTGAGTGGCGTCCGTGCGCCGAATAGTCAAGTGCGCATGCACGGTGCACACACTCCACGGACTCCACAGACCGCACAGCAGGTGTTTCGGCATATACCCGACGCGGCCGTGTGGAGGAAATAAACTGTCGCATAACATGTAGGAGGATGTGTGTGGATCTGAGCAAGGCAGATCCACTAAACCGCCGCGGGAGACACAGAGCTGAGGACATGCAAATGATCTAGCTGCAGTGCCGCTGTTTCAATGCCAGCAGTCAGTGCCAGCCGTATCAGCCACCAGTGACAGTGCCCTCCATCTCAGTGCCAGCAGTCAGTGCAAGCTGTGTCAGCCACCAGTCACAGTGCCAGCAGTCAGTGTCAGCCACCAGTGACAGTGTCCTCCATCTCAGTGTCAGCAGTGAGTGTCAGCTATATCAGCCACCAGTCACCGTGGCCGCCGTCTCAGTGCGAGCAGTCAGTGCCATCTTTGTCAGCCACCAGTGACAGTGCCTGCCACCTCAGTGCCAGCAGTCAGTGCCAGCTGTATCAGCCACCAGTAACAGTGCCTGCCATCTCAATGTCAGAAGTCAGTGTCAGCTGTATCAGCCACCAGTGACAGTGCTCGACATCTTTGTGCCTGCAGTCAGTGTCAGCTGTATCAGCCACCAGTCAGAGTGCCCGCCATCTTAGTGCCAGAAGTTAGTGCGAACCGTATCAGCCACCAGTCACAGTGCCCACCATCTGTGTCAGCAGTGATTGCCAGCTATATCAGCCACCAGTCATAGTGCCCACCATCTCAGTGCCAGCAGTCAGTGCCAGTCGTGTCAGTCAACAGTCATAGTGCCCGCCATCTCAATGCCAGCTGTATCAGCCAACAGTCACAGTGCCCGCCATCTCAGTGCCAGCAGTCAGTTCCAGCCGAGTCAGCCACCAGAAAAAGTGCCAGCCATCTCAGTGCCAGCATTGTCAGCCAGTAACAGTGTCTGCCGTCTCAGTGTCAGCAGTCAGTGCCAGCTGTATCAAACACCAGTCACAGTGCCTGCCATCTTAGTTCCTGCAGTCAGTGCCAGCGGTGTCAGCCTCCAGTCACAGTGTCTGCCATAACAGTGCCTGCCATCTCAGTGTCAGCAGTCAGTGCCAGCCATGTCAGCCACCAGTAACAGTGCCTGCTGTCTCAGTGCCAGCAGTCCCGTCTTAGTATAATTAGCCAGTGCAAGCTGTATCAGCCACTAGTGAAATTGACAGCCTTCTCAGTGCCCGCAGTCAGTGCAAGCCGTGTCAGCCACTAGTCACAGTTCCCGCCATCTCAGTGCCAGCAGACAGTGGTTGCCATTTCACAGCCAGCAGTCAGTGCCAGTCGTGTCAGCCACCAGTCACAGTGCCCGCCATCTCAGTACCAGCAGTCAGTGCCAACCGTGTCAGCCACCAGTTACAGTGTCCGCCATCTCAGTGCCAGCTGTATCAGACACCAGTCACAGTGCCCGCCGTTTCATTGCCAGCAGTCACTGCCAGCCGTGTCAGCCACCAGTCACAGCACCATCAGTCAGTGTCAACCAACAGTGACAGTGTCTGCCGTCTCAGTGTCAGCAGTGAGTGTCAGCTGTATCAGCCACCAGTTACCGTAGCCGCCATCTCAGTGCCAGCAGTCAGTGCCAACAGTGTCAGCCACCTGTGAAAGTGCCCGCCGTCTCAGTGTAAGCAGTCAGTGCCAGTCGTGTAAGCCAGCAGTCAGTGCCAGCTGTATCAGCCAACAGTCCCAGTGCCCACCATCTCATTGCCAGCAGTCAGATCCAGCCGTGTCAGCCACCAGTGCCAGTGCCAGCAATCTCAGTACCAGCAGTCAGTGCCAGCTGTGTCAGCCACCAGTCACAGTGTCTGCCACCTCAGTGCCAGCAGTCAGTGCCACCTGTATCAGCCACCAGTAACAGTGCCCGCCATCTCAGTGCCAACAGTCAGTGACAGCTATATCAGCCACCAGTAACTGTGCCATCCATCTCAGTGTCAGAAGTGAGTGTCAGCTGTATCAGCCACCAGTAACAGTGCCATCCATCTAAGTGTCAGAAGTGAGTGCCAGCTGTATCATCCACCAGTCACAGTGCCCTCGATCTCTGTACCAGCAGTCAGTGCCAGCTGTATCAGCCACCAGTCTTAGTGCCTGCCGTCTCAGTGCCAGCCGTATCAACCACCAGTCACAGTGCCCGCCATCTATGTCAGCAGTGAGTGCCAGCTATATGAGCACCAGAAGCAGTGCCCTCCATTTCAGTGCCAGCTGTATCAGCCACCAGACACAGTGTCTGCCGTCTCAGCATCCGCAGTTAGTGCCAGCTGTATCAGCCACCAGTGACAGTGCCTGCCATCTTAGTGCCTGCAGTCAGTGTCAGCCACCAGTCACAGTGCACACCATCTCAGGGCCAGCAGTAAGTGTCAGCTTTATCAGCCAAAAGTCACAGTGCCCACCATCTCAGTACCAGCAGTCAGCCACAGTGGCAGTACAAGCCGTCTCAGTACCAGCAGTTAGTTACAGCAGTGTAAGCCACCAGTCACAGTACCCACCATCTCAGTGCCAGCAGTCAGTGCCAGTCATGTCAGGACCAGTCACAGTGCCCGCTGTCTCAGTAAAAGCAGTCAGTACCAGCCGTTTCAGCGACCAGTGACAGTGTCCGCCATCATACTGTCAGCAGTGAGTGTCAGCTGTATCAGTCACTATTGACAGTGCCTGCCATCTTAGTGCCTGCAGTCAGTGTGAGCCACCCACCACAGTATAGTGCCAGCCGTCTCAGTACCAGCAGTCAGTGCCAGCAGTGTCAGTCACCAGTGACAGTGTCAGCAGTGAGTGCCAGCTGTATCAGCTACCAGTGACATTTACCTCCGTTTAAGTGCCAGCTGTGTCAGCCACCAGTCACAGTGCCCGCCATCTCAGTGCCAGCAGTCAGTTCCATATTAATCTAGTGATCACAGCACCAGTAGTCCGCCATCTAGTGCCAGCCAGTTGTTCCAGCCGTGACCACCTAGTGACAGTGCCAGCACTTCAGGTTAGCAGAGCCTGCCGATCAGTCGACTAGTCATTGCACTGCAGCATCTATGAGTGCCTGCAGTCAGTGAGCCACCTTTATAGACAGGCTGCCAGCTGTGCCTCATAGCGTGACCACACTGAGTAAGGCCAGCTGTATCAGCCCAGCGTCAGTGATGCAGTGCACTACCAGTCAGCTGAGTGAGTCCAGCTGTATCAGCTAGCAGTGACATTTACCCGTTTAGTGCCAGCTGTGTCAGCCACCAGTCACAGTGCCCGCCATCTCAGTGCCAGCAGTCAGTTCCATATTAATCTAGTGATCACAGCACTCAGGCTAATTCTTGACCGGTTTGGTGCACGTCACAGTAGTTCCAAAATCCACCTTGTGGAACTCATTGATGCAGGATAGATGAAACAGCACTCCAGATTAGTAATATGCTTAAGCGAATTTATTCAGCCGGACATGGTGGTGCAATTCATAATTACAACATTTCGGGCATAATGAGTGCCCTTCATCAAGTGTGAGCACGCTTATAGAAGCAGGCAGCCAGCGTGACTGCTTCTATAAGCGTGCTCACACCTGATGAAGGGCACTTATTATGCCCAAAACGTTGTAATTATGAATTGCACTACCATGTCCGGCTGAATGAATTCGCTTAAGAATATTACTAATCTGGAGTGCTGTTTCATCTATCCTGCAGCAGTCAGTGTAAGCTGTGTCAGCCACCAATCACAGTGTCCGCCGTCTCAGTGCCAGCTTAATCAGCCACCAGTCACAGTGCCTACCATCTCAGTGCCAGCTGTATCAGCAACCAGAAACAGTGCCTGCCATCTCAGTGCCAGCAGTCAGTGCCAATTATGTCAGCCAACAGTCACAGTACCTGCCGTCTCAGTACCAGCAGTCAGTACCAGCTGTTTCAGCCACCAATCATAGTGCCTGCCATCTCAATACCCGCTGTATCAGCCAACAGTCACAGTGCCCGCCATCTCAGTGCCATCTGTGTCAGCCACCAGTTACAGTGTCTGCCGTCTCAGTGACAGCAGTCAGTGCCAGCTGTATCAGCCACCAGTTACAGTGGCCACTGTCTCAGTGCCAGCAGTCAGTTCCATATTAATCTAGTGATCACAGCACTCAGGCTAATTTTGACCGGTTTGGGTTCACGTCACAGTTGTTCCAAACTCCACCTTGTGGAACTCAATTGATGCAGGATAGATGAAACAGCACTCCAGATTAGTAATATGCTTAAGTGAATTTATTCAGCCGGACATGGTGGTGCAATTCATAGTTACAACGTTTCGGGCATAATGAGTGCCCTTCATCAGGTGTGAGCATGCTTATAGAAGCAGGCAGCCGGCGTGACTGCTTCTATAAGCGTGCTCACACCTGATGAAGGGCACTCGTTATGCCCAAAACGTTTTAATTATGAATTGCACTACCATGTCCGGCTGAATGTATTCACTTAAGAATATTACTAATCTGGAGTGCTGTTTCATCTATCCTGCAGCAGTCAGTGCAAGCTGTGTCAGCCACCAATCACAGTGTCTGCCGTCTCAGTGCCAGCTTCATCATCAGCCACCAGTCACAGTGCCTACCATCTCAGTGCCAGCAGTCAGTGCCAGCTGTGTCAGTAACCAGACACAGTGCCTGCCATCTCAGTGCCAGCAGTCAGTGCCAGTTATGTCAGCCAACAGTCACAGTACCTGCCGTCTCAGTACAAGCAGTCAGTACCAGCTATTTCAGCCACCAGTCATAGTGCCCGCCATCTCAATGCCAGCTGTATCAGCCAACAGTCACAGTGCCCGCCATCTCAGTGCCATCTGTGTCAGCCACCAGTGACCTATCTTAGTGCCCGCAGTCAGTGTAAGCCACCAGTCACAGTGCCCACCATCTCAGTCTCAGCTGTCAGTTGCAGCTTTATCAGCCTACAGTCACAGTGCCCACCATCTCAGTACCAGCAGTCAGTTCCAGCCGTGTCAGCCACAGTGGCAGTGCAAGCCGTCTCGGTACCAGCAGTTAGTGCCAGCCATGTTAGCCACCAGTCACAGTGCCCACCGTCTTAGTGCCAGCAGTCAGTGCCAGTCGTTTCAGCCACCATTGAAAGTGCCAGCCATCTCAGTGCCAGCTGCGTCAGCCACCAGTGACAGTGTCTGCCATCTCAGTGTCAGCAATAAGTGCCAGCTGTATCAGCCACCAGCGACAGTGCCCGCCATCTTAGTGCCTGCAGTCAGTGTCAGCCACCGGTCACAGTGCCCACCATCTAAGTGCCAGCTGTCAGTGGCAGCTTTATCAGCCTAAAGTCACAGTGCCCACCATCTCAGTACCAGCAGTCAGTTCCAGCTGTGTCAGCCACAGTGGCAGTGTAAGCCATCTCAGTACAAGCAGTTAGTGACAGTCATGTTAGCCACCAGTCACAGTGCCCACCGTCTCAGTGCCAGCGGTCAGTGCCAGTCATGTCAACCACCAGTCACAGTGTCTGCTGTCTCAGTACCAATAGTCAATGCCAGCGGTTTCAGCCACCAGTAACAGAGTCCGCCGTCTCACTATCAGCAGTGAGTGTCAGCTGTATCAGCCACCAGTGACAGTGCCCACCATCTCAGTGTCGGCAGTCAGTGCCAGCCGTGTCAGCAATCAGTGACAGTGCCTGCCGTCTCAGTGTCAGCAGTCAGTGCCAGCTGTGTCAGCCACTAGTCACAGTGCCCGCCATCTCAGTGCCAGCAGTCAGTGCCAGTTAAGTCAGCCACCAGTCACAGTGCCCGCTGTCTCAGTACCAGCAGTCAGTGCCAGCGATTTCAGCCACCAGTGACAGTGTCTGCTGTCTCACTATCAGCAGTGAGTGTCAGCTTTTTCAGCCGCCAGTAACAGTGCACACCATCTCAGTGTCGGAAGTCAGTGCCAGACGTGTCAGCCATCAGTGACAGTGCCTTCCATCTCAGTGTCAGCAGTTAGTGCCAGCTGTATCAGCCACCAGTGACAGTGCCCGCCATCTTAGTGCCTGCAGTCAGTATCAGCCACCAGTCACAGTGCCCACCATCTCAGTGCCAGCAGTCAGTGGCAGCTTTATCAGCCAACAGTCAAAGTGCTCATCTCAGTACTAGCAGTCAGTTACAGCGGTGTCAGCTACAGTGGCAATGCAAGCCATCTCAGTACCAGCAGTTAGTGCCAGTTATGTCAGCCACAAGTCTCATTGCCCGCTGTTTCAGTACCAGCAGTCAGTGCCAGTGGTTTCAGCCACCTGTGACAGTGTCTGCTGTCTCATTATCAGAAGTGAGTGTCAGCTGAATCAGCCACCAACTGACAGTGCCCACCATCTCAGTGTCAGCAGTCAGTGCCAGCTGTGTCAGCCACCAGTCACAGTGCCCGCCATCTAATTGCCAGCAGTCAGTGTCAGCGATATCAGCCAACAGTCACAGTGCCCGCCATTTCAGTGCCAGCAGTCAGTTCAGACCTTGTCAGCCACCAGTGAAAGTGCCAGCCTTCTCAGTAACAGCCGTGTCAGCCAACAGTGACAGTTTCTGCCGTCTTAGTCTTAGTGTCAGCCACCAGTCACAGTGCCCGCCATCTCAGTGCCAGCAGTCAGTGCAAGCTTTATCAGCCAGTCACAGTGCCCACCATCTCAATGCAAGCAGTATTTTCCATCTGTGTCAGCCACAGCGACGGTGTCAGCCGTCTCAGTACCTGCAGTTAGTGCCAGCCGTATCATTGTCAGCAGACAGTGCCAGCTGTTTCTGACACCATTTACAGTGCCAGCCATTTTAGTGCCTGCAGTCAGTGCCAGCTGTGTCAGCCACCAGTCACAGTGTCTGCCGTATCAGTGTCAGCAGACAGTGCCAGCTGTTTCAGACACCAGTTACAGTGCCAGCCATCTTAGTGCTTTCAGTCAGTGCCAGCTGTGTCAGCCACTAGTCACAGTGTCTGCCATATCAGTGTCAGCAGACAGTGCCAGCTGTTTCAGGCACCAGTCACAGTGCCCGCCATCTCAGTGTCAGCAATGAGTGTCAGCTGTATCAGCCAGCAGTCACAGTGCCCGCCGTCTCAGTGTCAGCAGTGAGTGCCAGCTGTATCAGCCACCAGTGACAGTACCTGGCATCTTAGTTCCTGCCGTCTGTTTCAGCCATCAGTCACAGTGCCCGCCATCTCAGTGCCAGCAATCAGTTCCATATTAATCTAGTGATCACAGCACTCAGGCTAATTTTGACCGGTTTGGGTGCACGTCACAGTTGTTCCAAAATCCACCTTGTGGAACTCAATTGATGCAGGATAGATGAAACAGCACTCCAGATTAGTAATATGCTTAAGTGAATTTATTCAGCCGGACATGGTGGTGCAATTCATAATTACAACATTTCGGGCATAATGAGTGCCCTTCATCAGGTGTGAGCACGCTTATAGAAGCAGGCAGCCAGCGTGACTGCTTCTATAAGCGTGCTCACACCTGATGAAGGGCACTCATTATGCCCAAAACGTTGTAATTATGAATTGCACTACCATGTCCGGCTGAATGGATTCACTTAAGAATATTACTAATCTGGAGTGCTGTTTCATCTATCCTGCAGCAGTCAGTGCAAGCTGTGTCAGCCACCAATCACAGTGTCTGCCGCCTCAGTGCCAGCTTCATCATCAGCCACCAGTCACAGTGCCTACCATCTCAGTGCCAGCAGTCAGTGCCAGCTGTATCAGTAACCAGACACAGTGCCTGCCATCTCAGTGCCAGCAGTCAGTGCCAGTTATGTCAGCCAACAGTCACAGTACCTGCCGCCTCAATACCAGCAGTCAGTACCAGCTGTTTCAGCCACCAATCATAGTGCCCGCCATCTCAATACCCGCTGTATCAGCCAACAGTCACAGTGCCCGCCATCTCAGTGCCATCTGTGTCAGCCACCAGTTACAGTGTCTGCCGCCTCAGTGACAGCAGTCAGTGCCAGCTGTATCAGTCACCAGTTACAGTGGCCACTGTCTCAGTGCCAGCAGTCAGTTCCATATTAATCTAGTGATCACAGCACTCAGGCTAATTTTGACCGGTTTGGGTTCACGTCACAGTTGTTCCAAACTCCACCTTGTGGAACTCAATTGATGCAGGATAGATGAAACAGCACTCCAGATTAGTAATATGCTTAAGTGAATTTATTCAGCCGGACATGGTGGTGCAATTTGTAATTACAACGCTTCATCAGTCACAGTGCCCACCGTCTCAATGCCAGCAGTATTAGACACCAGTCACAGTGCCCACCATTTCAGTGCCAGCAGTCAGTGCCAGCCGTGTCAGCCACCAGCCACAGTGTCAGCAGTCAGTGTCAGCCATCAGTGACCGTGTCCGCTGTCTCAGTGTTAGCAGTGAGTGCCAGCCATGTCAGCCACCAGTGACAGGTTCTGCCCTCTCAGTGTCAGCAGTGAGTGCCAGCCATTTCAGCCAACAGTGACAGTGCCAGCCATCTCAGTACTAGCAGTCAGTGCAAGCCGTGTCAGCCACCAGTCACAGTACCCGCCGTCTCAGTGTCAGCAGTCAGTGCCAGCTATATCAGCCAACAGTCACAGTGCCCGCCGTCTCAGTGCCAGCAGTCAGTTCCAGCCATGTCAGCCACCAGTGACAGTGCTAGCCGTCTAAGTAACAGCCGTGTCAGCCACTAGTGCCAGTGCCAGCCGTCTCAGTATCAGCAGTGAGTGCCAGCTGTGATACACTGCCTGCCGTCTCAGTGCCAGCAGTTAGTGCCAGCCGTGTCAGCCATCAGTCACAGTGCCCACCGTCTCAGTGCCAGCAGTCAGTGTTAGCCGTGTCAGCCACCAGTCACAGTGCCAGCAGTCAGTGTCAGCCACCAGTCACAGTGGCCGCCGTCTCATTGCCAGCAGTCAGTGCCAGCTGTATCAGCCACAAGTCACATTGCCCGCCATTTCAGTACCAGCATTCAGTTCCAGCCTTGTCAGCCACCAGTGACAGTGCCAGCCATCTTAGTGCCAGCCATGTCAACCACCAGTGCCAGTGTCAGCCCTCTCATTGTCAGCAGTGAGAGACAGCCATATCAGACACCAGTGACAGTGCCCGCCATCTTAGTGCCTGCAGTCAGTGTCAGCCACCAATCACAGTGCCCGCCATCTAAATGCCAGCAGTGAGTGCCAGCTTTTTCAGCCAACAGTCACAGTGCCCACCATCTCAGTGCCAGCAGTCAGTTACAGCAGTGTCAGCCACAGTGACAGTGACAGCCATCTCAGTACCAGCAGTTAGTGCCAGCTGTGTCAGCCACCAGTGACAGTGTCTGCCGTCTCATTGTCAGCAGTGAGTGCCAGCTCTTTCAGCCACAGTGACAGTGCCAGCCGTCTCAGTGCCACCAGTCAGTGCCAGCTGTGTCAGCCACCAGTCACAGTGCCCACCATCTGTTTTAGCTGTGAGTGCCAGCTGTATTAGCCACTAGTGACAGTGCCCACCATCTTAGTGCCTGCAGTCAGTCTCAGCTGTGTCAGCCACCAGTCATGCCCGCCAACTCAGTGCCAGCAGTCAGTGCGAGCTTTATCAGCCAACAGTCACAGTGCCCACCATCTAAGTGCCAGCAGTCACTTTCAGCCATTTCAGCCACAGTGACTGTGCCAGCCGTCTTAGTACCAGCAGTGAGTGCCAGTCGCTTTAGCCACAAGTGATAGTTTCTGCTGTCTCGGTTTCAGCATTGAGTGCCAGCTGTATCAGCCACTAGTCACAGTGCCCGCCATCTCAGTGTCAGCAGTGAGTGTCAGCTGTATCAGCCACCAGTCACAGTGCCCGCCATCTCAGTGCCTGCAGTCAGTTCTAGCCGTGTCAGCCACCAGTGACAGTGCCCGCCGTCTCAGTACCAGCCGTGTCAGCCACCAGTGACAGTGTCTGCCATCTCAGTATCAGCAGTGAGTGCCAGCTGTATCAGCCACCAGTGACAGTGCCCGCCATCTTAGTGGCTGCCGTCTGTTTCAGCCACCAGTCACAGTGCCCGCAGTCAGTGCCAGCTTTTTCCGCCAACAGTCAGAGTGCCCACCATCTTAGTGCCAGCAGTCAGTTCCAGCCATGTCAGCCACATTGACAGAGCCAGCCGTCTCAGTACCAGCAGTCAGTGCCAGCCTTGCCAACCACCAGTCAAAGTACCTGCTGTCTCAGTGCCAGCAGCCAGTGCCAGTCGTGTCGGCCACCAGTCACAGTGCGTACCGTCTTAGTACCAGCAGTCAGTGCCAGCCGTGTCAGCCACCAGTGACAGTGCCTGCCATCTCAGTGTCAGAAGTGAGTGTCAGCTGTATCAGCCACCAGTTACAGTGCCCGCTGTCTGTGTCAGCAGTCAGTGCCAGCTGTGTTAGCCACCAGTGAAAGTGCTCGCCATCTCAGTGTCAGAAGTCAGTGCCAGCTATATCAGCCAACAGTCACAGTGCCCGCCATCTCAGTGCCAGCAGTCAGTTCCAGCCGTGTCAGCCACCAGTGACAGTGCCAGCCATCTCAGTAACAGCCGTGTCAGCCACCAGTGCTAGTGCCAGCCATCTTATTGTCAGCATTGAGTGCTAGATGTATCTGCCACCAGTCACAGTGCCTGCCATCTCAGTGACAGCACTCAGCGCCAGCTTTTTCAGCCAACAATCACAGTGCCCACCATCTCAATGCCAGCAGTCAGTTCCAGCCTTGTCAGCCACAATGACAATGCCAGCCGTCTCAGTACCAGAACGACAATTACAATGTTTGCGGCATGCACAATTACAGAGACTGGCCCGAAGTAAATGACTGGAAATTAACGAATCTAGGGTCACACTAGAAAGAATGGCACTGATAAATGATGTATTTAATATTAATGAGGGGGACATTATACCCCACACATGTGGAGATTTAAATCAGATATGCATTTTTATCAAGCAAAACATTTTGATGGAGAAAGATCGTCTGATCAAAAGTTTACACAGTGTTGCTGAAAGGAAAAGTAAATCTTCAACCTATTTGAACTGATCCTTTTATACAACAGCTCATGACGGGTCAGCATCATTATAGCAAAAATTTCATGCTAGATATAAGGTCAATAAATAGTGCTCTAGCATTTGCATCTATGGGATCTAATATTAGTACACCTCCTGGCTATGGACCATACTGTTTTCAAATCTCAATTCTGCTGCATCCTCAACAGGGTGAAAACAGACAGTTTACACAATTATATATTTTAGATCCCTCTTAAACTGCAGAGCAAAGAATCCAAAATTCTGCCAACTCAGGAATAAATTCAGGGCTTATGCAAATATTACGTACATTTATGGCACAATTTAATCATTTTGCCGAGACCTGCAAAATGTTGTACCAAGTTGAAAAAGAATATGAAAAGTATGCCACCAAAAAAGCATTGCTATAAAGGAAGTGTCTATGACAATAGTACAAGATCGCCAAAATGACCAAAGATGCTATAACGCACCAAAATATGATGAGGTTTCTTTTATTTTTCAAAATTATGATGGAGAACCACCACTTGAAAGAGATCTTCTTATACACTGCAAACCAAGTGAAGATTATATTAATAAAAAAAACACAAAGAATTAGTGTCCTTGATCCTAATTTGGAACCCATGGTTTATCCATTGCTATTCCCCTATGGGGATCAAAGCTGGGGAATTGACATTCCATTGCAAAACAGACCACAAGCTTTATTACATTTACCAAACCAGTCACACAATCCTAGAGTTAGAGTCACTCAAATGCAATACTACGTTTATCGTCTTTCCATTAGAGAGGATTTTAATCCCTTCTTGAATGCAGGTTGCCTTGCACAGCAAAATACAGTTAGTGCATATGTAAAAACAGAAGCCAACAGACTCAATTATATACGGCAAAATCAGCCTAAATTGCGTGTTGAAAAAATACTTTGGATTAATGGATCATTTAGTTAATGAAGCCAATGAAGCAGGCCTGAGTCCTGGTAAAATGTATATTTTGCCTTCTTCATTTGCAGGAGCCCCAGCAACATAATTATCAAGATGCCATAGCAATTGTCAAAAACATGGAAAACCAGATCTTTTATTACAATGACATGCAATCCCAAATGGGAAGAGATAGTACATAACTTACAACATGGACAAACTGTTGATGGACAAATACATTTAGTTGCAAGAGTATTTCCCTTAAAACGTTAAGCTTGAATTGATGAAATCAGTAAAAACATATTTTTGGAGTCCCAAAAGCAATGGTCTACGTGATAGAATTTCAAAGAGAGGGTTACCACATGCTCACATACTTCTCATTCTTAAAGAAAGCTGTAAACCAAAAATGAAGAACTGATAGATAAAATTTTCTCTGCTGAAATCCCTTACATAGGAATCACTCCTCGCTTACATGCAATTGTAACAAAGCATATGATTTATGGACCATGCAGACCACTCAATCCTAATTCTCCATGTATGACAAATAACAATGCTGTAAGGATTTTCCGAGGAAATTCCAACAAAAACTATTGCTAACAGCAATGGCTATCCAAAGTACAAGAGAAGAACTACAGGCCAAACTATAATTCTTAATGGAAAGAAAATTGATAACTCTTGGGTTGTACCATATAATCCTTACGTAGCGTTGAAGTAAAATTGACACAGTAATGTGGAAGTTTGTGCATCAGTGAAAAGTGTCATATAGCTTTTTAAATATGTGTACAAGGGTCATGATTGTGCAAATGTTTTCATTTAAGAACAAGGTACCTTGAATCATGATGAAATAAAGACCTTTATTAATTCAAGGTAGGTCAGTGCTCCAGAAGCAGCATGGCGTTTGCATGGGTTTGAAATGCATTATCAATCTCATACTATTCATATATTAGCTGTGCATCTGCCTGAAGAACAATCAGTTTTTTTCAACCCAAATGACATTACTACAGCATTATAGAGAGCTTTAAACCGTAATACTCAATTGATAGCTTGGTTTAAATTGAATCAACAAAATGATGAAGCAAAGAATATATTATATTCGGACATTCATTTGTATTATGTGTTTGACTCTCAAAATTGTAGTTGGAAATTGCGTCAGCGTGGTGCAGAAAAAATTATTGGACGAATGTATTCTGTCAACTTAATATCAGATACAGAGCGTTACTGTTTGCTTCAACTATTGCTGCATGTGGCTGGTGCAGTATCCTTTGAAGATCTGAGGACAGTAAATGGAAATGTTTATCCCACTTTCCAAGAGGATGCAAAAGCTAAATGACTTATTAATGATGATGGCATGTGCGAAAACACTCTGGAAGATGCTGTACACTTCACTATGCCTAAACAACTTAGGGAATTATTTTCATATGTCTGCGTTTTTGCATCATTACAAAATATGAATGCACTTTTTCTAAAATATCATTGAAGATTCAGTTCGCAAACATCCAGATTCAGTTTCGCAAACATAAAGAACACAATGATGATTGTACAATTTGTCGTAAGATCGCCCTTAAAGAAATAGCCAACATTCTGGTACTATGTGGCAAAACCTGTGAAGATTTTGGATTGCCTTCCACAACGCCACATAATAACCAACTTTGGAGTATGTATGACAAGGAATTACAAAAATCCACCAAAGAAATTGAGAAAACAGTAAACCGAGAACAAAAACTGCTTCAGAAAAATATTGCCTGCAAGCAAAAATGACAACCGTTGCAACCATTGTTTTTTCTTGGATGGTCTAGAAGTTAGTGGAAAAATGTATCTTTACAAAACCCTTCTCAGCACAGTTCATGGAGAAGGTAAGATTGCACTCCCTGTAGCTTCAACAGGTATTGCAGCCAATCTTCTTGAGGGTGGAAGAACATACCACTCTCAGTTCAAATTACCTGTTCCAATAGTTGAGAACTCAATATCAAATATGCGTCTCAATTCTGATAATGCTTAAAATTTGAGATCGTCTACAGTGCTCATTTAGGATGAGTGTATAATGGCCCCGTCTATTGCTCTTACAGTGCTCGACAAACTGCTAAAAGAAATAATGGATAACAACAAACCCTTTGAAGGAAAAGTTTTATTACTTGGTGGACATTTTCGGCAAACACTTCCAGTGGTTCCTCATGGTGATTGGACAAAAATTGTTGAAGCATGTATAAAGTATAATAAACTGTGCAAAACTTCCAAATACTTAACCTTATAAACAATATCCGTTCAGTTGATACTGCAATTGGTTGATCCAAGTTGGCATTGGTGATACACAACACATTGATGGTTTGCCGGAGGCATAATTGAAATATGTTTAAAAATTATGTGTAAAGGAAATATTGTCAAATACTTATTTGGAGAAAGAATTTCAGTTGCTGGTGTCTCAAAAATAGCAAAAAAATGTGTTCTTTGCCCAAAGAACTCTGATGTTGATAGCATAAATCAAGAGGTGCTAAACATTTTTGAAGGAGATACTGTGACATACCTTAGTTCAGACTTAATTGATGAGTTCACTGAGAACTATCCTATTGAGTTTCTTAATGAGCTAACTCCAACAGGAATGCCGAGGCATAAATTGAACCTTAAAAAAGGTGCAATAATTATGCTCCTTAGGAATATAAACACTAAAAGGGGACTGTGCAATGGAACCCGCCTGTTTGTTAAGGAGTCAAAGACTTGAAAAGAAACCTCATTATTACTCAAGTAATAACAGGTTCAGAGGAAGGAGGCATGGTCTTTATTTGACGTATTGATTTGGCTCTATCCTCTACTAATTTGCCATTTACCTTAAGAAGGTAACAATTTCCTGTTACTTTAGCCTTTGCCATGACAATTAAAAAAGCTCAGAGGCAAACTTTAGAAAAAGTTGGCATTTTCTTGCCAGAACCAGTATTCAGCCATGGTCAGTTATATGTTGCATTATATTGTCACGACCGCTATCCCAGCAGCCGTCGTGTCGCACCAGACGGAGGGGAAGAGGGACCCTTATCTACAGATGGGAAATAGAACGGCCACCCCTGACAAACCCTAAGCTGGCACCTGTCTGCCCTGATACCCTAGACGGGGTGTGAACCTGTGCAGCGAGCAGGATGCCTAAACCCTGAGTCACCCTCAGAAGACTAGACTGGGGAAAGGCAGATGGGAGCACTAGTCACCATCACTCATGTCTAGGAGAACAACAGGGGAAGACAGGGGAAGACAGCAACAAACAAACAATCTCCAGCAGAGATAGACTTATCCAGTCACGAGCAGAGAAGATGATCCCAATAACGACAGTCCACGCCAGACAAGAGCTCCACAGCAATACCATCAAACGATCGCCTTCAAAGGTCAGAATAGCACCGGAAGTAAGGACTATATCTGGCAATGACTGCAAGTGAAACTGAAACTAATATAGTAGCTGGGAGTGGCAGACAGCACTCACCTGAGAAGAATGCCTACAAACTCCCAGTCAGGACAAAAAGGTTCACAAGGCAAAACCCGGATGACATACCCTGAACCACGGAGCAAACTCACAAGCTATCGCGAGTAGCAAGTCACTGCGACCTTCTCTTCCCAGACCTATCTGGATCAGTCACAATCGTGACATATATAGAGTTAGAAGTTTTTCAGATGTGGTTGTAAAGGTTGTAGATGGTCCTGAACAAGGTAAACTGTTGCCAATTCAGACAGAATATTTACAAAAATTTTGTCTATAAAGAAATTTTATAAAAAAAAATTCAAGAGGTAAAAATACATTTTCTCCAGAACATCTGCTTCAGGTATTGTATATTGCAGATTGTTACATAATGTACTTACTGTATTGCAATATACTGTATACCTTTCCATTTTATTTTTATTAATAATTTACTTTTAATTTCGTGCCAAAAGTAAATTAAAGTACTTTTAAAGTAAAGTAAAATTAGAAATACAATGTGGTTAAATATTCTTACTATTTAATATGCACTGTTCTTACTAATGTTTATGCACTATTGTTCCAGTGCCTGTTATTGTAACGGGCTTAATGTCTAGTTATAAATATAACAGTGCTGTAATTCACAGTGCGCAATATACTAAATATGACAACAATAAATGCCCATAAAGTAAAGACTGAAGTCTTCTACACTGCCATATTTTTCCCAGTGAAATACAATTAAACACAAAGTATCAATGTGGTGGCCACAAAGTAACCACTCCAATTGAGAATTAATTAGTAACCACTATGCTATTAATGTAAGAATATTTTTAGGAATTTTGGTAGAACTTTGGGCAAAGAAATGGCCAACCACAAATTATGGTTTAATGATGAATAATTTATCTAAAATAATGGTCACTTAGTGTCCTGCCCCCATTTCACGTACCCCCGGGATCTATGAGGAGCTTGACAGGCAATGAAGCAGCCAATAAATGAGACTGGGTAAAATGCCTGTTGTTTTATTAACCAGGTGTAGGATTAGGGTGAAACTGAGGAACAAATAAGAATATACAGTATATGCCATCAGACTACAGCATTACAGCATAAATAACAGACAGTAGGCTAACATGTTCTAAGCCAGGCTGTAGAGAAACAGGAAAGAAAACAGATTCTAATACAATAAGAACAGTTTATGGCAATACAAACATAGTATGGAATCACAATGGCTGACCATATGGCTAGGCCAAGCTGCACAATTGCACAGTGATACATTGCAACTCCAAGTAACATGGTCAGAACTGTCCTAACAGTTTTATTATAGCTGATGATAGCCAGATATAAATCATATCCAACAGCTTACTGGCTATGCTTCAACAAAGGGATGGACTAGTTACATAGTTAATATGGTTGAAAAAAAGACATGTCCATAAAATTCAACCAAGGATAGGTAAGGGAGCAATGCATAGTGCCTCTTTCTTTGCAGACATGGCGAAAACTGTCGTCCCCCTTCCCAGAGTGCTTTTTGTTTCCTTTAGAGCAGAGAAATGAAGGAATTAAACAATAGACAATTATCAACAACTACCACTAGATGGCACCCCATGTCTATGGAAAGCACACTCCCCTTCCTGGTGCCACTATCAGAGACCCCAGATAAAAACAGTAAAATAAGTTATGTTATTGGTCTAAGGTAGAGATGTGCGAATTTTCAAAATTTTTGATTCACCGAATTTTTCCAGGAAAATTCAGTTCAATCCAAAAATGTTCGTGGAGAATTGCGTTAAAAACGGTTATTTCCTTTGCTGCTGAGAGCCTTTATAGTGGTGTAGAAATATGTGCCTTGCAGTAACATGCATAGGGAGTCTGCCTGGGTAGTGAAATAATACTGTGAGTCCGTATGACATGCAGGTGACAGGCGTCGCTGTAAGAATCAGTGCATACTTCACTTATTTGGGCGGTAAGACTCACGGGGCCAAAACTGACCAAATAACTCAAGTATGAACTCAGCCATACAGGTAGATGTTAGCGTCAAGAAGAAGTACGCTCCTTTTATACCCTCATCAGCTGATGCCACATAGATGTCTACAGAACCTGTTGTATTAAACACTTATACAAGCAGAGCCCCCTGACAGAGTGGATATGGTGACAGCAGTAAGTTTATGTTGACGTCACCGATTATTTTGGCTTCCTCTAAGCGTCAGAAAAATAACCCACAAAAAACGGATCCTGTCTGTGGAGCATATGCCTTTACTGGGTCAGCATTTGCTCAATAATCCATCAGTATTGCTAAAGACAAAAAAAACAGAGTGTATCTAACACAGAGATGACAAAGGAATGGAATATTTCCATGTCTTCTGAGTTATCTACCCACTCCGGCTTTTGGCTACCAAATCATAAGTCATTTCTGATGGGACTATACATACCTTAAAGCTGCTACACAGACAGGATCCATTGTGTGTCTCATTTTTCCTTCCTTCTAACAGATCATAAGAAGTGTCAAATAAAAGCCACAATAGTGGACAAGTCATGAAGTGGGGAGGGTGGGAACATCATTAGAAGTCCACAGAGTGGACCTATGACATAGTGGTGAGGCGGAGCTAGCATGAGGAGACCACAGAGTGGCCTAATGACAGGGTCTGGTGGTGGAAGCAGTATGAGAGGCCACTGAGTGGCACAATGACCGAGTAATGAGGTGTCGGCAGCATGGGGACACAATGTGGAGGTGACAGCAACAGCAGTAGCATCAGGAGGAGGCCACAGAGTGACACAATGACAGTCGGGAGGTGGCAGCAGCATGAAGTAGGCCACAGAGGTGGTACAATGACAAAGTCTGGAGTTGGCAGCAGCATGAGGAGACCACAGATCAGCACAATGACAGAGTCTGGAGGTGGCTTAACACAGAATACAAGATTTTCTTCCAATGAAATAATTTTAAATTTTTTTTACCGCATATAACTGCAGCGCCGATTGCCGACTATCTTTTTATTTTTCTACTGATATATGCCTCTAAAGGCTTTACCACATATAACTGGAACACTGAACGGCGAGTATATTTTTCTTTTCCACGTATGTACGCCAATAAAGGTTTTTCAACAGAGGGTAATAGGCTGTCTGTCAGTTACAAAAAACCAACGACACCTGGGTCTGAGTGATCTGAAGTGATCGGGACGTAGAGGAGGAAGTAGGTCCGTGCTGGAAGAGCGAGACGCGCTCCTCGTGCGGTTTCTGTGCTGCACAAAGTCCCCATAGTTTCCAGTAAGCAATATCGCACATAGATGTGGGCTGATGTGAATTAGTTCACATTTTTGCGCAGGGTTAGTGTATAGTGTATTCACCTGTATTGGTGAACCACTCTTATGGATGTCGTCATGATGTAAATACGAAATTTCACCACAACGTAATTTGGTCCATACCACAAAAAGGAATTTCCCACATATAAGTACAGCGCAGAACGCTGAATATATCTTTATTTTTCTACATAAATACGACACTAAAGTCTTTACCACATATAATTGCAACAGTGAAAGCTGAATATATTTTATTTTTCTACTGCTATTCATCAATAAAGGTTGTTCAAGATGTAAGTGCAGCAGCGAATGGCGAATGTATATATATTTTTTTGTACTAATATAGGTCAATAAAGATTTTTCTAAATATAAGTGCACCAGCGTACTGTATGTATATTTCTTTTTCTACTGCAATACGCCAGTAAAGGCTATACCAGATATAACTGCAACAGTGTACTGAGATTATATTTTTCTTGTAGTACTGAAATACGCCCCTATATGCTTTCACCAGAAATAACTGCAGAAGTGACCCGAGAATATATATTTCTTGTTGGATGGAAAAAGGCCACTATACGCTTTAACCAGAAAACAATTAAAGAGTGAAGTGCGTTTAAATGTTTCTTGTAGTACTGAAATACGAGCTTATACGCTTTTACCAGAAATAACTGCAACAGTGCAGTAACATAGTAACATATTATATAAGACCGATAAAAGACATTTGTCCATCCAGTTCGGCCTGTTTCCAGTGAGTATATATTTTTCTTATTTTAATGAAATAAGCCCCTATACGCTTTCAACAGAAATCACTGCAACAGTGCAGTGTGTTTAAATGTTTCGTGCATTACTTAAAAACCGCCCTATACTCTTTCACCAGAAATGACTGCAAACGTGCAGTGCGTTTATTTTTTTTTCGGTATTACTGAAATACCGCCCTGTACTCTTTCACCAGAAATGACTGCAAATGATTTTAGCGTAAATAACAACAAAAGTGACCTGCGTATATATACACAGATAAAAGCCACTAAACATAGCACTTGCACCCCAACAACTAATTGCTGGAATGACAGATCTGTTTATGAGACTATCTGGATTCCCAATTAGTGTTGAGCGAACAGTTCAAGCATAGTTCGTGACACGGGCCCGAACCCGAACATTTTCGTAAAAGTTCGGGTTCGGGTTAGTTGTTCGGAGATTTCTATGGCGCATTTTGAAAGCCTGCAAAGCAGCCAATCAACATGCGTCATGCTACTTGCCCCAAGAGGACGTCACAGCCATGCCTACAATTGGCATGGCTGTGATTGGCCAAGTGCAGCATGTGACCCAGGCTTCATTTAAGCTGGAGTCACTGAGCGCCGCACGTCACTCTGCTCTGATTAGTGTAGGGATAGGATGCAGCTGCTGCGTTAGGGCGATATAGGCAGGGATTAACTCATCAAAAACACTTATTGAAGGGAAAAATCTACAGCTGCGAATCATTCAACTACTGCTATTGAATTGCTCACTGTTTTTAGGCTGGGAAGAGCGTTTTTCTGTCACTTTTTTCTGGGGTGATCGGCGGCGGCCATGTTGTGTCTTGTGGTGCGCCAGCACAAGCTGCCACAAAGTCCATTAATCCCTCAAAATTAGTTTTTTTTATTTGCTATATCTTCCATCAGGGGCTTAGCTGTGCTTATTTTGTCACCCCTGGTAACTCAGGAAAGATTTTTTTATATATTATTGAGTGGTTAAACTGAAATTCACTTAAATAACAATCCCCTGAATCTGGTGTTCCAGCTAGGCTAGCCAGCCAAGTGTAAAACTGTCAGCCATAATAAAAAAACTAATTTCTGGGGAAATTTAATTTACCAAAAAGCAATCCCCTGAATGTGGTGTTCCAGCTGTGGATAGCCAAGTGTAAAACGATCAGCCAAAATATATATATATTTTTTTCTGGGGTTGAAATTAAATTGCCAAAAAGCAATCCCCTGAATCTGGTGTTTCTGCTGTGGCTAGCCAAGTGTAATACTGTCTGCTGTCTGGCAAAGAATATATACTTTTTTCTGGGGTGAAATTTAATTGCACAAATAGCAATTCCCAGAATCTGGTGTTCCAGCGGTGACTGGATAATTTCCTAGTGTCAGTAAAAGGATAGATTTTGTTCTGTGGTGAAATACAGCTCCAAAAATAAAAATACAGTAAATCTGGTGTTCCAGTTGTTGCAGGCCTAGTTTAAATCTGTCCGTAAAAGGGTATATTTCCTTCTGTGGTGAAATTTAATTGCTAAAATAGCAATTCCATAAATCTAGTGTTCCAGTTGTTTCGAGGCCTAGTTTACATCTGTCTGTAAAAGGGTACATTTCTTTCTGTGGTGAAATTTAATTGCTAAAATAGCAATTCTATAGATCTAGTGTTCCAGTTGTTGCAAGCCTATTTGAAATCAGTCCGTAAAAGGGCATATTTCTTTCTGTGTTGAAATTCTATTGCAAACATTGCAATTCCCTAAATCTGGTGTTCCAGCAGTTGCAGGCCTATTTGAAATCTGTCCGTAAAGGGTACATTTCCTTCTGTGGTGAAATTGAATTGCTAAAATAGCAATTCCATAAATCTAGTGTTCCAGCAGTTGTAGGCCTATTTGAAATCTGTCCGTAAAAGGGTATATTTCTTACTATAGTGAAATTTAATTGCTAAAATAGCAATTCCATAAATCTAGTGTTCCAGCAGTTGCAGGCCTATTTAAAATGTGTCCGTACAAGGGTATATTTCTTTCTATGGTGAAATTTAATTGCTAAAATAGCAGTTCCAAAATTTTAGTGCTCCAGCAGTTGCAGGCCTATTTTGAATCAGTCTGTAAAGGGTATATTTCTTTCTATGGTGAAATTTAATTGCTAAAATAGCAATTCCATAAATCTAGTGTTCCAGCAGTTGCAGGCCTATTTAAAATCTGTCCGTAAAGGGAATATTTCTTTCTGTGGAGAAATTTAATTGCTAAAATAGCAATTCCATAATTTTAGTGTTCCAGCAGCTGCAGGCCGATTTGAAATCTGTCCGTAAAAGTGTATATTTCTTTCTATGGTGAAATTTAATTGCTAAAATAGCAATTCCATAGATCTAGTGTTCCAGCAGTTGCAAGACTATTTGAAATCAGTCCGTAAAAGGGTATATTTCTTTCTATGGTGAAATTTAATTGCTAAAATAGCAATTCCATAAATCTAGTGTTCCAGCAGTTGCAGGCCTAGTTTAAATCTGTCCGTAAAAGGGTATATTTCTTTGTATGGTGAAATTTAATTGCTAAAATAGCAATTCCATAAATCTAGTGTTCCAGCTAGTTGCAGGCCTATTTTAAATCTGTCCATAAAAGGGTATATTTCTTTCTATGGTGAAATTTAATTGGTGAAATAGCTATTCCATAAATCTAGTGTTCCAGCAGTTGCAGGCCTATTTGAAATCTGTCCGTAAAAGGGTATATTTCTCTCTATGGTGAAATTTAATTGCTAAAATAGCAATTCCATAAATCTAGTGTTCCAGCAGTTGCAGGCCAATTTGAAATCTGTCCGTAAAAGTGTATATTTCTTTCTATGGTGAAATTTAATTGCTAAAATAGCAATTCCATAAATCTAGTGTTCCAGCAGTTGCAGGCCGATTCAAAATCTGTCCGTAAAGTGTATATTTCTTTCTATGGTAAAATTTAATTTCTAAAATAGCAATTCCATAAATCTAGTGTTCCAACAGTTGCAGGCTTATTTGAAATCAGTCCGTAAAGGGTGTATTTCTTTCTATGGTGAAATTTAATTGCTAAAATAGCAATTCTATAAATCTAGTGTTGCACTTGTTGCAGGCCTAGTTTAAATCTGTCCGTAAAAGGGTATATTTCTGTCTGTGGTGAAATATAATTGCTAAAATAGCAATTCTATAAATCCTAGTGTTCCACTTGTTGCAAGCCTAATTGAAATCTGTCCGTAAAAGAATAACTTTCATCCAGGGCCTAAATATTAAATCTACAAGTGATAATCCCCAAAATCAGTGGTTACTGCTGTGCCTGGATTAGTGTAATGCGGTACATAAATAGGCAGATAGTGTTAGGTGCCTTTAAAAAAAGGCCTGAATTTAACATCTTCACATTGGGCCAAATAGAAATTTTCTTATTGTGGTGCTTGGTGAACCGCAACAATGAGGAAAACATCTAGTAAGGGACCCGGATGCGGTCGTGGTGGTGTCAGTGGACAATCTGGTGCCTGGAGAGGACGTGGCCATTCTGCCACAGCCACACGTCCTAGTGAACCAACTACCTCAGGTTCCAGTACCCGCCAGAATTTTTAGCGATATTTGGTGGGGCCCAATGCCTTTCTAAGGATGGTAAGGCCTGAGCAGGTACAAGCACTAGTCAATTGGGTGGCCGACAGTGGATCCAGCACGTTCACAACATTATCTCCCACCCAGTCTTCTGCAGAAAGTGCCCAGATGGCGCCCGAAAACCAAGCCCATCAGTCTGTCACATTACCCCCATGCATATCAGGGAAACGGTCTGAGCCTCAAGTTATGCAGCAGTCTCTTATGCTGTTTGAAGACTCTGCTTGCAGGGTTTCCCAAGGGCATCCACCTAGCCCTTCCCCAGCGGAGGAAGACATAGAATGCACTGAAGCACAACCACTCATGTTTCCTGATGAAGAGTACATGGGAATACCACCTCATCAGTCTCTGATGATGACGAAACACAGGTGCCAACTGCTGCATCTTACTGCAGTGTGCAGACTGAACAGGAGGAGGTCAGGGAGGAAGACTGGGTGGAGGACAATGCAGAGGACAATGAGGTCATAGACCCCACATGGAATGAAGGTCGTGCCGCTGACTTTCATAGTTCAGAGGAAGAGGCAGTGGTGAGACCGAGCCAACAGAGAAGCAAAAGACGGAGCAGGGGGCAAAAGCAGAACAGCCGCCGGGAAGAGAGATCGCCTGCTACTGGCCAGCGCCACCAGGGACCCAGCACCACAAAGGCAGCTTCAAGGAGTTCCCTGGCATGGCACTTCTTCAAACAATGTGCTGACGACAAGACCCGAGTGGTTTGCACGCTGTGCCATCAGAGCCTGAAGCGAGGCATTAACGTTCTGAACCTGCGCACAACCTGCATGACCAGGCATCTACATGCAAAGCATGAACTGCAATGGGGCAAACACCTTAAAAGCAAGGAACTCACTCTGGCTCCCTCTGCTCCCTCTTCTGTTGCTGCCTCGGCCTCTTCCTCCGCCTCGGGAGGAATGTTGGCACCTGCCGCCCACCAAACAGAGGATGTGCCACCAACACTACCACTTCTGTCACCAAGCATCTCCACCATGTCACACGGCAGCATTCAGCTCTCCATCTCACAAACCTTGGAGAGAAAGTGTAAATTCCCACCTAGCCACCCTTGAGCCCTGGGCCTGAATGCCAGCATTTGTAAACTACTGGCATTTGAAATGCTGTCATTTAGGCTGGTGGACACAGACAGCTTCTAACAGCTGATGGCGATGGCTGTCCCACAGTATGTTGTTCCCAGCCACCACTACTTCTCCATTAAAGCCGTGCCTTCCCTGCACAACCAAGTATCCGATAAAATCAAGTGTGCACTGCGCAACGCCATCTGTGGCAAGGTCCTCCTAACCACAGATACGTGGACCAGTAAGCACGGCCAGGGGCACTATATCTCCCTAACTGCATACTGGGTAAATGTATTGGCGGCTGAGCCCCAGGCGGAGAGTTCCTTGGCGCACGTCCTTCCTCCGCCAAGGATCGTAGGGCATCATTCTTTGCCTCCTGTAGCCTCCTCCTCCTACTCGGCTTCCTCCTCTTCTGCTTCCACCAGCTCATCCAGTCAGCCACACACCTTCACCACCAACTTCAGCACAGCCTGGGGTAAACGTCAGCAGGCCATTCTGAAACTCATATGTTTGGGGACAGGCCCCACACCGCGCAGGAGTTGTGGCGGGCTATTGAACAACAGACCGACGAGTGGTTATTGCCGGTGGGCCTCAAGCCCGGCCTGGTGG
The DNA here is from genome assembly GCA_033119425.1 of Bufotes viridis. NCBI lineage: Eukaryota > Metazoa > Chordata > Amphibia > Anura > Bufonidae > Bufotes > Bufotes viridis. Next base: position 278,888,014 of record CM065592.1, read on the forward strand.
TGTGCGATAATGGGCGAAATCTCATCTGGGACTAGCTTGTTTGACGCACATCCCTTGCCTGGCGCATGTGCTGAATTTGGTGGTGCAGAAGTTCATTCACAACTACCCCAACATGTCAGAGCTGCTGCATAAAGTGTGGGCCGTCTGTGCGCGCTTCACATCCTGCTGCTGCTCGCCTTTCTGCGCTACAGCGGAACTTCGGCCTTCCCGCTCACCTCCTCATATGCAACGTGCCCACCAGGTGGAACTCCACCTTTCACATGCTGAAGAGACTGTGCGGAGCAGCAGCAGGCCATTGTGGAGTTTCAGCTGCAGCACGCACGCGTTAGTCGCACTGCGTGAACAGCACCACTTCACCACCAATGATTGGGCCTCCATGCGAGACCTGTGTGCCCTGTTGCGCTGTTTCGAGTACTCCACCAACATGGCCAGTGGCGATGACACGTTATCAGCGTTACAATACCACTTCTATGTCTCCTTGAGAAACGCTTAGGGCGATGATGGAAGAGGAGGTGGCCCAGGAGGAGGAGGGATGAGGGGTCATTTTAGCACTTTCAGGCCAGTCTGTTAGAAGTGGCTCAGAGGGAGGTTTTTGCAACAGCAGAGGCCAGGTACAAATGTGGCCAGCCAGGGCCCACTACTGAGAGGACGAGGAGGATGAGGAGGATGAGGATGAAGCAGGTTCACAGCGGGGTGGCAACCGACACAGCTCAGGCCCATCACTGGTGCGTGGCTGGGGGATACGGAGGACGATGACGATACGCCTCCCACAGAGGACAGCTTGTCCCTTACCTCTGGGGAGCCTGGCACACATGAGCGACTACATGCTGCAGTGCCTGCGCAGCGACAGCAGAGTTGCCCACATTTTAACGTGTGCGGACTACTGGGTTGCCACCCTGCTGGATCCCGGTACAAAGACAATGTGCTCACCTTACTTCCTGCACTGGAGCGTGATAGGAAGATGCGCGAGTACAAGTGCACGCTGGTAGACGCGCTCCTGAGAGCATTCCCAAATGTCACAGGGGAACAGTTGGAAGCCTCAGGCGAAGGCAGAGGAGGAGCACAGAGGTCGCAACGCCAGCTGTGTCACGGCCAGCTCCTCTGAGGGCAGGGTTAGCATGGCAGAAATGTGGAAAAGTTTTGTCTCCACGCCACAGCTAACTGCACCACCACCTGATACGGAGCGTGTTGGCAGGAGGCAGCATTTCACTAACATGGTTGAACAGTACGTCTGCACACCCTCTCCACGTACTGACTGATGGTTCGGCCCCATTCAACTTCTGGGTCTCCAAATTGTCCACGTGGGCAGAGTTAGCATTTTATGCCTTGGAGGTGCTGGCCTGCCCGGCGGCCAGCGTTTTGTCTGAACGTGTATTCAGCATGGCAGGGTCGTCATTACTGATAAGCGCAGCCGCCTGTCCACAGCCAACGTGGACAAGCTGGCGTTCATAAAAATGAACCAGGCATGGATCCCACAGGACCTGTCCATCCCTTGTGCAGAATAGACATTTATAACTGCCTCCCCTCAACCATGTATTCTTGTACTCCGGGGCACTTCTTTATTGAATCCTCATTTTTTTAACTTTACCATGATCTTGCGGTGCAACCCAAAGTTGAATGAACCTCTCCTAAATTTGGGCGCCGGGGTCTAAATAACTGAAAGTGGCCTGTTACAATGGTGGGTGACTTGAAGCCTGAACCTCTGCCATGCGACCTCTCTCCTCTGTCTGGGTGCCGTGGGCTAAATATCTGGAAGTGGCCTTCTCCAGTGGTGGGTGATATGACGCCTTATTCCTTGCTGTGGGACCTCTATCCTCTGTCTGGGTGCTGGGGCCTAAATAACTCAAAGTGGCCTTCTCCAGTGGTGGGTGGTATGAAGCTTGATTCTGTGCTATGGGACCTCTCTCCTCTGTCTGGGTGCTGGGGCCTAAATAACTCAAAGTGGCCTTCTCCAGTGGTGGGTGATATGACGCCTTATTCTTTGCTGTGGGACCTCTCTCTTCTGTCTGGGTGCTGGGGCCTAAATAACTGAAAGTGGCCTTCTCCAGTGGTGGGTGACATGACGCCTGATTCTCTGCTGTGGGACCTCTCTCCTCTGTCTGGGTGCTGGGGCCTAAAGAACTCAAAGTGGCTTTCTCCAGTGGTGAGTGATAGGACGCATGATTCTCTGCTGTGGGCCCTCTCTCCTCTGTCTGGGTGCTGTGGCCGAAATAACAGAAAGTGACCTTCTCTATTGGTGGGTGACTTGAAGCCTGATTCTGTGCTATGGGACCTCTCTCCAATAGATATTGCTTCATTTTTATTTATTTTATTTTATTTTAATTCATTTCCCTATCCACATTTGTTTGCAATGCATTTACCGACATTTTGCTGCCTTTTGCAGCCCTCTAGCCCTTTCCTGGACTATTTTACAGCCTTTTTAGTGCCCAAAAGTTCGGGTCCCCATTGACTTCAATAGGGTTCGGGTTCGGGATGAAGTTCGGGTCTAGTTCGGATCCCGAACCGAACATTTTCGGGAAGTTCGGCCGAACTTCTTGAACCCGAACATCCAGGTGTTCGCTCAACTCTATTCCCAAGCAATGTTTCCCTGCACTTGTAATTTGCTTTGTTTCACAATGAGGATTTTCCTATGACTCTCCCTAGCATCTGCACATGTCTCTCCCTGCCTGTGAAATGATTCCTCTCGCTATCCTTTCCCTTCACTTGTAAATCCCTTTTTTCCTTTTTTTAGCAATTAGTTTTTCTTTCACTCTCTCTAGCTCCTGCATAAACGTCTGTCCCTGAACAAAGTACGATTGTGAATAGCAGAATCTAAGATGGCCGCCCTATTTATAGGGCTGTGACAATACCGGGCTGGCTGGCTGCTGATTTGGTGCATGCATGGCATTATGGGCCATCCCGCCTTCCCAGAGTTCCTTGAGCCATGTCCTCACATGAGTAGCCACCATTTTAGCCGCTATGTTAGAAAAAATTACAATTCCTTAACACAAAGCGCGAGGAAATTCGCATTTGTTGCGAATAAAATTTTTCATAAAATTCCAAACGAATTCCACTTCGTCATCTTTGATTCGCTCATCTCTAGTCTAAGGTATAGTTTGGTCTCATTCTGATTATGGACCTTGACCTCATCTTTGCGTATGTTCCCATCCTCACTTAGGAATGTTTTGGTGACAAGACCGAAAGGCATCTCATTCCTATGTAATTGTCAGTATTTCATAAGTGCAACATCATCAGTTTTGAGATTTGATTTGGTGGTTTGCCACCTTTTCCATGGTTGTAGTGTGAAAATGTATTGCTTCCTTCACCTGTCCCAAAAGTTATTGGCGAGACTTTTTACTTGTCTCCACTGGTCTGTTGGGTCCTAATGCCAGGACCAAAAAGGGGCTTGATAACTTCTACGATAATTCAAATACAGTGTATGATTCTTACAGTGTTCCACACAGCTGATAGATAAAAATGCTTGCTGTCCCACACCATGGGACAGCAAGCAGAAAGTTATCAAGCTCCTTTGGTTACGGGCATTAGGATCCAAAAGACGCCGGCGATACATCCATATTACTAACAGCGAAGCTGCCAGGTCACATGGGAAGCCACACATAGACCTAGAGATCACACGAGACGCCTTTTGGGTCCGTGCGGTGGGAAGAGGATACCGACCGGCTTCCTCCGGGTGGAGCGGTAATGTACTTTCTGCATCACATGTGAATTACAGTATTCTCCATTGAGAGCTTTAAATATTTGATTATGTTCAGTGGAGTGAATTACTGATATGAACTCACTGGGCAGACATTAACCCGCTATCAGCGCTGCATATAACTACAGCATAATACGTTATAAATACAACTGCACAAAAGGGACTTTGGGCTCATTGGCTTTATTTCATTCACAGTGGAAGGACATTATCTGTGATTCCATTGAGTGACTTTATTGATGGTCAGAACTCTTATCATTTATATTGTGGTCCTATACAAGTTTACATTAGAGATAAACTGGTATCTGGGAGCTGATACACAAGTCTTTTCTCCTCGGTTTTAGGTTTGGTTTTATACACTTTTTTGTATTTTATATGCCATCAAAAATTATGGATGTACATTATAGCTGACTATATGTCATATTAAATATTATTATTATTCAAGTTTTCCATATTTCTCAGGTAAAGACTAATCACGTTCCGACATGTCAACCGTCAGTGGGTAAGATAGAAAGTGATAATGTAGTTAAAGTGCATCACCGAGAAATTATCACTAAAATATAACTTTTAATTCAGCTTAATAAAATAACACAAATGATACAAATAATAGAGTCTCCAATCTGAATAGGGAGGGGAGTAGGCAGTGGAGGGAAATGGATATCCCTAATCTGTCCACTACACACTTACGTCCCTGCCTAAAAACGGAATAGCCGCCCCGATAGGGGCGATCCCGTGTCAGGAACCTCCTAGTGTCCCTAGTACGGCCCTGACACAGAAAAGTACCCACCACCTATATATACAAATGCAAGAAGTCAGAGAACGTCTGTCAAACAGTCAAATGTAGTATATTTGCTAAAACAGACTCAATAGATATCGTATCATAGGAATCAAATATAGCGGTTCCTTCCTGATATTCAAAAATCCCAACGCGTTTCACTGCAACCATGCAATGGGTTGCAGATCATCAGGGGACCAACTTCGCAACAATGGTGTCTCAAATTATCACAAGCACCATCCAACAAATAAGTACGCTCAATTTGGTGGATCACAAATTCAGCGATCAACTTGCATTATTAAAAACCAACAATGACATTCACTACCCCTCACACACACAAGATAAGTGTGAAATGCAATGTGACCGGCAGGGGAGTAGTTGATATATCTATCAATAATGCATGCTATAAGGCTATATTCTCAGATTGCAACATATGCCAGGAGGGGTTAACTACAAACCCAGAGGGTAACAACTGGCATATAAATCACCATTGCCTAATATAGCAATACAATAACGCGGCTAAAGATGTCTCAACAGAGTATATCAAAACACTGGAATAATCTAAGCCAGTGTCAAACAATAGGTGCAGTAATTCAAGATTACTTCCCTTTTCTGGGTCAGCAACCAGATGAGAAAGCTGGCCAGAATAGATGTCTAGGCTGCATCCTGATGTCTCCGTGCCGCTTGCAGTAATGTGCTGTGTTGGTAGTGCCGGGCATGAACGCTGACTGCCACTGGATTTAAATAGCGCGCGTCTCTCCATACACCAGTTCCGGTCAGGTGATCAGAAATGGTCACATGATCGGCTAGACGCAATACGTTGCGTTCCACAGATACTCATGGTGCGCTCCAGATGACGTATGTATAGTGAGCCAGGGGCAGCAGGCAGTGACGTCAGCCTGCGTTCCACGGACGCCACACATGCGTTCCACCTGCTTAAACATTCAAAAGGAAGAGGGCACAAAACCTAGAATATTAATTCATCAAGAGGTAATTAACCTCTGGAGACCAATACAAAAGGACAAAAACTTAATAAAACGGTGTAAGTATATATAGATATGTCCACATTGATTCTCCACGATCAGAGAGATTAGGAATGGGAGAAAAAGAATATATACCCTTATACGGAGCATCAAGGGACAACCAAATCGGATGTCCCAAAATGCTACACACAGTGCCAGCAGATAACGCCGGTCTGTCGCACCCCATTCTAGATAATAGAACAAAGGACCCAGTCACTTAAATAAAACATGTATAATCGATTTGTTCATTGAGACCCAGGGGACCCGAGTCTCAAGCTTAAACGTCCAGCGAGCTTCCTTCTGTCTTAGGATTTGATCTATGTTTCCTCCTCTAATTGAGGGTCGCACAACTTCGATAGCAGAGAAGGAGATGTCCAATGTCTCATCCCTATGTTCAAGACGGATATGTTTGGGGATAGGTTTATCCCGTTTGTTGCGGATATCCCCAACATGTTCTAATATCCGAATCTTGAATTCTCTGCAGGTTTTACCAACATACATTTTACCGCACTTGCATCTCATCAAGTATATGACTCCCTTCGTATTACAGTTTGCAAAGCCTCTTTGTCTATATGAGATTAGGCCTCGCGCATCAGAAAAGGAATTGCCCGGCCTAATAAATTTACACGCCTTACAATGTCCACATCTAAAGCTCCCATTAGATCTATTATGGAGCCAACATTCTTTCTGGGGGGATTCAAAGTGACTTTGCACCACAAAATCTCGGATGTTGCGCCCCTTCTGTACGTAATTGAGGGATATTCCGGGAGAAAGTCCCTCAAGTCCCTCTAGCCGATCATGTGACCATTTCTGATCACCTGACCGGAACTGGTGTATGGAGAGACGCGCTATTTAAATCCAGTGGCAGTCAGCGTTCATGCCCGGCACTACCAACACAGCACATTACTGCAAGCGGCACGGAGACATCAGGATGCAGCCTAGACATCTATTCTGGCCAGCTTTCTCATCTGGTTGCTGACCTAGAAAAGGGAAGTAATCTTGAATTACTGCACCTATTGTTTGACACTGGCTTAGATTATTCCAGTGTTTTGATATACTCTGTTGAGACATCTTTAGCCGCGTTATTGTATTGCTATATTAGGCAATGGTGATTTATATGCCAGTTGTTACCCTCTGGGTTTGTAGTTAACCCCTCCTGGCATATTTTGCAATCTGAGAATATAGCCTTATAGCATGCATTATTGATAGATATATCAACTACTCCCCTGCCGGTCACATTGCATTTCACACTTATCTTGTGTGTGTGAGGGGTAGTGAATGTCATTGTTGGTTTTTAATAATGCAAGTTGATCGCTGAATTTGTGATCCACCAAATTGAGCGTACTCATTTGTTGGATGGTGCTTGTGATAATTTGAGACACCATTGTTGCGAAGTTGGTCCCCTGATGATCTGCAACCCATTGCATGGTTGCATGGAAACGCGTTGGGATTTTGAATATCAGGAAGGAACCGCTATATTTGATTCCTATGATACGATATCTATTGAGTCTGTTTTAGCAAATATACTACATTTGACTGTTTGACAGACGTTCTCTGACTTCTTGCATTTGTATATATAGGTGGTGGGTACTTTTCTGTGTCAGGGCCGTACTAGGGACACTAGGAGGTTCCTGACACGGATCGCCTCTATCGGGCAGCTATTCCGTTTTAGGCAGGGACATAAGTGTGTAGTGGACAGATTAGGGATATCCATTTCCTCCACTGCCTACTCCCCTCCCTATTCGGATTGGAGACTCTATTATTTGTATCATTTGTGTTATTTTATTAAGCTGAATTAAAAGTTATATTTTAGTGATAATTTCTCGGTGAGGCATATTTCTCAGGTAATTGAGTATCCCTCAATATTCATTTTATAGTTTTCTCTTTTGGACAAGAGTGTGTCCAGAGGTGAGCACCTGGTCCAATTTGGTTTATTTGGTGAGCCGCTGTGTATATATATTTTCCAAGAAAAGATATACCCACTGCACTCTTGCGATAATTTCTGGTGAAAGCGTATAGTGGCCTTATTTCTGTAATACAAGAAAAATATATACCTACTGAATATATACCCATATATAGCGATAATTTCTGATGAAAGCGTATAGTGCGCGGCCTTATTTTTCTGTAATACCAGAAAAATATATACCCATTGCACTCTTGCGATAATATCTGGTGAAAGTGTATAGTGGGCTTATTTCTGTAATGCAAGAACAATATACACCGACAGCACTGTAGTGATAATTTCTGGTGAAAGCGTATTGTGACCTTATTTCTGTAATACAAGAAAAATATATACCCACAGCACTCTTGCAGTAAATTCTGTTGAAAGCATATATTGGCTTTATTTCCCTTATACAAGAAAAATATATACACACTGCTCTGTTGCAGTAATTTCTGGTGAAAGCGCATAGTGGCCTTGTTTCACTAAAAAAAGCATAATATATACACACTGCTCTGTTGCAGTAATTTCAGTTAAAAGCACACAATGGTCTTGTTTCACAACAAAAAAAAGAGTAAGATATACAACCCATTGCCCTGTTGCAGTAATTTCTGGTGAAAGCCCATAGTGGCCTTGTTTCAGTGAAAAAAGCATAATATATACACACTGCTCTGTTGCAGTAATTTCTGTTGAATACACATAGTGGCCTTGTTTCACAAAAAAGTGCAATATATACACACTGCTCTGTTGCAGAATTTTCTAGTGAAAGCGCATAGTGGCCTTGTTTCATTAAAAAAATAAATAAGATATACACACTGCTCTCTTGTAGTAATTTCTGGTGAGAGAGTGTATTGGCCTACTTCAATTCAACAAGAAATATGTTTTTTCCTGTCACTTCAGCAGTTATTTTATACACAGAGTTGACATTTGTTGTTATTTTCGGTTTAAACCATTTATTGCCAGTTTATTACAATAACAGAAGAATATACACAGTTTACATTTTGGTGTTATTAGCGATACAAGCATTTATTGCCAATTTGCCATCTGTTATAAACAAAAGCAAAAATATATACGCAGTTAACTTTTCCTGTTATTTACACTGAAATCATATATTGGCCTTTTCAGTCAAATACGAGAAATGTATAAGCAGGTCACGTTTGTTTTTATTTCAGCTATAATAATTTAGTGGGCTATTTCAGTCCAAAACAAGAAATATAGTTCACGTTTATTTGTATTTTTGCTAAAAGTGGTTAGTGGAAGAGATATATATTCTGGGCTTTTATTTATTTTATTATTTGCTTTTAATTATATTAGTTCAGCAAAAGTATGTCAGACAGAGAAGTGCCACGCCAAACACAGAGGAGTGACAGAGGCCTAAATGTTCCTGGCGAAGGCAGAGGTTGCAGCAGATTAAGGGGGCGTGGCAGCAGGAGTCCTTCAGAAAGAAATCAACTGCTGGCTTTCTCCACGACAACTGAAAATCGGAACCATGGTGACAGACAACGGGAAGAACATGTTGTTGGTGCTGCGACAAGGAGGGCTGAGCCATGATCCATGCCTGGTACACGTGTTCAATCTGGCTGTCAAGCGGTTCCTGAAGTCTTTCACACATCTGCAAGACATCCTAAAAATGGCCATAAAACATTGCATGCACTCATACACATTGCATGCCACTCATACACCGCCACGCACACCCTCCTTGAGCTGCAGTGGCATAACAGCATCCCCCAACATACCGTAGGCTGATATGTGATGTTTCCACCCGTTGGAATTCCACTCTCTATATGTTGGACCAACTGTACGAACAGAGAAAGGCCATCAATGATTTCTTGATGATTCAAGCAGATAGGAGTACTCCCCTGTGTGACTTCGATGTCAGCCAGTGGAAGCTCATGCATGACACCTGCCATTTGCTCAGACCCATTGAAAGGGCCACATTATTAGTCAGTCACCAGGACTATGGGATGAACAATGTCATTTCACTGCTGTATGTCCTGTAACAGATGCTGATGAATATGGCTTGTCAGGGGACTGGAGACGTGGCACCTCAATCTTACGAACCCTGTGGGGGCTGAACTGGAAGAGGAGGAGGACATTTTTGCTCAGGCAATATGTAGTCAGATCAGGTTTTTCAACTGCGGTGACAGGATAGGAGGAGCAGAAGCAGTCGGAGGAGCAAGAGGGCGATGAGGAAGATGAGACAGATGACCCAGACACACTGTGGCAGTATGCAGTGGAGATGGAGGCAGGGAATCCTTCAGAGTCACTTGCACAAATGGCACACTGCATGCTGACTTGTTTGCGTGGTGACAGCAGAATTGTCACCATTCGGCAGAGGGATGACTTCTGGCTCTCCACCATGTTGGACCCTCGCTACCGGTCCAAAATGAGGGCCTTTTTTACACCCCCTGAGAGGGAGGACATAATATAGTACTACAGAGACATCCTATGTAGGCAGTTGGCATCTGCCTATCTGCGCCATCGTCCATCCTCTTGCAAGTCTAACCGGGGCCCTCTGCGCCCACATTCCACTGCCATGGATGCTGGGGAGGGGTGCGGTGGCAGGAACAGTAGAAGCTCCATCAGCAGCAGCCTGAGTCTAGATTCCATGATGAGCAGCTTTCTTCACCCGCATAGTGAAGTAACTACTCCAAAGGGCGGTGGTACAGATACTAGTGATGATCGAGCAACCCGATGCTCGGGTGCTCGGGTGCTCTGCCCGAGCACATTGGGATGCTCAGATGCTCTACCGAGCACCCAAGCCCTATAGAAGTCAATGGGAGGACTCGAGCATTAAACCAGGTACCCCCTGCTCTGAAGAGGGAAGGTGACTGGTTCAAAGGAAAAGGCAGAAATTGATAGAAACACCACCGAACTGGATTGGGGACACCATGTCTGGATGCCTCTTGGACTACAATGTCGCTGCTGGTAATGATGTTACCCGAGTTGTACGCAGCTTTTACAGACTGACAATAAAACTCACAAATCTGAAGATAAAAGCGATTTTAGATGAAAAATTGTTAGGAAACATTCTTTCCTGTATACTTACATAAATATAAAGAGCAAGTTCAGACAAAAATTTTTGTGATTTTCGGAACTGGGGCCATGACTAAGAGGGACGGCCGATGGTTTCGATTATGTTGACCGGACTCTTGGATGATCAAACTGAACACATTGGAAGAGGAACGACCATTGGCATCCGTATTGTACCTGTAGAGGTGAAATTCTTGTACTGGCGCAAGCCGAACCACAGCCAAAACCTTTGTTGCCACGAACATTTAATTAATCAACAACTTAAGTTGGAGGTTTGAAGACGATCCCGGCAGCATTATTCCCATTTCCCGCCAAGCATTTTTGGGAAACTAAAGTCTTTGGGTTCTGGGGGAGTATGGTTGCAAAGCTGAAACTTAAACTAATTCATGGAAGGGCACCACCAGGAGTGGAGCCTGTGGCTTAATTTGACTACTGAACGGGAAGCCTTACCCAGCCCCGACACGGAAAGGATTGACAGATTGATACCTATTTTGCGATTCTGTGGGTGGTGGTGCATGGCCATTTTGAGCATGTGGATCGAGTCGATTTGTGTGGTTCATTCCGATAAACAAAGACACTCCTCCGTGCTAATTAGTTACATGACCCCCGGTGATTACTATTGTGTTGACCAGACTATCATCTGATGATAATGAACTTGGAAGAGGAACAGACGTTGAGCTGACAGTGTAAAAAATTGTAGGTGAGGGCCTGCTGCCTCTTTGTTAGCTCTAGATAACTTCTAAGCTGATCGCACGTCCCCGTGATGTTGACGATCTATTCGGATGTCTGCTCTATCAACTTTCGATGTTCTTTTTTGCGCCTACCATGGTGACCACGGGTAATGGGAAATCAGGGTTTGCTTCCGGAGAGGGAGCCTGAGGGATGGCCACAGCTACCACTTCCAAGAAAGGCTGGTGGGGGCGGGCAAATTTCCCGTACCGACTCAGGGAGGTAGTGACGATAAATAACAATACACGACTCTTAAGAGAGCCTGTCATTGGAATGAGTACAAAAAAATTACAGGGAATGTCATAGGTATTTAGGATGAGGAAACGTTATACAGGAGAGGTTAAGTATGATTGATGGCCTGCTGGTGACCCACTAAAACATTAGGGGTAAGGTTTTCAGCTGAGCTGACCATCTAAAACATTGTGGGTGAGGGCCTGCGGGTAAGCTGACCATCCGAAAAATTATATGAGAAGGTATATACACGATGGCATTATATGCGACAATTAAGCATGTAGATATGATGGACAAGGAGGAGGAGGATGAGAAAAGGAATATTCAACCAGATACCCTTTTTTGTGGCGGAAGGGGTGCATGGGAATACAGAGTATTCAGTACATTCTAAACAACACATTTAACTACTCCCGGACCGCCGTACGCAGGATTGCGTCCTGCGGGCGGCCGGGATCTTCTGAGTGGACGCCTCAGCGCGTCCTCTCGCGAGACCCGTGAGTTCCTGTGAACGCGCGCGCAGGCGCGCGCGTTCACAGGAACGCGCGTCTGGAGAGTTAGACTACAGCCTGCCAGCGATGATCAATCGCTGGCAGGCTGTAGATGCGATATAAATCGCATCAAACATGTATACCAGACGCTGTTTTGTGAACAGCGTCTGGTATACCTGCTACCTGGTCCTCTGGTGGTCCCATTTGCTGGGATCGACCACCAGAGGACCAGGTAACTACAGTAAAGTTGCACCAAACACTACACTAACCCCCCACCCCCCTCACCTATTAACCCCTTGATCACCCCATCTAGACCCCTGATCACCCCCTGTCATGGATCACACCCCTTGTAAGGCTCCATTCAGACATCCATATGTGTTTTGCGGATCCGTGGATTCACGGATCCGTGGATCCGATCCGCGGATCCGATCCGCAGATCCTCAAAACACGGACACCGGCAATGTGCTTTCCGCATTTTGCAGATCCGCACATTGCCAGAACTATATAGAAAATGCTTTTCTTGTCCGCAGTTTCGGACAAGAATAGGACATGTTCTATATTTTTGCGGAACGGAAGTGCAGACTCGGAGCGCGGATCCGTAATTCCGGATCCGAGCGGGACAAAGTCTGTCCCCATAGAAATTAACGGGTCCGCAATTCCGTTCCGCAAACAGAATTGCGGACGTGTGAATGGGGCATAAGGGTCCCCTATTACCACCAGTTAGTTAGCGCCCACCGCACCGCACCGCAGTCACTGATTTTGGCAGAGATTTTTTCATCCACATTGATCGATGCGAATGAAGAAATCTGTGCCGTTCATTTTTTTTTTTTTTTCAGCGCAGAGGCTGAACGGAAAAAAAAAATCTCATTACCCGTATGCTCAATATACGGAGAATCGCAGAAACTCCTAATGCTGGCCATACGTGTAATGATTGCGGAGACCCTCAAATGCCAGGGCAGTACAAAAACCCCACATGTGACCCCATTTTAGAAAGAAGACACCCCAAGGTATTCCGTGAGGGGTATGGCGAGTTCATGCAAAATTTTATTTTTGTCACAAGTTAGTGGAATATGAGACTGTAAAAAAAAAAAAATCTCCGCTAACTTGTGCCAATTTTTTTTTTCTGTGAACTCGCCATGCCCCTCACAGAATACCTTGGGAGTCTTCTTTCCACAATGGGGTCACTTGTGGGGTATTTCTACTGCCCTGGCATTTTAGGAGTCCTAAAGCGTGAGAATCCAAATGCGTAAAAATGGCCTGTGAAATCCTGAAGGTACTCATTGGTTTTAGGGCCCTTTGAGCATCTTGGCTGCAAAAGTGTCACACATGTGGCATCGCCGTACTCAGGAGAAGTAGGGCGATGTGTTTTGTGGTGTATTTTTACATATACCCATGCTGGGTGTGAGAAATATCGCTGTAAACGACAACTTTTTAAATTTTTTATTCAAAGTTGACAATTTACAGAGATATTTCTCTCACCCAGCATGGGTATATGTAAAATACACCCCAAACACATCGCCCTACTTCCTGAGTACGGCGATACCACATGTGTGACACTTTTGCAGCCAAGATGCGCAAAGGACCCAAATTCCAACGAGTACCTTTTAGGAGGAGCATTTTTACGCATTTTCTTCTCACGCTTTAGGGCCCCTAAAATGCCAGGGCAGTATAAATACCCCACATGTGACCCCATTTTGGAAAGAAGACACCCCAAGGTATTCGCTGAGGGGCATAATGAGTCCATGAAAAATTAAACTTTTGTCAAAAGTTAGCGGAAAGGGAGACTTTGTGAGAAAAAACAATAAAAATCAATTTCCACTAACTTGTGCCAAAAAAATCTTCTATGAACTCGCCATGCCCCTCATGGAATACCTTGGGGTGTCTTCTTCCAAAATGGGGTCACATGTGGGGTATTTCTACTGCCCTGGCATTTTGGGGCCCTAAAGCGTGAGAAGAAAAATGCGTAAAAATGCCCTCCTAAAAGTTACTCATTGGTTTTAGGGCCCCTTGCGCATCTTGGCTGCAAAAAGTGTCACTCATGTGGTATCGCCGTACTCAGGAGAAGTAGGGCAATGTGTTTTGGGTGTATTTTTACATATACCTATGTTGGGTGAGAGAAATATCTCTGTAAATTGACAACTTTGAATAAAAAAATGTAAAAAGTTGTCGTTTACAGCGATATTTCTCACACGCAGCATGGGTATATGTAAAATACACCCCAAAACACATTGCCCTACTTCTCCTGAGTACAGCGATACCACATGAGTGACACTTTGCAGCCAAGATGCGCAAAGGAGCCCTAAAATCAATGAGTACCTTTAGGAATTCACAGGGCATTTTTATGCATTTGGATTCTCACACTTTAGGGGCCCCTAAAATGCCAGGTGAGTATAAATACCCACATGTGACCCCATTTTGGAAAGAAGACACCCCAAGGTATTCCGTGAGGGACATGGTGAGTCCACAGAATTTTTATTTTTGGGCACAAGTCAGCGGAAATTTTTTTTTTTTTTTGTTTTGTTTTTACAAAGTCTCATATTCCACTAACTTGTGACAAAAATAAAATTTTACATGAACTCACCATACCCCTCACGGAATACCTTGGGGTGTCTTCTTTCCAAATGGGGTCACATGTGGGGTATTTATACTGTCCTGGCATTTTAGGGGCCCCTAAAGCGTGAGAAGAAGTCTGGAATCCAAATGCGTAAAAATGCCCTGTGAAATCCTAAAGGTACTCATTGGTTTTAGGGCCCCTTTGCGCATCTTGGCTGCAAAAAGTGTCACTCATGTGGTATCGCCGTACTCAGGAGAAGTAGGGCAATGTGTTTTGGGGTGTATTTTTATATATACCCATTACTTTGTGTGAAAAATATCTCTGTAAACGACAACTTTTAAAAATTTTTATACAAAGTTGACAATTTACAGAGATATTTCTCTCACCCAACATGGGTATATGTAAAAATACACCCCAAAACACATTGCCCTACTTCTCCTGAGTACTGGCGATACCACATGAGTGACACTTTTTGCAGCCTGAAGTCACTAAAGGGGCCCAAATTCCAACGAGTGCCTTTAGGTTTACATGGTGACTCACAATTTAGCCCCGCCCAAAATGCCAGAACAGTAAACACACCCCACAAATGACCCCATTTCGGAAAGTAGACACCCCAAGGTATTCACTGAGGGGCATAGTGAGTCCGTGGGAGATTTTTTATTTTTTTGCCAGAAGTTATCAGAAATTGAAACTTTTTTTTTTCCTCAGAAAGTGTCATTTTCCGCTAACTTGTGAAAAAAAATGAAATGATACATGAACTCACCATGCCCCTCATGAATACTTTGGGGTGTCTTCTATCTAAAATGGTGTGATTTGGGGGTATTTATACTATCCTGACATTCTAGCACCTGAAGAAACATGACAGGTGCTCAGAAAGTCAGAGCTGCTTCAAAATGCCGAAATTCACTTTTTGCACCATAGTTTGTAAACGCTATAACTTTTACCCAAACCAATAAATATACACTTATTGGACTTTTTTTTATCAAAGACATGTAGAACAATAAATTTAGAGAAAATTTATATAGAAATGTAGTTTTTTTGAAAAATTTTACAACAGAAAGTGAAAAATGTCATTTTTTGCAAAATTTCGGTAATTTTTGATTAATAGCAAAAAAGTTAAAATGTCAGCAGCAATGAAATACCACCAAATGAAAGCTCTATTAGTGAGAAGAAAAGGAGGTAAAATTCATTTGGGTGGTAAGTTGTATGACGGAGCAATAAACGGTGAAAGTAGTGTAGTGCAGAATTGTAAAAAGTGGCCTGGTCATTAAGGGTGTTTAAGCTAGGGGGGCTGAAGTGGTTAAAGTGCCTTTATGTTCAGTCGTGGCTTTCCGCTGGTGGATAAAGATGTCCCGAATATCTGCGATGCGAACATATGCAATGTTTGTCCACCCCCTATACATCATCATTAAGAAAACTTTGACCCTATACCTCACAGTCAGCAGATACATTCCAGCCAATCAGCGTCCTCCCTCCCACACCCTCCCACCTCCCTTTAAAAACAGGAGGCATTTTAGAGTCCGTCTGAAGCTGCGTTGTATTAGTGAGAGCAGGGAGAGTGCAGCTGCTGCTGCTGTGCTGATGAATTCATAGGGAAAGCATTAGCTAAGCCAGTGTTCTGTGTCCACAGACTCATCTGCTGTAAGGACTTCGTCACAGCCCTTAAAAAGCCCTTTTTAGGGTTGCTACATTAGTCTGCTTTTATTTATTTTTCTCCATATATATATTGCAGTTGCCTGGCTTGCTCGTGTGCGAGAGGCTGCAGGCCCACAGATTGTAATGTGCCCACTGCCAGTGCCCACCACTCATACCATGTGGCACAGTACTTTGCAAAAAAAAAGGCATTTAATTTTTACACTTCAATCTAATTTCAGTTGCCTGCCTGCTGCCAGTGTGTGTCAGGCCGACTGACTGTAGTGTGCCCACTGCCAGTGCCCATTCTCATACCGTGTGGCACAAGACTTTGCATAAAAAAAGTCATTTCATTTTTACATTTTAATCTAATTTCAGTTGCCTGCCTGCTGCCAGTGTGTGTCAGGCCCACTGACTGTAGTGTGCCCACTGCCAGTGCCCACCACTCATACTTTGTGGCACAGTAGCTTGCCGATAAATAAGGTATTTAATTTTTACCCTGTAATCTAAGGTTTGTTGCCTTCCAGTGTGTGTCAGGCCCACTTCCACTGACTATAGTGTGCCCAATACCGGTTGGCACAGTAGCTTGCCGATAAATAAGGCATTTAATTTTTACCCTTTAATTTAAGGTTAGTTTCCTGCCAGTGTGTGTCAGGCCCACTTCCACTGACTGTAGTGTGCTCACTGCCAGTGCCTACCACTCATAACGAGTGGAAGAGTAGCTTGCCGATAAATAAGGCATTTCGTTTTTACACTTTAATCTAAGGTTAGTTGCCTGCCAGTGTGTGTCAGGCCCACTTCCACTGACTGTAGTGTGCCCACTGCCAGTGCCCACCACTCATACCGGGTGGCACAGTAGCCTACCGATAAATAAGGCATTTAATTCGTACCCTTTAATCTAAGGTTAGTTGCCTGCCAGTGTGTGTCAGGCCCACAGACTGTACTGTGCCCACGGCCAGTGCCCACCACTCATACTGGGTGGCACAGTACCTTGCACGCATAGTACCACTAATAAAAAAAAAATGACAGGCAGAGGCAGGCCACCCAGCAGGGGCCATCATGTTGCTGTGATTTCCCTTGGCCTTAGAATAATGCCCAGTGTTCAGAGGCCACATACCCTGAACTTGAAAAATTCTGAGGACATAGTTGACTGGCTTACACAGGACACCCAATCTTCTACAGCTTCCGCTCTGAAACTTGACGCACAATCCTCCTCCAGCTCAGCTTCGGGCACCTCTCAAGTTACCACTCGCCCGCCCGCCGCCACCACCACTAACACTAGCACCACAGCTGCTTCATTTGATCTATCAGAGGTTTTTTCTTTCTTTTACACATCAGTTGGAAGAAATGAGTGATGCGCAACCATTATTGCCAGAAGATGTAGATAACAGGGATATGTCTCAGTCAGGCAGCATTAAACACATGGACGTAGAGAGGGGCGGAGTCAGCCTAGTATGGTGGAGGACATGTGAGCCGTGAGCTCCCGCACCTAGCACCCGATTTCCAGCGTTTTTCAGCGGCACACCGGTCCCAAAATGGGCAAGATGAACAAAGACAAGAGTGGGGACATTATCCCCTGGAAGCCATATCCCCTATGATGAGAGAGTTGGGAGACATTAAAACGGAGCTAACCCACGTGGGCCACAGAGTGGAAACGCTAGAAGAGACCCAAGCGGCGATAGTGCAGCACAGCAAAGGCCTCCAGTTGCAGGTACGCTCTCTGCATAATCAGGTGGATTCTTTATTCCTCCACTTGGAGGATCAAGAAAATAGGGGACGGCGGAAAAATATCAGGATTCGGGGGATCCCAGAGACTGTGGCGACTGAGGCGCTTATGGGGTGAGTTAAGCAGATATTCGCACTATTGGTGGGGGAGGAGAGGGCCGATGAGATAGTAATCGAAAGAGCACATAGAGCCCTTAGGCCCAAACCTGCGGCTGCAGACCCACCCAGAGATACTGTGTGCGCCCTCTTAAACTACAACGACACTGCAGCACTTCTGAAAGCGGCGAGGGAGACAGAAGACATTCAGTTTGAAGGCAGGAAGATTTTGTTATTTCAAGACCTCGCTACCAGCACTCTAGCTAAGAGGAGAGCGTTAAAGCCACTCACTGCGGAACTCAGGAAGAGGAGATTGCCGATGAGGTGGCTCTTTCCCTTTGGCCTCAGCACTATTATAAATGGCCATCAACTCGCTGTGAGACATCCGGATGATCTGGGAAAAATTTGGGAGGCCCTGAATACGGCCCCACTGGACATACCATCCTGGTTGCCGTCTGCCAATATGGAGAAATTACCTAAACTACCGACTCTGTCGCCGTGGCAGGGAGTGGTCAAACAGAAAACCCCAAAGAAGAAGATCCAGGTTGCAGACTGAAATAGCTACATCGCCTCTTTGGTGTCTCTCTTTAATGGTTCCCTAGAGGACCTTCATATAAGTATATGTTCTGCTTAGATATATTGCATACACTTGCTCTCTTCCAACCGTTGGTTTCATGGGGCTCCCCCCTTGAAACCTCAAGTTGCATTGTTCTTATATGTTCTTATATCCTAATGTCCATTATGTTGTTAATTTAGCTAGTTCAGCTTGCCTTATGTTAAGAGGGACAGGAGAAGTCTCATACAGCACTATGATCGGCCTGGATCTATAATTATGCGGTTTCGGGGCTTCTCCTTCTCTCCCATTTCTCTTAGTCTATTCAGGATTTAACTCTGGAACCGGTCCACTGCTCTTTATGGATAGGCGCTGGGAAGTTGGGAGTAGGGGCTTTTAGCCATCTGTAATCTCTACTTCCCCACTATTGGTCCACCCCCCACGCTCCTATCTATAACGTACAGCAGACCTATTGCGCTATCTGCGCTAGTTGGGCCTTAGTGCCTTTTGACTGTGCCAATAGTTCACATGTTTTTTGTCGTTTTTGCCTATTGTGCCGAATCTGTGTCAAGCTCTTCTGTGATTGGGATCTATAGCGGACCGACGTAATTATTATGGCTCACCTTACCTTTCTCACTCTTAATGTCAATGGGATGAATTCCCCTCAAAAGCGTAGCCGAGTGTTTCACACCCTCAAGAGGGACAGCCCAGATTTTGTGTTTCTTCAGGAGATGCATTTTAGACATAACCGTGTACCCAACATGGCCAGTAGACTCTTCCCCACATGGCACCACGCTACACACTCCTCTGCATCGAGAGGAGTGTCCATTGCAATTGGTAAAAACACCCCCTTCCAGGTTTCAGCTATTTTGACAGACCCCGGCGGTAGGTACCTCTTTATTAAAGGGAAAATTCTCAACACACCCGTCACATTAGCATCCTTATATGCTCTTAATGTGTTCCAAACAAAGTGGATTGTTCAGACGCTAGACTCCCTTAAGAGATTTGCAGAGGGCATCCTCATAGTTGGGGGAGACCTTAATGTCACCTTAAATAAAAAGTTAGATTCCACGGCAGTCTCAACACACCTATCTGATGGGCAGAGATGCAAGATAAAACTAGCGCTCATGGAATTAGGAATCCCTGACATTTTTTCACCCTGAGGAGCGTGATTACACCTTTTTTTCCAAAGTCCACGGTACATACCACCGTCTGGACTATCTACTTCTCTCTAACACTGCTATACCTGCTGCTAAAGGGGTTTCGATAGGATCCATCACAGTCTCTGATCACGCTCCAGTATCCACACAAATAGCTTTTAGGGACATACCAGCTAAATTTTGGAACTGGAGGCTCAATCCCACACTACTGGAGGACGAGACGGTTGTGAATCAGATTGATTCGGTTATGAAGGAATACTTTACCTTGAACAGTCCCCCCGGCACCTCGTCTCCTATACTGTGGGAAGCACACAAGACTGTAGTGAGAGGGGAACTAATAAGCCTGGGTACGAAAATTAAAAAACAAAGGAATAAAATCATAGACTCTCTCCTCCTTCAAATTTCTGCCCTGGAAAAATTACATAAAGCAACTATGACAGCAGATATAGTCCAACAATTGAGATCCCTTAGAACCCAATTACAAGATGTACTTAATGTGAAATCTGCAAAGATCCTTCAAGCGCTACGTTTTAAATACTATTCCCATGGGGACAAGGGGACAAAATTAATGTCAAACTTATTGAAAGCCCAGAGAAATAAATCTTTTATAACGTCTATAAAATCTAAAGCGGGCATTAGATTAACGGAGACCCCTGCAATAGCTAGGGAATTCTGTAACTTCTATTCGTCCCTGTATAATCTACAGAAAGAGGAAGTCTCTACTTCAAATTATAACACACATTTGCAGGTCCGTATAGATGAGTTCCTTAACTCTGTGAAGTTGCCCTCACTATCCTCTGAGGACACAGAGGCACTCATGAGACCCTTTACGGAGGAAGAAGTGAGTTTGGTACTCTCCACAATCCCATCTGGAAAGAGCCCTGGCCCTGACGGCCTTCCCATTGTCTACTATAAAAATTTGCAAAGATACTGATCCCACATTTTACATCTCTTTGTAATTCTCTTCTAGCTGGAGGATCCCTTCCCCCACAGTCTCAGGCTGCGAACATCACCATCCTCCCTAAGGAAGGAAAAGATCCAGAGTCCTGTGGTAGCTATCGCCCTATCTCGCTACTGAACACAGACCTGAAGTGGTGGGCAAAGCTTTTAAGCAGCCGGATTTCTGTTCTACTGCCGAGACTAGTGGGAGAGGAACAGGTAGGCTTCGTTCAAGGTAGGGAGGGGCGTCACAACATCAGTCGGGTAATCAATGCTATCTGTCTAGCCAAAAAGAAAAATGTTCCATTGGTCTTGCTAGGAACAGATGCCGAGAAGGCGTTTGATAGAGTCAGCTGGCCCTATATGAGAAGCACTCTGTTGGCATTTGGTTTCCCGGCTGGGTTTGTGTCTGCTATCTTTTCCATGTACTCAGCGCCTTCAGCCCGCATCCTAGTAAACGGAACCTTGTCTGATCCCTTTGAAATAAGTAATGGGACCCGACAGGGTTGCCCCCTGTCTCCTTCACTATTTATATTAGTATTGGAAACCCTGCTGTTGAAATTCCGGCAGTGCCCTAAGATTGAGGGAATCCAACTGGATGGCTTTACTCACAAGATGGCAGCTTTTGCCGACGATTTACTCCTTATGATCTCTAATCCTCTAGAAGCTATGCCACTGATATTGGATACCTTCAAGTCCTTTGGTGAGGTCTCTAATTTTAAAATCAATCTGGAAAAGTCTGAAGCCTTAGGAATTACCCTATCTCCCACTCAATTACGTAACTTGAAAACTTCCTCCCCTTTTAAATGGCCCACAGCAGCGATTAAATATCTAGGAGTTATGATCCCTCCATCCCCAGACAAATTATTTCAACTGAATTTCCCTCAGCTATTAACTAAAATTCAAACCTTCTTGACTAAATCAACCCCATTAAAAGTGTCTTGGTTAGGCCGGAAAAATGTTTTGACGACTTATGTTCTTCCCCAAATCATTTACCTATTCCGCTCTTTACCCATAACTCTCCCCAGAACATATTTGGATACACTGAAGATGATGATGGGAAGGTTCCTCTGGGCAGGGAAAAAGGCCAGGCTCCCCTACTCACTTCTTGCGCGTAAAAAGGCAAGGCGGGATTTCCCTTCCTGACATTTATACGTACCTGCAAGCTATTCACCTGGAAAGGTGGCTAGTTCTTACTAATGACAACATTTCCGCCCTTCACGTAAAATTGGAAAGGGCTATGCTGGGGAAAAGGTTGGAGCATCTGTTATGGATCAAACCGAGATCCCAACTTACCTCTGAGATTACCAGTGTTTTAACTAAGAGCACTATATTGTGCTGTCACAAATCACCTCACTTGCATATTAATGGTGCCTCGGTCTCCCCATTGCTCCCCTGAGAATTCTACCTTACACGCTCTCTGACAAAATTTTGGAACTGACAGATATTTGGTTCTCTCTACCTAATGCCAGACTAGGTGACTTACTGAAATTAGTGGACCCTCAGGACCACTATTTGTCTTTAGGCGGGACCTTACCGCCTCCTGGTTTTACCTTTCACAAATGGGACTTTGAGACCATGTGCAAGAAATTTAGGTCCGCGCCTTTCTCCCACTCCCTGAACCTACCTGGCTGGAGACACCAGCACTTCTCCCTAACCCTCCTCCCAAGACACTCTCCCTGATTTACAAACATGTTGTGGAAAAGAGTGCGGCGAATCCGCCCATTTACCTGAAAGAATGGGAGGAAGAACTAGGTATCACTTTAGATGACTTTGAGAAACACTTTGTTATGTCACGCTCTCATGGGTTCTCCAGGTGCGTAAAAGTGCAGGAAAACTCCCTTAAACTATTAACTAGATGGTATCGCACACCAGCTTTGTTGCACAAAATGCATCTGACACCTTCAGACACTTGTTGGAGATGTCAGGAGGAGGGAGGAACGCTTTCGCACATCTGGTGGTCCTGCCCAAAATTGAAGAACTTCTGGAGTTCTGTTGAGAAGACAATAAACAAAGTGTGTGATGACCGACTTAAACTTTCCGCCCCATTGGTCCTATTGTGGAAACCAGGCCCGGACTTCATACCCAATAAGCATAAGATCCAAACACATATGATTGCTGCGGCGAAGCTCCTTATCCCCATGATCTGGAAATCAGAAGATCCTCCCACCTTACAAATGTGGTATGATAAAATGAACCAGATCTGCAGGATGGAGGAACTTGCTGGCTGGGAATCACATAATAGGAAAGGTTTCCTTGCCGTATGGCAACCTTGGATATCCCATATGGCACTCCATAAGACACCAGAATCCCTGGGTACTACGAGTCTTTGAATCTCCGTGGTCCACTCCTCCCATCTTTCAGATATCAATTTTCCATAATCTTGACACTCTATATCTCTTGGACCATTGACTTTGTGACGTAACAATGATACAGTAAGTTTCCTAGTTTTGGACACCTTTCATAGCCTTTTCAATATCTCTGTGTGACAACTCACCGTTGAAACTGGTTATTATTCACATTCCTTCCCTAATCCCTATTTGCTGTAGCGGACACAGAGCGGCACGTTTGTTGTTGTTTGTCTCAGTTTTACCTAATAATTCTGCGTTCTTTATGCAGGACGACTACTATCAGGAGCGGACACGCTCTTGAACCACGTACATGTTGTTGTCATTTATTGCCTGAATTGTTGATCAGCTGATCCCAACATGTAATCTTGATACCAGATAGCAACTGTATGACTATTCTTGTCGTTATTTGTCCTGTAATATGTTGTTATTACAATATATTCTCAATAAAAAGAGATTTGTTAAAAAAACACATGGACGTATGGTGTGATGATGATGATGTTGTACCCGCTGCTGCTTCCTTTGCGGAGTTGTCAGAAGCGGTTGATGATGACGATGTGTCCGTGGATGTCATGTGGGTGCCCGGTCGAAGAGAAGAAGGACAGGGGGAAAGTTCAGATGGGGAGACAAAGAGAATGAGGAGACGAGTTGGAAGCAGGGGGAAGTCTTCAAAAGGAGCTAGTGGCACAGTCAAACAGCATGTATCGGCACTCGAGCTCAGCCAGACAGCACGCCAATCAAAGCATGCTGTTGCCACCACCAGAGTGCCGTCATTGCAAAGCTCAGCAGTGTGGCATTTTTTGTGTGTGTTTGCCTCTGTTAACAGCGATGTCATTTGCAACCTGTGCCAAAAGAAACTGAGTCGTGGGAAGTCCAACACCCACCTAGGTACAACTGCTTTGCGAAGGCACATGATCTCACATCACAAAAGCCTGTGGGATCAACACATGAGTACAAGCAGCACACAAACTCAAAGCCACCATCCTCCTCCTGGTCCAGCATCTTCAGCCACATCAACCACTGCTGTCCTCCTTGCCCCCTCTCAACCACCCGCCACTCCGCCTCTCACCTTCAGCAGTTCCTGCTCATCTACCCACAGTCAGGTGACTGTCAAGGACATGTTTGATCGTAAGAAGCCAATGTCCCAGAGTAACCCCCCAAGTCTGAGGCCTTCAAAAAATTTGTAGCTTTTGGGACACCCCAGTGGATGGTACCCGGATGAAATTATTTTTCACAAAAGGCTATCCCCAACCTGTACTCTATTGTGTAAACCTGCTGACGGCTGCAAAGCATGGAATGCGTGGCTCTGCAGTGGAGTTGGTGACACTGCCACGATTTGCTGGCAGGCCTGCTGCCACCTCCTCTTCTCCTCCTACTCCATCCTCTTCGCTAACCTCCTCGGCTTGCTCCACATCATCAACTGCACCACCCCAGCTCCCCAGGGGCTATTCCACATCCCAGATACGACAGTGTCACACCATCTTGGGGTTGACTTGCCTGAAAGCAGAGAGTCACACCAGACAAGCACTTCGGTCCGCCCTGACCCAAAGGTGGATCAGTGGCTGACCCCGCACCAACTGGAGATCAGCAAAGTGGTATGTGACAACAAAAACAATCTGTTGGCGGCATTGAATTTGGGCCAGTTGACACATGTGCCGTGCATGGCACATGTGTTGAATCTGATTCTACAACGCTTTGTGTATATGTACCCAGGCTTACAGGACGTCCACAAGCAGGCCAGGAA
This sequence comes from Bufotes viridis, assembly GCA_033119425.1. Taxonomy (NCBI): domain Eukaryota; kingdom Metazoa; phylum Chordata; class Amphibia; order Anura; family Bufonidae; genus Bufotes; species Bufotes viridis. The sequence continues at coordinate 278,912,673 of CM065592.1, forward strand.
GGTGTGTGGCCATTTCAGGTGTTTCTACACGGCCATGGCACTCTTTTCCGATATTCAGTGGCGAAAGAACATGCCATGAGGCGCTTGATTTGCGACAGCCTGACATGTT